>OX453034.1:3027762-3507762 GCA_949699805.1 Tromatobia lineatoria
ACAAATCCCTGCTAAGGAACGTCGGCAGATAAAACGTGCATCATCGCAACTGTATCGAGCGAGCGAAAGGATTTACAGGCTCGCAAGACCTCGTCCAAGTACGAAAGAACTAAAAACAAAAAAACAAACCCTTTCACGTTTACTTTAAGCCTACACGCTCTGTATATGTCTTGTAAATATATATTTGAAAAAATCGAAAACACCTGTAGTTTGTCAATTATTTGGTACTAAGTTATTATCACTCCTTGTAGATATACACGTTGAATATGTTTAGGATAAATTTCCATTGTTCTTCGAGGAAGCTATTTTCGAGAAAGTGGTATATTAAATTTGGTCTGCAAGTGAGATATAAAATTGCAGTATTGTTTACTAAATCCTATGAAAATTAAGAAACCTAATTTGATTTAAAAAAAATTTACGACACTCATGTGTTAAACTTAATATCCAACTGATGAGTCCAACGTACCGTTAAGTTCGAAAATATTTTTAACAGTGCATCAATTGCCTCGATAAAAGGCAGGTACTTTTAGTACTAAAATGCGGTATGGACGGGGACATCAACGAGTTACGTACGCTTCAACACTGGTGGGCCTAGTTGCTCTTCAAGCGGTGCAATACAGCACTGATTTAACGAAGACAGATGTTTGATCGTGGCCGATTAATGAATTTACGAGCTTCGCACTCCCTTGGATAACAGATTGAGAGAAAGGGAGAGGAAGAGATCGCAGCATGCTGAGCGGGTCCCTGTGAATGGAATAAACTATCCCTGACTCTCCGCTTCTCTCTTAAGCCCAGAGGCTAGGGTCGTCGTACGAGGGAGTTGAACTTCGTTAATTATCATCGTGAAAGCGTTCTCTTCTCTACAGAGACTTAAACGGCCTCGCTCAGGGTCCTGTACTTTAAAAATGATAAAAATCCTTTCTTTTAATTTCTTCGATTATTCAAGAAATATAGAATTCACCTTTTTTTCTCGCATATTAATTTTTTAATCGTCTACCTGATTGAATAAATCTGTAGCGGTAGGCGAACCGTAGATTTTGCTGATAATCAAAAGGGATTGATATCTTGTAAAGAAATTCGTAATTTTTGTACGTTCAGCTTCGTCATTGTCAATCACCTTCGAATTTACCCTAGAAATTAATTGAAATATAAATTGTCCGCCCACAGAAATTAATAAACGATATTTTATTATTATTTATATTCGCATTTTCCCCCGTCTGCAGGCATTATGCCTATTACAGAGTCGGCCCGGGTCAGTAGCCAGTCCCCCCTGAGGGCCTGGCCCGGATCAGTAACCAGGCCCCTATGCGGCCGCATCCGAATTCTCTCTCTCTACATCGCATTTGCCCTAGCATTTCTGCTAAGGGCATAGGAAAACATTGCGGAAAAACCTTATGCCGATATAGCTGGTCTCGAGTTCGCATCACGGCACCGGAGCTACGTCACGATTTTCGTCGAGAATGTAAACACAGACTACACTGTATACATGTGACCCCTACAGTTACCTGTGTGTGTCTCACGTATACATTTGGAACTTTATCGCGTCTATGTTTTTATTTCCCGACAAAAATTTTCGACGGCACCGGGAATCGAACCCGCGGCCTACCGATGCTCTGGTTTAGAAGCCAGTAGCCGGGTTTGATAAACAATATCGAGAGAGAGCATCTTTCAATTGAAGAGATTCCTATCAGAAATTTCTCAATCTAGTCTTTCTTCGCTTCGGATTTTATTTTACTTGTCCGCAAGATTGAATTGTCTGTAGAAGTAAAGAAAATGTAGGTTCCACAGGTAATAAGTTTATTAAATTAACTAAATTTTAAAGAAAATCGTGGAGACGAATATAATTTGAAGAATTTTTTAATCCATTTTCTTTCTAATTTGTATTTTTTGAATCGCTCACAAGATTGAATATATTTAAAAAACAATGAAGTAAAAGATACCGAATAAACTAAATAAACAGATAGACTTTTTCAAAGTGTCATATATTGCATGTGATGAATTTCGCAATTCATATTCCCCTCGTATTATATTTTTTATAATTGGTTAGACGATGAAACTTTTGATAAAAAAAGTATACAAGTGTAGATCGGATCGGTGAGAGTAATGAATGAACGCAATGAAAAGAAGATAGTGTTTCGTAGTGCAGAGGGATGCGTTCCTGTGCATCGAAGCGCACACACGCCGATGAGTCGAAGCTCTCTTCTCGCGAACGATCCCGTAGAGCGAGCATGAGAGCGGATGTGACGTAGCGCGTCCGTCCATACTCCTTTATAGACGGCACACAAGCAATATGGCTGTGGTGGGCCGCTGCGGGAGAGAGGGAAGAGAGCGATAGAGCGGCGTGAGCAGCAGCAACAAGCGAGAACGAGCTACTGAGAAAGAAGGAACGAAGAAGCGTGGAGGAACGAGGGCGATGGAATGAACGAACGACAGAGTAGTGCTGCTGGGGCTCTGTGGTGTAGAGTGCGAAGCACAAGCACACACGCACGGCACACAGATCAACAGAACACGATTGTGGAAGGGAGCAGAAAGAGTGGGACCACCGGAAACGCCAGTTAGGCGAGCGGGCCGCATCCGCCCGAGACGAGAATGGATCTAATGCTCGTTCCTGCGCACAGTCTCCCTTTTATAGAACTACTGCTCCTCCTCTCCGACTCTACACACACCAGAAGCTATGTCTCTTCTTTCCTTCGTGGATCGTCAATGTGTATGCGAATAGAGTACCGTATTCGGAAGCAAGACTTGCTGAACATCGAGAAATAAGAGCTGATATTCTGCCTTTGCCATTCAAACTTTTACGTAGCAAGCAAAAATTTTAAAGATGCGAGCACGTGGAATAGGAGTTGCCATTATTTTAATAACCTTGAGTATATCGATATAATTTATATAAATAACGGTTAGAATTCATCTATAATTCGTATAAAGAATTTAAACATTCGCTCATTGAAATATATCCAAAATAGGCTTCCATTACAGGGTAAAAAAAGCACTTGAACATAAACTTATTCATTTTATTTATTAGAAATTAGGACATTCGGTATGAAAATTAGAAAATTTAATATGTGTATTTGTAATTTTACTACACTCGATTGTTGGAGTTTGTAAAACAGCTTATTAATTAAATTTATGGTAATATTAATTCACAAATCTTCTGCAGTATATAATGTTATGTTTCCCATGGTAGATACATTGTTGAAGAAAATAGTAGATTTATTCTAATAAGTGATATGAAATTTAAAAAGCTAGTGTGCGAAATAATGATTAGTAAGACATTCACTGTAAAATGAACAATAGCACAATACGTGAAAATTTATTCTTTTAATGTTATTATGAAAATTACAAAACATATGAATTTATATATACATATTTACTGATGTAATTGATAAACAGTCGAGATTCTTTTGATTCAATTACGAACCAGTTAAATTTGTATATAAAATACTCAAAATCTACGATTGTCTGAAGGATTATGCTGAAATACATCGTCCAGAAACTGGTACGATTATATCTATCTTGTTATTTTCCTATATATTTAGCAGATGATTAAATGCTTTAACAATCATCAATAGGTTTTAGAAATTAGACGCTATAAACTTGATATTGATTCAGTCGTTATATAAATAAAGTTTTTCTCGACCGTCTAATAGTTCTTGAATTTGGGGATCGTCTGAACCGTCCGGTCATTGGCACTTTTACCTTAGTAACGGCAATGGCACTGAAGAATCGCGCGAGTATTCGCTCGCACTCTCGGTCGTAAGATAGGTACTACTATAGCGGATACACCGAGCCATAGAGCTCTTCGCCGAAGTGAAATTCCTCGAATCCGCGACCGAACGGCGAGAGGGTCTTCTCGGCTTCGTCGTCGTCGTCGTCGTTCGCCTTTAGTCCGCTGAGCTCTTCACTTCGTCTCCTCCGCGCCGTGTGAGCTGCGTAGGTATATAGAGGCGAAGTGAGAACGACCAGATGACGAGGAGGAGATGCGGTGACAATACGTCCTCGCCGTCGTCATCGTCGCACGACGACACGTGACTGTAGGCCCGTCGCCGCAAGAAGTGTGTACGCCAGCGAGACTCACGAATTCGTGGAATGATGAAGGAGGTGGCGAAGGCGTAGAACCTCTCTGATGCCGCGTTATATAGTAAAGAGCGAAATTCTATCAAGCCATGATTTTTTCACCGAAAAGTCTGCTTAAACATTTCCCGTTTTCAATTTTCACTTGTCTTTTTTTTTCAATTTTGTGCATTTTATACTCGATATATCGGTGTTATCGATTCAAATTCTTTTTTTTTTTTAAGGAGGTGGCGAAGGCGTAGAACCTCTCTGATGCCGCGTTATATAGTAAAGAGCGAAATTCTATCAAGCCATGATTTTTTCACCGAAAAGTCTGCTTAAACATTTCCCGTTTTAAATTTTCACTTATCTTTTTTTCTTCAATTTTGTGCATTTTATACTCGATATATCAGTGTCATCGATTCAAATTTTTTTTTTTGTGACAAGGTGTATATCTGAGAACATTAAAGAATTGTTTGTAAAAATTTTATTCTCTCAAAGTACTTAAACAGCCAAATTCTTCGCAGCATTTTATTACCATGAAAATATAATTATTCAAATAAATGAACATTTGACCTGTACTTTTTTGATAAATGGAGCTAACTATTAAAAATTACAGAATAAATTGGAAAAAGTGGAATACTTTAACAGAGTAAATTACTCATTACAGTGTGAATTCATTTGAGCTTTCACGACTTTTAAATAATTATCATAATTTATTGTAAAAAACAATGATATGCAGATTCAAAACCAGATTGAAATCTAAAATATAAGTCTCAGAAGCGTAAGTTTAAAAGTTGGTTACCAACATACAATTGTAGGTATTGATTTCACAGAATCATGGCGTGTCAACATACTGTACTACTATATCATAGAAGAAAAGCAACGAAACATGGTATTGTATATCAAAGCACTCACACAGACAAATTCTCAGTAGTACGGCAGCAAACTGTTCCCACGGAGAGTTCCGTGCTGTGGGCTAATAAGTGGCCTAGCGCGAAGAAGACGCGTAAGACACGAGTAACAGCAGCAACAGCAGCATGCTGGGCCCACACGTTTCGTCTCACTCCCCACATAGTCTTCCTCCTCTTCTCCTTGCTCTTTCTCCTCTTCCTCGTCCACCTTCTCCATCTCTGCCTTTCCGCTTTCTCTCTTTCTTACCCGTACCTCTCTGCTTTTTCGGCACTTACTCGGGCATATCCACTCCCTCAGTTGAATCGTACATGCGGGCTTGACTAGCACCAGACACGTCAACCATCTAGAGGCCCACTCACCGGAAGTCCTTCACCTAGACATGGAATGTGACCTCAAAACTAAGTCATCGCGTTATACTTCCCTAAACTAACAATTGTAATCTCTATTTTCATGATTCTTCAAATTGGAACTTAGCGACAATGAAACGAAACAATAACAGTAAAACTTTAACTTCTTAAACGATTCACAATAACTGATAACATTTATTGTATCATTGGAATCATTAAAAAATTCTTATTAACTTCCCTAAGCTACTTTAATCGCTCTCTCGTTCTTCTAATTGAAACCCCGCAGCAGTGAATCAACACAATAACTCTAAAAGCTTGTTGCCTCCTCAAACGATCTGCAATAACTAAAAATATTTATTGTATCGCTAGAAAAATCCGGAGATTCTTATTAAATTGATTATGAGTGAATGCCATAAATTCCTACATCGTGGAAATTTCGCCCTACGTTAAAACATCTTATTTTAGTCAGATATGAATAAACCGGCAAAATTACAATTGAGTAAACAAAACTGAATGAAGGAAAAAAATCGCGTTACCCCGTCTCGCTGCTGCTGCCGGTGGAACGTAGTAGTTATTAAGTAGCGGATGCGGCGGCCTAAGAATAAGAAGAAAGAAAAATAACTGCCTGGCCGCTCAGTGTCACGTGACCGGAAGAGGCCCCTCCCCGCAATGCCACCGCCGTCCTGCTGCCCCGCTCCGCTCGTTTCTTCTTGGGCTCACTCGCCCAACCACCGCCACCGCCACGACCGCACGGAGAACGACGGGAATGGCCTTGTCTCGGTCGCTATTAAAATCTAGCTGGCGCTGCAACACGCTGTTACTTCTGCTGCATAATGGAACGGGCTACTGTACTATTTCGTATCTCAATCGCTTATCAATTTACTGTTGTTTTATTTGTGTTTTATTCTCGGTATATATCGCTTGAATGCTGCACATACATTTTATTTCTTTTATTGGCTCCGAGTCAACGGTGGACCAGCGGATTTTAGAAGCGGAGAGCTGCATCAGAAGAATACTCAGTAAAAGTTAAATTGTTGTTATATTTTTCATTAAAAGTTGTCATACACGAATGTTGACAGAAGATTTTCATCAATTATACCAAAAAACGATTTCCCAATTGTAGAAAAGTAAAAACATCTTTATTTGTTAACTTAGAAACCCACAGGAATTTTATCTTTACAATTAACAAAATATTTTTGGTAACACTTACGGACAAAAACTTTTTATTTGAAGTACAAACACGTATTAATAAAGAATGAAATTACTTGACTGCTAGTGGACACAAGAAGGATCACGACGATCACCTTACAACACTAGTGCGATGAAACTTTTTCTGACGAGTGTGAGTTTGCAGTACGAGCCAAAGGTGAGTGTTGCAATCTGCTAGTTAAGAGAACGTTTATCGCATGAGTATTGTACGAAATTTGATTCCACGAGGTGTGAAAGTGAGTGAGTGAGTGAGAATCGCGTTCCTCGCACCAAGTAAAATAATAGTATATTACGATACGAGTGCGATGAAACTTTTTCTGACGTGGATGATGATGCAGCACGTGCCGAAGACGAGGGTTGCAATCAAACAAGTTGAGGAAAAGTTTTTCGCACGAGTTTTGTATACAATTTTATTTCTAGTGCGAGAAGTGCGATTTCTCGCACGCGAAGCAAAACAGAGCGTGTGAGAAGTGAGCACTTCTCGCACGGAGTTGCATGAAGTACTATTTCGGATCACTAACTAAGATACGAAAAGTGACTGCTCGTTTCCGGCTGATATATCCCCTTTTATTGAATCTGTGTATCTTCTCTCGTCTCCGTTACCTCTCATTCTCGAGGATTTCTCCTCCTCGGTACTGGCAACGCGGTGTGCGCTCGATGTTTTCGCATCGAAGCATGCGCCGCTTCTCGTGCGGTGCTCGCGCGTAGTTCTATAATAAACCGAGCAAAGAACCAAACAGTCGGCCGATTGCGAAACGAGCGCTGATATTTTCGTGGCAGCAACAAGTAACTGCTTCCGGTCGAAAGCTGTGATGCCGCTGCTTGCTGTCGCTGGCCTCCCCCACCGAGCAACAGAGCAACATCATCCGAGCAACCGCGGCCGTGGTTTTGCCTCTTGACCACGTCCACGCAACGTCGACGTCGTCGTCAACTCCCCTGCACACCTATGCCGCCCCTTCCCGCGCCGGCCGGAAACACCCACGCGCACGTCCACGTCTGTTGAAAATCTAAGCATGCAACCATGCGTTCAAATCTACAATAATATATTGCAGCACCCATTCATTTCTACTTGATCCACTCCCTTGTCTCTTGATAAATTTCCCTAAGAGTCGATAGTGACATTATGTATTTTTTCAGTACCGGCTTTTTAAGACGACAAGAAAGATTGATTAAAATAAGCGAATAAGGTGAATGCACCAGTAATTACAATACAATCACCAGTGAATAAACAACAGTTTTCTTAAAGTTCATGAAAAATTTCAACGACTTGACTGCACATTCGCTTCTGATCAGAATTAGATAGCTTTTTTTAGCTATGATTTGTCAAAAAATTTTTTTTTTTTGGAAGCGTCTTTATTTTTACTAACTTCTACTGTATGGGAATACATTAGAAATTCAGAATAACTGCCTACCGCTCAAAAGTTGAGGCGGAAACCAGTGTGTGGCAGAGCGGTCACCCATCTAAGTTTCAGCCACAAGCAAAGCTGCTTAATTCTAGGTCCGTCGAGCCACACATCGACCGCGCCTCCACAGTTGTCGTTTCAGGAACGAACAGGTCTATAAGAATCTTAGCTGCTTGGAAAACGTTTACTGTTTGTTTCTACAGAAATATAGTATGTTGCAGTAACTATGTACTAACTGTATAGTAAAATTCTTGCTATTGTACAAACGCTTGAAAAAATATGAATCTTTTTTATCAAAACGTATTTTTTAAAAAAAAGGGCTTAATTTTTTTTATGCTACGACCAGTATTTCCGACAAATGAATTTTTATAAAAATCTGTTTTGTTCGTTATCTTTGTTTCTGAAACGTTTATATCTTAGAAATGATCAGTTTTATCGAATAATCTCTATGAAGAAATTAGCTTAGTCCGCAATAAGCAATGATGTATCCAAAAATATTTGCTTTAGTTCTCCTCAAATTTTGTTGAATGACGATAAACGAAAGGACATCGTTCTGCAAACCAACGCGATTTCTAATCTTTTTTGTATACTCCCATAAAAGTTTTGTTCTAAATAACAAATTTCTTTAGAGTCTATCCAGAAAAACTTCTCTATATAGATATAAATGAATGCAATAATAGTCGCTGAATAGGAGAATTTCAAACTTTCGATCGACTGGGTAATCTCTGCCATTTTTATTCGATGTGACTTTCTGGTTGGGAAGAAAGGTGTGAGTGTGACGTGGCGCTCATTCTGACGATAGACACAGAGGGCGCAGATGAAAATGGCAAACGCGTTTGCAAGGGGGAAATATTTCATACGGGTCACGTTAATGTTTATTCGAAGTTTATGCAACATTTTATCGATGGTGAGCGCGCGGGATTCATCGTCGAATAACCTATAATTTTTGGCCAAATATCGACACTTGGATGTTTAAGACTAATATTCACATTCTTAAAAAACTTCTCTATATAGATATAAATGAATGCAATAATAGTCGCTGAATAGGAGAATTTCAAACTTTCGATCGACTGGGTAATCTCCGCCATTTTTATTCGATGTGACTTTCTGGTTGGGAAGAAAGGGACGAGAGTGTGACGTGGCGCTCATTCTGACGATAGACACAGAGGGCGCAGATGAAAATGGCAACCGCGTTTGCAAGGGGGAAATATTTCATAGGGGTCACGTTAATGTTTATTCGAAGTTTATGCAACATTTTTTCGATGGTGAGCACGCGGGATTCATCGTCGGGACGCTATGCATTCGCCGTTCGCCGCGACTAACATGATATAGGTTGAGTAGGGACGCGAATACTAGGAGCGAAGAGAAGATGACGAAAAACGACGGTGAGTGCGCGTCCACTTTCGACGTGTTTACTTCGGCGAGGCACAGAAGCGCTGGAGCTCCTCGTGTACTATTACTGCTCTCATATTGCTCGTGCTCCTAATGTGTATACCGTAGTCGCGTCCACGTAGTCAGCCAGCTCACTCACGTCGTTGAACCAGAGCGCGAAATTATATCGCGCTGTGGTGACGGCGACGGTTTGTTAACCATACCATATATACATAGCTCTGCTGATGCTGCAGAAACACCCGAAGCATTTGTAACCTGGCATTTGTCACCTGTTTCATACGTCGGTGGTATCACGGTTGTTATTTATCATCATATCAATAATCACTTGTTTAAGAAGATCGCCCCCCAGATCGAGGTTCATTTTTTCCTATCACGGTGGCACCACGACAATTTTCTTTGTTGGTTAACTTGTCATTCGAAAAAACTATAAAAAATTAAAAATTTCCATAATTCGCTATGTTAACTACAAAAAAATATATTTGTGAACAGATTCAAAAATCTAAACGTAATTGCTTTTTAAATATTCTATTTGATACACAGAAACATTGACGAAGAAAAAACCGGAAATTTGCGATTTTGGTTCCGTTTTTTTAATCATTTTATTTTCACATTTTTCTTACTTCCTGGCTTTTGCAATGATCCGAAAATTGTCGCATTATTTTTCGTGACTTATTTTTTTTTATGCGTTTATTCTCCACAAAACAATTATTATTATTATTTTTTAACTTGGTTTTTTAAATTGAAAAATAATTCGACAAATGTCCGACCATTGCAAAAGACAGGACAGGAAGTAAATTTTTTTTTTGGTCGAAAAAAGGAAGGACAATTAGTAAATTTTAATTTTCCCCTTTGTGAATTTTTTCGTGTTTTTACAATAATATTGAGGAGATAATTGCGATTGGGTTTTTCGATTCGTTCACAGATTAAATTTTTTTTTAAATTAACATTTTGGATTTAAAAAAAAGACTTATTGTTTTTTCCTATGAAAAGTTGAACCACAAAAAAAATTGTCGTGATGCCACTGAGGTAAAGAAAAATGTCCGTCCATCTGGGAGAGGGTTACCCCTTAACTCCTTGTTCCCCCTCCACTTCCAGGAGCAAAAAAACGGGAGTTTTGCTTTTCACGGCGTTGATCGATTTCATTATCCAGTATGTTCTCGAAAACGTCTAAAACTCAACAAAATTATGTATGTCGATTCTATGAATAAAGCGCAGTGTCTTTTTCAATGAATTCAGGTAATGAATTGTTGATTCGCATAGATAAATGAATTGTGCATATAGTCTAGTAGAATATATATGAATATCGCAAGATGGCCGCCATTGATGCACATTCTATGACTCATACTGCACAGCGCATATCACAAAGTGTTGGAATTACTTTAGAAACAATGAAGGATAAAGCAAGAATAATTCTACGAAGATTAAAAAAAGACACGTCTCAAAAAGAACCTTGAAGGATATACAGTTTGGATACACAAAAAATCGTGAAATAATAAAGTAACCGTTCATTACATTCAGGAGATTTTGACGCCTAATAACGAAAAAAATCTCTCTCCGCATAAAAATCGTTCTTTACCATAATTTACCATGTTTATAAAAGGTTATTCACACGAATTCGAAGATATAATTTCTATCAATCGATTTGAATACAATTTTTTTACTGAGATGCTAATGTCAATGCAGAGATCCAACAAAAATTGACAATTTGGTATGTCATAATGACCTTAGCAGATCCGAAGATCTGGGCTCAAGGCCAGCGGAAGTTCCGAGCGGGGCACCCGATTAAGTTTGGCCGGTACTTGGTCGGCACTGGCTGTACCGATCGTAACCGATCGGTGGTGCTTGATCCACTTTTTTCCTGATATTCTGTCGTAGGGACGATTTTGCAACTTTTTTTTTTTTGCAATTCCCCTACTATTTTGTCGTAGGACTGTTCCAAAACGAATGTTTTAGTTTCATTCACTCTTCGCGCTGCCAAAATTTCGAGTTGCTGGTTTTTTTTTCTTTTCACCAAATAAATACATAGATTATCACCAAAAAGCATCACCTCTGGATGATAGCTCTTGAGCACTCGAGTCTTGAAGTCTTCGCAGTTTTATAACGAGTCTTGCTTCACACAGTTTGCGAAAAACTGTAGCGGCTCCGCAGGCGTCGGCGCCACTCGCAACTAATGGCGCAAGCGTCGCACCGGAACTCCGAGACTTCAGGCTTGCCAACGCGGAATAAAAATATTACTGATCATCCCTCGTGTATTCTTCGCCACAACCAGAGATGAGTAGGGAGATTGCCAGTGGAGCGATATTCTTGAGGCAACTTTTTTTCCGTCTTTGCAGCGCCGCCACACTGGAGAGTTGCGGAACTAGACCCATCTTTTTGATTGGTCGAATATATATAGATATACTCGACATGGAAAAAATTGTGCGCTTCCGACCGATCTTTCTGATTGGTCGAGTATATATAGATATACTCTCGATGGGAGAGGTTCGTGCGTTTCCGTAGCTTGCAACCGCGCTTGATCCTTTGCGCCCGTCGCAACGTTGCTGGGACCATGCATTTGAATTTCAGCTCATCGCACGGACTTCGGTGTACAGTCTTCGAGCCTTGCTTGAACATATCTTAACCGTATCAATAAAGAATTGAAAATATTCAAGCAAGCTCGGCAGACGTACGCCAGTTCACTCATGCACCGAACGAATTTCTTCGCGTTAATTTTTTTTTTTTCCAGCGTTGATACGTAATTTAATGAATATATCTTCGCAGCAACGAATTTGTTGCTGCGAGGATATATATTTTTTTTTTCCCCGTTCAAGAATTTTGGATAAGCATGTTTGGGTAACGTAATTTGGCTTTCAGATGTGTACGGTGGCCGTGCGCATAGGGTATCAGTCTAGTAGCCGGAAGGTTCGGGGTTCGTATCGCCGATCGATTCTTTTTTTTACAATTTTTTTTTTTTTTTTCAAGACCCGACCTTGCATTGCTCACATGGGGGTGCGAGCAATGCAAGGTCAGGTCTGAAAAATTTAAATGTTTATTAACCATCAAATTCATATGAAGAATCAAAATTACATCTCAGACACAATACAATGTATACGTTTCTCGGAAATACATTAACGCAACATTGTATGGAGGCAAACTGTAAACAAGTGCGAGCACTCCGGTTCGTCTCGATCATTTGATTTTTTCAAGTGGAGAGTGAAGTCAGTTTTGCGTCTCGCAGTTTTTTCAATTTTTTTTTATTCGTAAATATGCCATAAGAGCCCATGTTAAAATGTATGCATAAAAAAATTCATTTTGTGTAAACGATGTAGACGAAAAATCCCGAAAAATTTATGTGAGTTTGTTATGTATTATTAAAAACGCGGTAATTATTTTAGATTTTTCTGGGCATTTTCAATTTTACTGACGAACCTTCTTGAAAAAAAAAAATTGTAAAAAAAGAAACTAATCGGTGATTCGAACTCCGAACCTTCCGGATACCAGACTAATTCTCTATGCGCACGACCACCGTACACTTCTGAAAGCTAGATTACGTTACCCAAACATACTTATCCAAAATTCTTGAACGTGGAAAAAAAAAATATATATCCTCGCAGCAACAAATTCGTTGCTGCGAAGATATATTCATTAAATTACGTATCAACGCTGGAAAAAAAAAAATTAACGCGAAGAAATTCGTTCGGTGCATGAGTGAACTGGCGTACGTCTGCCGAGCTTGCTTGAATATTTTCAATTCTTTATTGATACGGTTAAGATATGTTCAAGCAAGGCTCGAAGACTGTACACCGAAGTCCGTGCGATGAGCTGAAATTCAAATGCATGGTCCCAGCAACGTTGCGACGGGCGAAAAGGATCAAGCGCGGTTGCAAGCTACGGAAACGCACGAACCTCTCCCATCGAGAGTATATCTATATATACTCGACCAATCAGAAAGATCGGTCGGAAGCGCACAATTTTTTCCATGTCGAGTATATCTATATATATTCGACCAATCAAAAAGATGGGTCTAGTTCCGCAACTCTCCAGTGTGGCGGCGCTGCAAAGACGGAAAAAAAGTTGCCTCAAGAATATCGCTCCACTGGCAATCTCCCTACTCATCTCTGCCACAACTGCCACGTGCGCGTCTTTATAGTTCCTCACTATTTTCTACGATATTTTATGTAATTCTCGTTATACAATAAAACTTTTGATATCAAATTAATCCTCCTGTACAGTTACATCCGTTCCCCATGACAATAATCTAAAAAACGCTATGGCCATTCGCCATCTATCGGCGTTATGCAAAACACGGATGACCGGCGCATCAGTGCTTCGCATAATGCCGCTAGATGGCAAATAGGCGATGCGTTTCTCGCGAGCGGATTGAAGCTTATGTGTTTATAGAACTGCGAAGACATTACGGACTCGATTGCACTTTATGTGCAGAGAGGAAGACTACCATCCGGAGGTGATGCTTCTTAGTGTTAGTTTATGTATTTCTCAGGTGAAAAGAGAACAGCCAGCGGATTGTCTTGTTCTTTTGACCCGAATTTTGGGATCTCGAAGAATTCAATTTGGTCTGTCTTCGGTCGACTATCTCGTGACAGCCGACCCGTGAAGGTTGACCAAATTTTCCGGCCATGTTACGGTCGGCACACAGTCGACTATCTCGTCATAGCCGACCGAAGGTAGACCGAGCAGCCGTCGTTCGGTTACGGTCGACACTGACCAGTGCCGACCAAGCGCGTGCCAAACTTAGTCGGCACGCGGTCGGAACCGCCGGCCTCGAAGCCCAGACTGGTTAGCCGGCACACAGTCGGTATTACAATCGGTAATCTGCTAAAGGAAAATTAACAAAATGCAGAAAATCTGCAATCGGGGCATTTACCGAACTATATTACAGTTGAGCTGGAATTATGGAGATCGATAAAGACTATGAGAACTATGGTACTTGCATATGTATGTCCCGCGGATCCCGTAGACTCAATACCAGGTCGAAGACAATGCCTCGAGATTCCATCGTACCCTCTTTCTTTGTCTACATCTCTTCTGAGAATTTCCGACACAGACAACGCAATAGAGCGTCTTTAATAACGCGTGAATGAAGAGACGGCTAGATTGTCACACTGTCGTCTCTCATTTCTTATCAGACGTTTATTTATCTCTTGTTTCCTTTCACGTCCCTTTGATTCTACCGTCCGGAAAAGTCGCCAACATGATTAAGGGGATATTTCTGCTCATGGCAAAGATGACTCGAGAGATCGAGGTCGGAGATGAAGAGAAAGGTTGTCAAGGATTGGTGATAGTGATAGTGCATAAGCTGTTATTAGGAAATCAAAATCGACATTCGCTATCAGGAGGTAAAATTTTTTATTAAATCGAGCAGCAGATACTTTTGTTTATTGGAATTTTCAAGCGGTGGATATGGAAGTGTCCGACTGATATGTATATCAAAGGATAACATTGTAACATTTTATATATATATTATCAGTCCGTGGTACTTATTTCCTTAGCAATGTTTAATTTCGAAAAAAAAGTATACGATGTCTATAAATTTATCAAACACGCGAATGGACAGAGAAATTGTTCACGGAATTCGAAACATTCTTTTTACAACTCTCTAAGATGTATGTAGATTTACACAGTACGTCAATGATGTTGTATTCGTAGTTATTATGGTATTCAACTTTTATTATTGGTACACGCTTTTGCATCGTGTATCCAATTTGTTGTATTATATGTATGGAATTTGCTTTCCACTAGGTTTTACGATAGGCAACTGTCATATCTTAACGATTCTCGACGATCCCGAGCTCAATACCTGACCTTTCAAATTAGAAATTTGATAGTGTCGACCGAATGAAATTGCTATAGTGTAGTGTGTTGTGTGATTTGTGTACTGTACGCAGTTCTTCTTGGTAACACTATATGAAGCAATCAATTATATTCTCTGATAATATTCACTGTCAATTCACCGACTTTTTTAAAATCATTTCAGATCTTATGATCCGCCCCATAATTCGTTACCATCAAAAGATACTCTCTGTGAATTTTTAATGGTTTTTCCACCGAATATTTTAGAGTTCCGTTTTTTTCTAAATTTCCTCCGTTTTTCCTGTGAAAGTCAGTTTTATTCAATACTTCCTCGCAAGAGTTATTCCATTCCAGAGCTAACAAAAAACGACAACCTTTATTCACATACATTTCTTTCAGTCATTTTAAGTTTTTAAGATATGTCGACTTGAAAAAAAAAACCTAATTTCCAAAAATGCAGGACAAAAAAATCTGAAATAATTAATGTAAGCTCTCTTTGAATGGTAGTTCTAAGTAACCAATTATGGGACAGATTTGAGATGATAAAAAAAAAGTGTCCGAGTAGACAGAGTATGCTTCGTGTGGTAAATTGTTAGATGCGCCAAAAAGGAAGGAAACTTGGTTTACTATGGACATTAGCAAGAGAAACGTAGGAGTCTCGTATGGAAGAGGAAAGGAGAAAGAAGAGAGAAGCGAGAGGCATCCGTAAAACGAGTTAGTCTCTTTTTCTTTATCTCCTTCTCAGTTTATTTTTTTTATTCCAATTTTTTTTTTTTTTACGCTCGAGTACCGGCCAGGTGTGCACGTGGGGAGAGCCGCTTCTCGCCCACGCTTCGTTCGTACGTTCTGCGGTCTGCTTACCTCGCCCGAAGCCCGGTCTTCGGGTGTACCTCTCCTTCTGGTTCCCCGCCGCTACGTTCACGTCTCGGTTCCACGTTTCGAGTGAGCTCTTCTCGGCCCGTATGCTCAGCAACGGCGCTCTCAACATTTCGATTCTCCCTTCAAACATTCACTTCGTTTCTTCAACGATCGTCCTTTGGCACAGCGTTTACGAGGAAGACGTGACTCACACAGATTTACGATGGAACTGCTTCCAGTCGAACATTAAACGAAGGGAAAAGAGTCTGGAGGTCCACAGGAGCATTCGATATCCTGTATATATTTCGGAGTAAAAAATAATGTTAAATTTACAGAAAAATGTTGTTTTACCAGAACAATTACTATTTCCCAGACATTTTTCGTTGACTGAACTAGTGATTGCATTTACCGCTCATTGACTGAAAATTTTGGAGAAAAAAATTATAATTTAGTAAGCAAACCATTTTCGATTTACAAATAATTGATTCGTAAACAAACAAAAATACTCTACTGCGATTCAGACTGAGGTGAAAAATGTCGTACGCGATCTGACAGTGTGATATATAACCAGCTCCATTGGAATCATATGAGTAAGCGGGAGAAAGGATCTTTCACCTCTCTCCAATTCCGAAAATCGCAAGAACAGCTTTCTAGCACTGCTCATGATAAAATGTCTCATGTACAAAATCGCATAATTGTTTCGTGAGGAGGTATGAATATTCTGGTTTTATGGTCGAGATGTTTCACAAAATAAAACGGAGCACCAAGAGAAATTGATCCAATGACTTTGTTTGAAGAAAATGGAATATTTTTTTTTAATTTTTACTCATAGAATTTTATTTTATTGAACAAACTTGGTCTATTTTGGATAAATCCTAGACAATCCACTACATAAATGTATTACGTTTAAATGAATGTTATTTAATTTAAATAAATTGCACTTTACGTACGAAAACATTTTTATTCGATTCAAAGAAACCTCTTAGACCGTTTTTCGCGATTTGACAATGTTTTCTTGGTTTTCAAAATATTTCTTCACTGCGCATTATGATGTCGTAAAAATGTACAGCATTTCCCAACGTACCATTAATCTCTCGTGAAATATTATGGCAAATCTACTATCTGTAAAAAATAATAGTGAATTGTTTGTGATGTGCAACAAACACTGAGTGACTTCCGAAAGAGAAAAGAAGTTGGAAATATTTCATAGAATTGAATGTATAACGTTAATCGTAAAAGATGTCCCGGTCCCACGCTGCGTAGAATTGCGAGAATAGGTGCGCGCAAAGACCGACGACGACGCTTTCTCTCTCTCTTTGTCTCTTTTACTTCGTCGATGTACATCGGGGTAATACACTAGCAAGAGCGCTGCTGCACGCCGCTTCCGACGACGACGGAGTCTACGTGCTTTGGTGGGTTTGTTTCTCTCTCGTGCGTGACCCGACTCCGATTCCTTCACTCACGATACAATACCACAATATTTTACTGTATACATACCTACATGTACAAGTCGAGTCCCTTGGCAGCTTACTGTTCAATGCTCGGTCGTACTTTTTTCGTCATCACACCTAAACTTAAAAAAAAAAAAAAATAAGTGGAACCTTGCCCATTGCTTCCTCATTATTTGGTGCTTTTTACAAAGCTACCTCTATAAGGAAGTATGGTAATCGATGTTGGCTTCCTCGCAGAGAAAGCTTCGTAAAAAAGCAACAAGTAATGAGAAAGCGATTTACAAGACTTTACTTTGCGTCCTTGTTTTTAATAAATCGATGAACATGTCTGATTTTTTTTCTTTCCATACCAAATTTGCGCTGGATATCTCAAGTCTTGCAAAAATTAATTAATAAAATTAAGAATTAGTAGAGTACTTTTTTTAATAGGTCGAAATCCCATAAATTGAAAATTATTTAAGTTTTGTCACTAAATTATATATCGATAATAAGTCGGTCGTACTTTTTTCGTCATCACACCTAAACTTAAAAAAAAAAAAGTGGAACCTTGCCCATTGCTTCCTCATTATTTGGTGCTTTTTACAAAGCTACCTCTATAAGGAAATATGGTAATCGATGTTAGCTTCCTCGCAGAGAAAGCTTTGTAAAAAAGCAACAAGTAATGAGAAAGCGATTTGCAAGGCTTTACTTTGCGTCCTTGTTTTTAATAAATCGATGAACATGTCTGATTTTTTTTCTTTCCATACCAAATTTGCGCTGGATATCTCAAGTCTTGCAGAAATTAATTAATAAAATTAAGAATTGATAAAGTATTTTTTTTATATATCGATAATAAGTGAGTATGATTTTGCTTGCATACTAAATTTGGGTTTGATATCTTGAGTTTTGCAAAAATTAGTGCGATGAAGTAAGATTTTTGATAATCCAAAATTTCGAAAGTGGAACCCCGCAAAATACTTATTGTTATTCGAATTTCACGACTCAACGTCTCTGAGGAGCTACGTTGATGATTCTTGGCATCTTCATAGAGGGAGCTGCTTAAGAACTTACATCTAAGTATTGTGATGTTGACATTCAACGTATTAGGCCAGTTTACGGACCTGAGCTCAATGCGCAAAATTCAAACTGCGATTTCGATGAAATTTTTGCCGGTTTATTTCACATAGATTTGAGTCTTCTTACGCTCTTCTATGGAGAGCATAGAAGACTGAATAGACTCAGCATTCTCTGCCGATGCAGCTACTTTTTTTCGACCCTTTCCAAATTACATCATACGTAGTTATAAGAAAGTACCTCTAACAGACACTCCATGTGAATCCTTTCAGATTTAAAAAAACAATATTTCAGTAAATGGCATATTTTTTCAAGTGTAAATATCTTGGAAATTTAAATGTGTTGAGAAAGTCGTTACTTGAAGTCGGTTGAATTCTGAGATTTTTTGGCGGCCGATTTGAAAAATATGATTTTTTAGGAAACGTGCTAACAATACACCACACTACAACCGTACGTGTATTACAGTATAAAAAGGCTCGTCTTTCATATATTTCATAGTTACAGCATTTTCCAACATCGAGGAGCACTTAAGGTAGCTATACTCCTATAGTATGGTCATACAAGCGTGAATTTCAGAGACATTGACGTAACACTCAATTTCCTCGTAACACGACTGGTCCCCTTCTTTATGGTATATCTTTTTTATAAAATTTTCTTTAGCCATACCATGTTTTCCCTCGCGAAGTTGATGAGAACCTCCCCTCAAAACATTATACGACTTGTACCTATACAAAATTCATATTAGAATGATTGCTGAATTTCCGAAGGCTTCCAATAGCTGTACGCGTAGCTCATTTCGCGTTTCCCCATTTTTTTTTTTTTTTTTTTCGTGATGCGAGAAATAGAGAGGGAGAGACTGCGTTTTTTAAATATTGCCAGTTTAAATACGGGATAGTTTGATGTATTCCTCCGACAATATCCGTTAAGCAGCCGAATGAATTGAATCACCGGGTGGCGGTTAAAATTTTCACCCCCTCCCTTCCGCTTTTGTTAGGTTACGTTGTAGCGATCGTTTGGCGTCAGTACGTGGATCGTGTGATCGCGTTACGTGTTGGAAATTCAAATAATAGATGAACGCAAAAGGTTAACGGTTATGATCGATAGGGCAATGGAATGTTTTACGTGCGTCTCGTATAATGAATAATTAGTGCAGTCACGCAGGCAGATACTTGGTTTTGAACGATTCCCCATCCGCCGTCTATTATTATCATAATAATTATTTTCATCATCATCATCTCTGTGCTTTCGTAAGCTACAATCACCGCCGAGAGACGAGTATTCGAAAAATGTTATCGCAGAAAGAAGCCGAGTGAAAATAGCCTCGTCTCTGAAGACCTTATGTGGAAACCATATTCTACATTTTCTTTAGGACGACGACGACGCGAAAAAAACAAACACAGATCAATAGGAGGATTTTTTCAGGAGAGAAAAACAGAAATACGCGGAGGCGTAACATCTACGACGTTATTATTCATAATCGCACTCTATGAAATTTATTCGACGCTGCACTAGCAGCGTCGAAATATGACTGTTGGGTTTCATGAGCTCGACCTTTCGGCTTTGACCCGCTATGCTAACAGAAATAGTGACGTTTTAATCATGGTTCTATGACGGCAAAAATCACGCAAAAATGACAAATCATTTTTTTCAAATGCAATGTTGGTCACTTTTGGAATGAGGACGGAAATGACGAAGCTTCTGATTTGGCGCTTGAATGATTTCCAACGACAATTTATAAGCATTTCATGAATAAAATGACAACCTCGAAAGCTCCTTGAATCATCATTTTGCTGTCATTTTGACATGATCACTAGGAATTAATGACAGGCAAGCTTGAACCAAAAAACGTTGCGCCGTTTTGGCCGCCATTTCGGTCGTCATCAAAGATTACCAAAAAATGCTCCCGGAGAAATAGGTCTGATGAGTTTATCTGAGTCAATTATGTGGTGTATTTAGAATTAATGAAATCTTGTTTCAATCAAATAGAGTCTATTTTGATCAGTTGAAATTTTATTTCAATCAAATAGGGTCTATTTTGATCAGTTGAAATTTTATTTCAATCAAATAGGGTCTATTTTGATCAGTTGAAATTTTATTTCAATCAAATAGGGTTCGTTTCGGTTGAATAAAATACTATTAGGTCGGCCATTAAATGAATTATTTATTTAATGGCCAGCCTAATAGGATTTTATTTAATCGAGATAGACTTTATTTTATCTAAATAAAATGTCATCTGATTGAAATAAATTCTATCTGATCTGAATAAAATTTTATTAATTTCAAATACACCCTATAATCGATTCAAATAAACCCTTCAGATCCATTTCTCTGGGTGTGGTTGTCGGAACCAAGTCGTCGGTCTTACTTACTATTTTCCGCTTATCAATCACATATAGTTGAGGATACTTTTTCAATTTAGTTTCCGTAACTCATCTGCGGCTCAGCATATGCTGGAAATGGTTATCACGATTACTTATTTTTTCCGTGTATTGACAGCGTGAAAAACGTCTGTAGTTTCGTTTCGATATGAGACTCACGAAAGATACAACTCTTCATTAATCGTGGATTACCTATAAATATAAATGTTTTTAAAAAATGTATGAGCGTGCGAACTCTACGACGATCGTTGCAGCACCGGCTGTTTAACGTACCATCGTTAAGGTAGTCCTCCTGTACGATCTGACGCCGTATAAGTTCGAGGGAGAATTAAACAAAATTTACGAACAGTTTTCGATGAGATATAAATCTGAAAAAAATCGAGCGTATAGAAAATGCTGAAAAGGTTATTTTGGTATAATTATAATTAACAAATGTTATTGACAAATTACTTAAATAAATAATAGTTCATCAAATTACCCGGCAACCTAACTTTTTTTTGTTATGTAAAACATTTGTTTATTCTTCTAAATACGTATGTATTTTTTCAGATTTTTTTCTGATTTTTAATTTTACACTTGGAAAAAACTGCCATATTCAAACATCAGATAAAATTCTAAAAAAGTCCACACGTATTCAGATAAATAAATTTTGTATTGTCTAACAAAGAATTGTTAGATTATACAATCTTATGTGTCATAACTATTTTTCTTTCGGTGTAGCTTTGCAGTTGATAGGAATCCTGATGGTTAAAAAAGGAGAGTCAACACGTGATAGAATTATAATACGATAATAATAATAATTTTTAACCGAATACAATTGAGGAAAATTGAACTATGGATTTTTAGTGAAATAGTTAAATCATAAACGCTGCTATATTTGGCATGAACATAGATTTGCACGAACCAATATTGCCTACCAATATAAACGATTTTTATATTGACGATGCGAACGTTCTGTCGCAATCTATGCCGAGATTTGACAACGACAAACGAACGCTCATTCGCTTCGAAGCAAATGACTGACGCGAACGTTTGAACCGCTCAATCAGTCCGAGGCGCTTGTTTGACTCAAGCGTTCGAGCGGCTCAATTGACACGTACGCGCGAGCCGCTCATTCGGCTCGAACCACCCGTTCACTTCGATGATTAATTTGCTGTAAAAAATGCAGCATCATAAAGTTTTTCAGCAATCCAAAAATACGGGTTTTATAGGCTATCTTTAAAATGGTGAAATTTTGTTCAAGACTCTTTCCCACAATTAAAGAAAGCAAATAGGCTGAAATTCATGAAAATATAACAATATATTTAAATGTGTGTTTCCATATATGCTAAAACCCTCTGTTTTATAGTAGGACAATTATTTACGCCCCTCTTCACTGAGGTTTTAATTATTCAAACTATTTTTTCAATTCTAACTATCGAGTATTTTTTCATTGCCATACAAGATATCAATAAATCGAAAACAAATTATTGGTAAATTCATGAAAGGAAAGGACCTTGCAAATTGATCTCTGATTTTCAAGGGAGGATCAATTTACCCTATATACTTACAAAAATAATACGGTAAGAGGTATAAGAATGAAAGAAGATCTAAAAAGCATTTTAAAAATATGTTTATCTAACATGTAAAGCACTAGAATTTCTAATGAACAGCAATAAAGTTATGATTTTTTCCTTTGTGTAGCGTTTTGACGTCATACACATACAATGGCACACGTGCACGATCCGCCCTCTATCTCCACGCGCAAGAATCAGAGCTAACAGCAGGTTCTAATATTCATTATTAATTTAAATCTAATTTCATTTTTCAAAATGAAAAAAATCAAAATCAAAATAAAGTAAAAAATGTGAAAAAATTCGTATGCATTCAAATAAATTAACATATCATTTTCATTAGAAAAAAAGTTAGGTTGACTGATTGTTTGTTGAACAATTGTTTTTGTTTACCAATTCGCTAATAACATTTTGGGATTATTATTATGCGAAATCAATATTTTCAGTTTTATATGCATTATTTTTTTCCGATTTTTATCCCATCGCGAAGTGATCGAAATTGTCTCTGAAACTCACTTTTGGCGGGACTGTACGTATCATAAATCCTTAAATATTGACAGTAGAAGTTAAGTTTTTGAAAATCCGATGTGCTCTACCGGCTTGATGTTAGAACCGGCAGCAGAGTCGTCTGAAAGACGTATCGTGTACACACGTGCACGGTACGTAGCAATGCACTCGTCAGCCAAGCTGGAAAGCAGAGACAGCCCAAGCGCTACGAGCGATGTAATGTGTGTGCGTCGAGTGCGTGCTCGTGCGAGAACGAACGAACGAACGAAAGGAACGAGAAGGGAATGGCTCGCGTGTGACGCGTGACCTTGGCAAGGTCACGCGGTCCGGAGAACAATGCCCAGGTGCAACAAACTCGAGCCTCGGAGAGTCTCGGAACCCGCGCGCGACCCCCCGAACCGAGTGTCTCGGCGATACTAAGTGTGAACTTCGGCAACACTCAATTAATATGAGCATTCCTATATAGGCCTATAATGGCAAAGACAAGGAAATTTGGGCTAGAATAAGATGTGGTAATATAGGGAGGGCGGGAAAAAAAAGGAGAAAAAGAGTGGAAATGTAGACTATGCAAAATTGAAAAAAAAAAACGTTAGAGCACCTAATGATATGTAAAACTTGAAGAGAGATTGTGAAAGAGAAAACAAGAACAGATATGGAAGATTACATGCAAGGAGAACACGAGACATTGAACGTAGAAAATGTGATTAGTTTATTAAAGGACAGAATAAAGCGAAATATATGTAATTATTTTAGAGAAATTGAAGAAGCGATGAAAAACGCAGCAATGGAATAAGAAGAAAGAGCAAATACATTGTAAAGAGTGTTGTGGATGAAGAAGGAATGTTAAATATATGATGGAATGAAAGTTAGAAAGATGAGAGTGAGTGATAGTAAGGGCATTTTGTAAACATGTAAACCTTTGTAAACCTTTGTAAAAAACTTTTGAAAAAGTTGTGCAAATAAAACTCATACTACTACTATAAGCATTCCTATGTTTTTCGGTGAATTATTCATCCCGGTCTATAAATACATTTTGAAACCTAATTGTTCCTAAAATATACTCGGAAAATGAAACTTAAGTTTCATGAGAACGTGCGGAAATACGGCAGAAATGGGCTAAAGCTTCTGGCTCCTCGAAACTCGAAAACATTCATTCGACGAAGTCGGAAAAAAAGTAAGGCTTGGTACGAAAGAGACAATCCTAGGCGTTTAACGTTGGCCGCCGAAATTCCCAGCAGTGGATGCCTGCCTGTTAAATATATGTTTTAGGGTGACAATATCGATTTTTGAAGCTATTTTTTCGCAAGATCGAACGTTTATGCAACAAAATCGATTGTTGCATAAACGTTTTATACATAACGTAAGATTATTTTAGAATGCAGCTAAAGCTTTTTGTCGATATGAAAAAAAAATCTCGTATTAAATAATGGAACGTTGATTTACAGTTGAAAAAAAAAACAAATCGAGAGTTAAAAATGTCTCACTTTTTTTTCTACTTCAACATTTTATTATTGAATGCATGATTGTGTTTATATCGATAGAAAAAACTTCAGCTAAATTCTAAAATAATCTTGAATTATATATAAAATGTTTAAGCAACAACCGACCATAGACTGTCATGTTGTTTAATTTTTTTCAATTTTCTAAAGTTTTTTTTTCGAAAAAAAAGCGCTTTAAAAATCGACGCAAATGTTTGCCCACTGTGGGTTATAGCTAAAAAATGTTGATATCTAATACAGGTTTTTTAAGAAGAACTTCCAATTTTTTAATTGGGCACGATATTTTTATTTTTGAAATTCATGGTAAAAAAAGTTTCAGTGATACATTTTTTTTTAATTTGAAGTGTTTTTTCGAGTATATAGAATAGTATAAATAAATATGGAACGAATTGAAGGGTGTCAGGGTTGAACGATTATTGAGTTGGCCAGGAATACCTCATATACATATTCTCAATGTCGCTCACCTGAGAAATATACTTGCTATTTTTATAAACTGAATCTCGTGAACACTTTAACCGATAATGATTTTAAAAATCTCAGTTTCTTTTTTAAATAGATAAAACTTTTGAATGCAATAACCAACCTCTAAATATTTTTTGAATAGTTAGTGCTTTCGGTCGATTTACTTTTTTGTCACAAAAAATGATAATTCTTGGAAAACATGAACATATTGTATTGCTCTAAGCAACCTCTAAATATTTGTTGACAGGCTGCAGTCTTTGCGAGAATCATTGCTCGAGTATGAAGAAAGGAATTTAAGGGTGAGACTAAGAAAAATAAAATGTGCTCCAAATATAGTCACCCTAAAACGTATACGTACGTTCACACTACGAAAAAGAGCTCGTAAAATGTAACGAAACGATTTTAGTAAGTACAACGTTTGGAAAGTGCAGTTTTCGCAAGTGACAACTTGCGGAACACTTCTATGTGATAAGGCAATCTGTCATATTTATCCATTTTCATAAGCTCGATCTCATTTTAACTAATCTCAATCTACTGTAATCTCTGTATGTATGTATGTATGTAATCTCAATGTCTTTGAACCAATAGATGTATTTTCTGGGTGTAAATAAGTATTATCTCCATTTATATTTCATTATAGACGAAGGATTGATAATCTCGTCGAAGCGTAAAATAGTAGTACAGAGAGAAAATGTGCAATTGAACGTGCTGATGCGGTGTAACGATTAGTAGCGAGCGAGGAGGACGAAAGAGAGCGAGAGAGAGAGAAGGACACGTGATTGGCAAGGTGATGCGACGAACGAGCTACGGCGCGCTTTCTCGTATCCGCCGGAGCGTTCTCCTCTCTCGGCTCGGCACATCGCACGTTTGTGCATATATCCAGCCGCACTATAGTATGCAGAGCGTCGCACAGTGCGCTGTATGCTCGGCTCGCTGCGGAGCATTCAGCCGGCGGGGTCTCTCGTTACTTCACTGCACTTTGAAAAGTCATTCATCCGTTCTCGTCGCGCTGCGCGGTAGGCGACTCTTACGGAAAGCAGCGATACAGCGAAGAGAGGAAAAAAAGCGCGGAGAGGGGTGAGAAAAAAGGGAGGATCGACTATGGGGGACACGTGTGATGGTGCTACAGGCTGTAACAGCTCGACGTAGGCACTGCAGTCCGTGATATATCGACACATACGAGGGAACAACGTACAAGTACTATATTTAAGCATTCGATGCTGCTCCAATAAAAATTGTCAGCTTCCACTCGATGCTAATATAATTATAGTATAATACGTATAAGAGAAGGTCATCTTTTAACCAAGCTATATAGCGTGCAACACTTGACAATTGAAGCGTAACAACGAGGCCATCGCGGTTAAACTCAACAGTGCGACATAGACCTGGAGGACAGTGAAACTTGGAAAAATTTCATAGCTGAATTTTCGAGTCTCAAAGCAAGAGAGTCGTCAAGTGTAGTAAAGGCGACATCGTCGAGGTCTCGCCAGAGCGCGTAAGAGACGAGAATAGAGCGGCGGACACCGCGCCACCAAGGGAATATCATGAGTCAGTTTCTTGTGGGTGCCTGCCAGAGTTGTAACAATCCCATAACTTTCGAACCCACTCTGTTTGTTTATTTATTCAATCAATTATTTCATTTTCATAAAAAATTCATTAAAATACTTTTATTAGAAAATCCGATCTTTTGAAAGTCATAACAAATTTGTAAGAAGCGCAAACGAAAACTTACTAAAAAATGTTATTCATTTTTTCAAGCAGAGATATTTCGGAATTATGTTGGAAATTATTTAAGGTCGAGATATTATGTCATGATACATATTAATTTACAAATTTGAAAGCTCTCCTATGAATAGGTCAAAATCGAACCTCATACCAACTTCCTGATTTTACATGATATTGGAAATTTTTCATTTTATGGGAAAGAAGAATAATGAGCTGGTCAACCGAAAGGTCTAACTTTCTAATACTTACTGCATTATTTTGAAAAAATAGATACTTTTTTTCCGATAAGTTAGGATTTACCGAACAAATAATTACTATAAAATAATGAATGAAATAAATAAAGATCTGGAATGATTTCGAAAGTAGTGGAATATTAAAAACGGTTCGTGTTCGTTGGACGAATCATCATGACAAGTGGCGTCGTCGAAAATCATTTGTGATTACGACATTTCTCAGCGAGTCAGTTGAGTTGCACAGTGTACAGAGGAAAAAAGAAGGGCTGTGTATATAACGCGTGAGAGAATTCATAGCGGCAGCACCAAAGCCCTCCGAGGGAGCACCCTCTATTATCTCAGCTAATTATCCCAGCTAATAAACACCACTATGTCGTTCCGCTTGTTCTTCCCTTTTACTCTCCTTTTCACTTTTTTAATATCTCGATTTTCTCTCGACTTCTATATATAGAACATCCTCTCACATCTTTGTACAGTTTGCGTTCAATTGTCGCCAATTTGGTGGCCCTAGCGGAGTACCAGGAACGTATATAGTACGTGCTTGCGTGCGGTAAACGCTGCCGCGGCCTCACAGCATCGCTACGCGCAATCATGTTGGAGTTCCACTTTAGCGACGACGAGAGAGCTACTTATTATCTTGTCCTCCTCACCCCGACCGGCCTCTTCCGTGCCCCCGCTCCCTTCTAAGCCCCGTCGCCCTTCCCGTAATTTCTACATGTTTCCCTCTTTCAGAACTTCCTCCTTTCACGCTGTCCAAATGTACGACGTTCATGCACGAATAACACCCTTTTTAAACATTCATAAAGTGATTTTTATAAAAGTGACTTTTGATCCATTCTGATCTCAGAATTCCCAGATTCGACTTCTAATCGGAAAATCCAACGAAAATTTTTTTTCCTTTAATATATTGCATTATTACTTCATTATAATCTTTAAGTCATATATTATACCCCTAAAAAAAAATCAAACAAAGGCTGGAAATGAATCTGACATGAATCCAGTAAGAGGAAAAAATTGTATGGCATTTTGAATTTTTCGAGGAATTAAAACAAAATGAAATCGTCTGGTTGAAAAAAAATATTTGGTGAAATTTCGAAAATTATTGAAACAAAAAAATATTTTATACTAACTCTCTCTACAAAATATTCGTGGGCAAGATGGAAACTATCCAGAGGGCGACGCTCGTAAATTCCCATGAATGGAGCCAGGAAGTCGGCGACGATTTATTTTGTTTTGTACATATATATATATATATATATATATAGCTTATGGTACGTTATCTTCGCGAACTTCTTGGCCCTAATTATGACATAATTGTCCAATTGAAGAGGTCGCGCGCGTTGTTCGAAACAAAGCCAAACGCTTTGGGCGTCGAAATGGGAAACAGATGATAGAAAGCATTAGTGGAGTTTCGATCGGCAGCATTGATAAATGGCAGACACTTTATAATGAAAGAAATACCGGAGTGGATCGTGCGGCTCAATTATAGCTGATAGCCTTGGGGAGTCTGTGGTTCTATGCAAACGAGGTGGCGATGACGATGCTAAGCGAAAAATATAGGAGGAAGGAGAGAGGGAGAGGATGCCCACGAGTGTGGATGGCGATCGGTTCATTGCTTCCCCTCGAAAATCGGTGCTATGGAGAGCTGGTGCTGCTGCTCGCGCGGAGCCCATGAATGACCGGTAGATCTCCGTTTAATGAATGAACGACCGAACGCTGAGCGTCGGAGCGGAGCGGAATGGCTGCTGGCTCAGTGTATACTATCCACTACTTTCCCCCTCTTTCTTTTTCTCTCTCTCGCTCTCTCCCTCCCTCTCTCTCATAGTCGTCGCGAGCTTGACGGCTTCGGGAACACATATGTACCTACTATACGAACCGTATACGGCGGAGAGTCGTTCGAGCCTCTCGAGGTGCGGCTCGCCCCGAGGGTCGCGTCGCAACGAGAAATTTCGCCGTGTGGGCGCTTTCCTCGAAGGGAAACGTGTTCTCAAGTAGTTTGTTACGTACGTACTCAAATACCATGTACATATATATGTGTATATACGCGAGAACCAAAAGAGGACTGTAAGCTAGCAGTCACGAGAGAGTCGCGACTTGAATACACAGTGCGGAAATATTTCATGCACGACCTTATGCGAGCTCTCATTAATCAATCGTCTTATCAGTTGCATTACACTGCGCAAGTATGAACGTCCTCACTAGCTAGAAACATTTAACACATGCAATTCTACGTTTACTGTTTTTTTTTTCGTTCTATGTTAATTGATATTCGTATGAGGAAATTGATTTTTGCCAAAATTCATCACAAGAAATGTTCATTGTTTGGGGATTATTAACAATGTTACGTTCTGGTCTAGTTTTAGGGAAAATTAAACATGTACACATATGAAGCATTCCATATGGATTGTGCCGCCCAAAGAAAAATCACGAAAGAAGTCTACAAATTTTGTCCGGTGGTTATAATAAATACACTAAATTTTAATATTTGTGAATTTTTTTACAAATTATGTATAAGTTAATGGCTAATATTTAGTATTAAAGAAAAATGATATCCTACAAAGTTTATGAGTTATAGCAGTTTGCAATATTTTACAAGAATAAATATCAAAAGACAGCAAGCGATAGGATAGGTGCTCATCTCAAGAGAGGCGCTGTCCGTGTGAGTCTCCAGATGACATCCGGTGAACTTACACCGGAAGCTCTTTTCCGATGGGCAAAACAGAACTTACATTCTATAGAATTTTTTCGTTTATAAATTTTTTCAAAGTTCTTTCGACACGCTATGTATTAGGTAAAACCGACGTACAATCATTTATACATAGTTGGAAAGTTCACGGTGATATTTTAAAAACCTTTTTTTTGTTTCAGAAAGATAATTTTCTTGGCCGATGTGGAAAATTGCTTTATGATTAATGTATCCATCGACGTGGGTATGAAACTGTGGCATTTTTGAATGCCCAGAATAACCGTCGCAGCCGCGAATCACTGTTGAATCATTTTCTTTACACTGTATTTGGCTTTCCTTGTTATAAAAAAAAAAGTTTATCGAGTATGAGTTCTGTTTTCCCTATCAAAAGAGAGCTTTCCGTGTAAATATAGGATCACCCGATGTAATCTGGAAACTCGCACGGAAAGCTCCTCTTTTAATTGAGAAGAGCACATATCCCATCGCTTACCATTGTTCGATATTTATTCTTAAAAAATATCGTAAGCTGCTATGACTCATGAACTTTGTAGAATCCCATGAAACAAAAATACTAAAAATTGGGCGTTCACTTACAGCATTTGCAACAATTTTTCCGATAACAGTATCCGAAGTTCTTTCCGCGACTAAAAATATTTTCGTTGATTCTGCCGTAAAGTAATACCTGAAATTATACAATTAATTCTGAATTAATTTTTTTCTTGTAGGCCATGAAAAATCGCACATTTTCGTTTTTAAGGGATGTTAATACGAAAAATAGATCCCGAGATATTATAGGTAAAATAAAAAATGAAAAACATGGCATATTTCGCCAGAAAAATTGACAGTGTATAATCATTAAACCTAATTTTTAGACTTTTGTTAAGATTTTTTTCTTTTTGCGTCGCTGAATTCATATGGAATCCCTCATATGTATATTATTCGAGATGTCGCTCGGTTAAGAAATTGAAAGAAGTTTAATAATCCAACTCCAGTATTTATAATTATTGGGGGAATGTGAAAACAAATTTTTAAATTGTAAATCTTGCATATTAATTAACCGACGGCAATTTGTTTAAAAAAAGTGTCTAGTTATTTGATTAAATAACCCAAATTTGTAAGCCTCGAATAATTAACAAAACATTATTTGTGGTGAAATTATTTTCACAATTAACGTTCGGTAATAACTTCCTGCAAGAAAAACTTAATTTTCACTACGATTTTACGATACGAAAAATTGTGTTAAAAAGTACAGAGCTACGGCCCTTTACTCATTTTTCAAAACATCATATATTGTGAAACTCCTTTTTCTCAAGAACCTCTCCGTGAAATCTTATGTAATTCCGATTTTGTTATTAAAAAAAATAATTTTTCATTAAATAATGTTTACCCATTTCCATTAAAGCGAAAGATAATTGTACTGAATAATAACTATTATGGAATGGAAAAAAATAAAACATTCAGTGTTACTTGTAAATGCATGCCCATTACATGACTACCCAATCCTGGTTTCTACTGTGCATCTGTCTTATCCGTTAACAGCGTGGATATTACACGGTGGAGAACTCCTACTTGCGATTGCCAGCAGCGCATAGGTATGTTAAGTTTGTAACTTCACAATCCTGTATAAAATAAGCTCAAATTGTACACGAACGGTAGCGGACGAATGTATGGAGGAGATGTATGGATGTATGTGTATATATGTAACATAGTGTATGTACATAGTACATTGAGTACAGTGAAGAGTATTCGTATGTACATCACGTATAAGAAAACGTAAAAAAAAGAGAGACGGAAAGAGCACGCGGTGCGTGAACGCAGTCCGGCGTACACCACAACGCGCCTTACATAACGTATTTTGACGACCCCGACGGAGCACGATAGCCCGCGCCGGAAGTACGTCCCCACTTCCCTCCGCCCGTCGTCGTTGCGGGGGCCTAGCGTACGTTCATCTCTCTCTGTTTCTATCGTTCGCTTCTCTCGTTCGTGCGTCGTGAGCTCCCGCTCGTCTCTCTGTGTAACTCTTTTAAACATGTACGCGTACCCATGCTCGACCCCGCAGCCGCCGAGCCACAGTTGGTCGTATCGAACAAAAAGGTTTCATTCAAAAATCAATAAAAATGAGCAATAAAGTTATTATTATAAGCTGCAAGACCGACAAGATATTTATACTAAGAATGTAGTTATGTAGTACTTGCAAGTGTGTCGTTAATAATAGCGAATAGCAGAGCTGCTGACTGAGCTGTGCCCGATATCAATGAGATAGTATGAAGAGGAATCGCGCAAACGAGCTTCAAAAGGCAGTTATGGTTAACGATACTGAAAACGATTTTTTGGACTTTTTTAAGGGTACAGTTAATTTTAGCGTACTTTTTTCGATGTTCAAAGGATTCAAATAAAATTACTTTTTTGTGTAAAACGATTAAAATTACTTTTTTGTGTAAAACGATTCAATCCAATTTTTTGTGTCAAACGATTTAAATTAGTTTATTGAGAAAAAAACGCCTGAGAAACTGTATACACTAGAATTCTATAGTTGAACGGAATGGAAGAACACCTGTTCTGATTTCAGTTTCTCTTAGATTCTATTGGCAATGCACTTTGTTCAGGAGCCAATTTTTCCCTATTTTGTTTCCGATAACCGACCAATAGTTGAGAAGATTTGTATTCATCAACAAAAACGAGACTCGACAATTTAAGTACTAAGAGCTAAAAAAAATTGAATCATGAAGTCCAAAATTCAGAATAGGTCCATGATAACAAACGGAACCAAGAAACAAATCTTACAGAGAACGTACGAAACTAGTAAAAATCCTGCAAGCAGATAAGAACATCCATTGACAATACAATGAGCATCGATTCAAGTTCCTCCGATGTCAACTGTATGTTTTCACCTATCCTCACGAGGGAAGCGATGCTCCCGAGGCACCACTAGTAATTCTGCTGCTGCTCAGGCTGCTACCGATGTAGCGATTATGCACCGCGCGTTCGGCGGACTCTTCGCGTACGTGTGTCCCGACGTGGAGCGGTGGAGCACCGGCAACAGCAGCAGGAGCAGCGAGAAATAAAATATGCACGTGTGTGTGTATGTGTGCAAGTCCGCTCGAGCATACGTGACTCACGGTCACGGATGCGTGCATGGCCTCCGTGAACAATAATGTGCAAACGCTACAACTCTGCTAGTTACTGTGTATGTTTGGTGGATATATATATATATATATATATACCTGTAGTGGTAATAACAGAGAGCGAGTGAGTGAACTAGTGTTACGAGCAGGGCGTCGAGTCGCTGCTGCTTCGTTACGAGGCCGTTAGCAGCAGCGCGGCAGTCTCTCCTGTTGCAGTATTGCGGGCGAAAAGCTGCATTAAATATCCGCTATCGTACACACTATGCGGGAATACGTACGTATTTCCTTTTGAGATATCCATGTGTATGTATATAGTCACATTTGTACGTGCGATAAGCGGCAGCCTCACTGCTCGGCCTTCGAACGGCTCGTGTAGAGCGACGAGAGAGCCCTACGGCCTTCAACGTCGCCCTTTGCGCTCGCGCTCTCCTCCACAATCCCCTTTCTTTTCTTTATTACGTTTCACGCAACCTACGAGGTATGCACGTTGCACATAACACATATAAATATATGTATATATATGCATACACCTTTGCTACAGTACCCGAGACTATATATATATATATATATATATATATATATACGTGTCGAGTGCTGAATGAATGCAGATCTTCACCACAGGAAGTGGCTGTGTACGCCTTGGGTGTTATAATTATACATGTTTGTTTCAATGACCGAATTACCAAGAAATTCAGTGCAACAATCGAGCGACGTCGTCTATTGTCTCGCGTTCATTGTGAATATATACCTCGGGTAATTGACACACTGGGATTAAAAATTGCTCCGGGTTTTGCTAATCAACACACGATTGAGAGTCTTTTGCTAGCGTTAGAGGACGATCGTCGCGCGAGCTAGCAGAGACCGCGCGCCGCTTACTGCCGTGCTGAACCGGAAGTAATTCTAGCCGGCCGGAAGTCACCCCAAAATGGTAACATCCGCTCTTCGTTACTGCTCGACTCACGCGCTCCTCTAACCAAGTACCAAGAGCATAGCTATCGTGTGCGCCGAATGGCACCAGCAACCAACGCTATAACCAACGAGAGCTCATCCGCCGACGCTTCTCCGCTCATCTTGCTTTCTATATGGCTTCTCTGCGGCGGAAGTCAAGCTATTTTCGTGATATCCAAGTCTCCGAGATGAAGCGAAGGTCCGCTCAGTCGGAGACTATACCGACAACGAAATTTTGGACGCGCTGCGAATATCTTTGCTTGATTGTTAAATATTAAAGCCACTGAAGCCGGCCGAGACAGACAGTTGGCCTGATGAAACTATTTGATAAACAGAAACTCCTCATTCTATCTTACCTCGTCCCACTTATATTTTTATACCTTTGCAGCTTTCTTCTCTTGCAGATTGTAAACGTTTCGAGTATATGTATTGTTTATCGAGTACGAGGGCCTTACAGCGGAAGTTGGCTGCTGGTCTCGTGATTCTCCTTGGCAGTCTGATTAATTTTCATACAATGCAGTCACTCCTCTGTACAATATGTATTCGAAAGATGAGCTGAATAACAAGAATCAGCGTTACTCAGAGTGGCAGCACCTCTCGATAAACGTACCAAAAGATCTCGCCAACATTTTTTCCACTGACGTTTTATAGATGGAGCGACAAAACATGTTTTCCTTCTTACCGACGGAGCATTACCAAGGCATTATCAGTAGATTTCAACTTTTCTCACCAGAGGCACTTCCGGTTTTTAGTCTACGACTGCGCGTGCGTCCGGCTTTCGAGCTCTTCACGCTACAGACAAGATGGTGAGTGTTTCGTTCTGAGTGAAATACCGAAAGTTATCCATGATTATCTATGACATCTATGCACGAGACGACGCAAAATCGTTGGCACGATCAACTGTGAACCTTTCTCAACAAATTAGTTGCAGCGGTTTTAGATTTTTTTTCATTTATTTGCCGACTTTCGATGATGAGTTGTCATCCGTCAGGCGACCGCCGATTTTTCGTTTCCTCGTGTATAAAACCCATCGTTAGTTTTACTCACAGAAATTTTCGTTGTAATTATCGCATACGCGTTTTATTTTATAGTCCACACACAAGAAGAAGACAAGGAAGCTTCGTGGACACGTGAGCCATGGCCACGGTCGTATCGGTAAGGATAAACATTTTTCACTACTTCTAACCTCATTCACACTAACGCACGAGTGCATTAATTGCTCATTGCTGTTTAGGCAAACATAGGAAGCATCCTGGAGGTCGCGGTAACGCCGGTGGTATGCACCACCATCGTATCAACTTCGATAAATACCATCCTGGTTACTTCGGAAAGGTAAAATTCTATTTTTTACACCTCATCCATCTATATCATATTTTCATCTTTATCATAGTGGCTCCTCGTTAAGTGCATGATTCTAAAAAGTTGGATACTCAGTTCAGCACAATTTCTTTAAAATAATAAAACAGCTGTTAAAACTATAAAAATCGATGAATTTGATGTTGACGTGATGAATAACAAAAGTGATTCAATCATTAAAGATTGACTAAACTTTTTGTATGTATATATAGATATCTATTTAATGAATTATTGATTATTTGTTTTTATAAAAATGTGGAAAAAATGCTGTACACTAAAAAAGGGGCTACATGATAACATGATGATTTGCAATGCTTTCACCGGCGACCTGAATTATTTTTGAATGCAAGACAAGGTATCTGATACAATAAAAAATATTTGCAGAGAATTTGTATGATTGTTCTGTTTTATCAATGAGTTTTCTTTGTGTTATAGCTTGGTATGAGGAACTACCATTTGCGTAAAAACACCAAGTGGTGCCCATCTCTCAACCTCGATAAGCTGTGGACTCTGGTCTCCGAGCAGACCAGGCTTAAGTACAAGGATGCCACTGACGGCAAAGCCCCTGTTATCGACCTTGTCAAAGCTGTAAGCATCCTTTTTCTGAAAATTTTCATTTTGTTAATGAGTTCAATTGCTATTTACACTCGTTTATTTTTTACAAATACAAATGGCTATTACTTGCTATATTGATAAATATAAGGTAGCATTTTGAAGACTCATGTATTTGGTGCATAAAGAATATACCAACACGGTTAGCACAATTAAACAAGTTACATGGACTAAATTGGCATCAATGCTGAAAAATTACATTTAGACACATAGTAATTTATAAGAAACTTCTGAACAAGAATTTGATATACAATTAGGTCACTTTCAGAAGTAATTTCTTAAATTGTGATATCTAAAAAACTTTAGATGTTATAGTTTCTTAAAATTTTCTTAGCAATATCCGAATTTCAATGTAAAATAAGTTTATTCTTAGATGGAAATTGGGTATCCATTTTGTACTTCAAATATATAACTTGTTTAAAGTCTATTAAGATCCTGAGCAGCAATTTCCAAAGAGTTATCCGATAGGTAGTTGAAATACATTCCAAACATCCGTCCGAACTCGACAATTCCGACTTTCGTTAGTTAATAAAGAATATTATCAATCGTCGGTGAAATATGGGATTGTTCCAATTGGGTTTTATATTTCCAGGGTTACTACAAGCTTTTGGGCAAGGGACGTCTGCCCAAACAACCCGTTATCGTTAAGGCCAAATTCTTCAGCAAACTCGCCGAAGACAAGATCAAGGCAGTCGGTGGTGCTTGCGTTTTGTCCGCGTAAACCTCTAGGTAAGTGTATTGCATTTAATTTGATATCAACTTGTTGTTCTTAACATGATGTTACCGAACGGGCGGTCTTAACAGTGCGTACAACACTGTTATTCATGTAGAATGTGTTCACTTACTGATTTTACTTCCAATTTATCTTTATTCAATTACAATCCACTTCACGAGGTAATAAGATTGTTTTTTTTTTCTTTACAGACGGTTTCTCTGGACAATATTAAGCAGTCGGTATGTATATCAAATCGGTTCTAGATAAAGTTTTTCTTATCGCTTTTATATGATGATTACGTGAACGGGCGGTCTGAAAAGTGCGTACAACACTTTTCATCATGTTGATTGTTCATTTCTGATTAAATTTCTTAATTATCTTCATTATTATTGAGATTCTCTTGAGCGATTTTATTCAATAATATTATTTTGTTGTATGTTTCAGGTAACGAAGAACTGATCCGACCTGTCGTGTACAATTGTCAACCTTGTACCATTCTATAATAAAACGAAAAAAAATCTTACAACACTGCTTTATTCACATGATCCTTCCAACTAAATAATTTCTCGAATTCACGGATTAGAATGAAACTTGGAAAAATGATTTTCAAGTTTTTCTCTAAGTGATGATTGATATACCTGCAAAATTTTACAAGACAATGTACATAGAATAATTATTCAGGCGATACTTGTTGCAAGTCACGTAAATATTTTTTTTACTATCGATTATTAGTAATTTCCCTTTTCCAATGTTGAAAATGCTTTTTCTTCTGTACGATGCCAATTTTATCTTTACGCTCAACTAATTTTTACAGTAATCATTTGCGAAAAGTAAAAAATTAGTACTGATATTTAAATCCGGATAACGCGGATATCCGAATTCAACAGATTCGATTTAGATTTAAATATTCGGATAAACTGATCCGAATACTGTAAAAATGTAATTGCCAAAGCAAACCACCTATAAAAAGGTCCGTGTGCTAAATTTCAAAACAAAATGCAGGTAATAACGAAATTATGCTTGCAAGATGTTCTTAGTCTCATCCCCTAAATTCCTTTATTTCATTTGGAGCGAGAAACTCATCCTTACGCGCATAAATTCCCATTTTCATGCCTTGTGAAATGAAGTTTTGCATGATACTCATGCGATAAACGTTTTCTTAATTCGCCTTTGGGTCGTGCTGCAAATTTACACGCGCTAGTATCTCAAAAACTGCGGCCTGTCAACAAATACTTAGAGTTCGCTCAGAGCAATGCTATACGCCCATATTTTCCAAAAATCGTTTTTTTTTTTTTCCTCTTTTTTTCAACACTTCTGACTTAACAATTATTATTTTGGTTGAAAAACAAAATCGTGGCGAGTTTTATCTACTTGAATTAAAGAAAAAAGAATTTTTTTCAGATCATTTTTGTATCAATTGAAGTTTTTTTTTTTAAATTGGGATATTTATTCCGTATGCCTTATTCAGGATTTTACGTAATCCGTCTTCCCTTTCCCCGTTTCTCCCCTAGAGAGTGTTGTTCGCAGACACTCATTCTAATGCACTACTGTATCGCATTTGCACGAGGGCTCAGGCAAACTGCGGAAAACCTGACCGATAAAGGCGCTTTATTTTTACTGAGGCGCCAAAAACGACATATAAGATTTTTTTTTCAAATGCTATATTTCTATCGTAAGCTGTGTGGAATCACAAAAATATTGCCCTGGTCATGTTCATATGATCTTTCCACTTGACGTTAATTTTTTCTCTTATTGGTTTCTTTATTTTATTAATGAAACTAATCCTGGAATAAAATTGTTAAAAAATCCACAACTGCTCCATTCGCTTTGATCAGTATGACACGAAAGTGTTTTTTTAAAATTGAAGTCGGTCGGGTTTTTGGCTGTATGAAATCCCGTCAAAGGGCTCATATTCAACAAATAGGGAATGATTTTTTTAAAACTTTTTCTTAAAAACAAAACATATTGAAGAATGCCGCTTTAAAATACCTCTTCCAAAAATAGAACATCATGTAAAATGCCGAATTGATGATTAATTAGTCTCATGAATCTATGTATTCAGTATTTTTTAAATATTTATTTTCACCCCAAAACATTCAACGTTGCCATTCATCTGTCACGTAGCCGAAGCTACATTTCAGTTCTTAAATATTTGGCTCAAAACTGTTATTCGCAAAACCAGGAGCGTGACCATAAATAAAGTCGGAGTCTCGATGCAACCCTCGGTACAAACGACCCCCCGTTATGGCCAAAAGTCTATACAAAGTAATAATGATAATTCGTCTGATCTGTTCTTACCTGGCCAGCATAAAGTCGTCATTCAACCAAGTCGAGTGATGGCTTCGGCTAATTCTCGGTAAAGTCACCTGTTGCGTTCAGGGGAATGAGTACCCGACGCGTCTTTGCAAGGGACCCGCTACGCAGGTAATGAAACTGTATTGTTGTTACCAGTACAACTCATATTTGAAATTGACCTCGGTATTATACCTCCACTGACGGGCAGGTATGATACCGCATCCCTTTATGACCTGCCCTAGCAGGTCTAATGATCGGCCGAATGACCGAAAACCGACCTGTCATTGCTAATTGCAAGAAAAAAAATCATTGAAAAGCGCCAAATGAGCAAGAAAACAACTAATCGACTAACCAAAAGTGGTTTCAATTGTCTTTTCCTTCGTCATTTGGCTCTTCTCAATGGTCTTTTTTTTCTTGCGGTTAACGACCGATCGTTCCTTGGGTCATTTTCGAGGTCACAGGGTTTTTGAGGGCAGCATTGCCTCGACCCGTCCATCATCATCATCACGCCAACACCTGAAGCCTAAATTTAGTGAAGTGGCAAAACAATGCGTACAAACTTTGGGGGCAGGGGACAATCCGAAGCTACTACAAGGGTAATTACATCGGCAATTAAACGTCACAATGGTGACGATGAGTACCGCAATAACTTCACTTCAGGTAGTTATAACTCCACTTCAGCTATCGTGCTGAAATTTGGCACACAACTCAAGTAGTAGCTTCTCTACAGTTGCTGCAATTGTTGACTCACTGGATGCGAAATTTAGATTTCACAAATTTTAACTTTTTACCTTAAAAAAGTGCGTAATTGTTCTAACTTTGATAAAAATGGGTGTGTTGTGGTAAATAATTTTGTATAAAAGCATATGTACTTGATGTTGCTTGGTATTGAATTTTGGTCGAATCGGTAAAATGGTTCCGATTTTACGGAATTAGATTTTTTTTAAAATTTGACTATGTAATTGACTTTTCCAAAATCTTATTTGAAATTTCAAGCTTAAATTTGGGATGAATCGAGAGACTTAAAATAATTCAGACTCCGGGCTTATTGAGAGAGTTGGAATATTTTGGACTTGAGGTCTCATAGACATATGACTTGAGGGTTCGACGGCTTCCTGAAATTTTTCGAGTCCCTCGATTCTTGATAAGCCGTCGGCAGCCAGGTCTTTTTATAAAAAAGGGAGAGAAAGAGGGTTAGAATAATCCAGGTCAAGGGGCCATGGTGGATTTGAAATAATGACAGGCCTTTCTGACATGGAATGGCTTATATATCATACACGGCGGCGGCGGCGAAATTTTTTTACATTATAGAAAGATATCAAAAGACGCGGCGGTGACTTGAGACAAGTACATTTACCTCTTTTTTTTACCGACCCAAAAGACGCTGCTGCACTATCTCTTTGTCCAAGCAACTCATTTCACATATATAATTGTCCCGAATATAATTTATGGGAGGAACCGACGGCAGTGGACACGTGGTCGGTATGTGACTTCTGCGATCAGCGGAAGGCAGTTTTTCGGACTTCCTGATGTGGTTTCATACAGTGAACTCACTAAAAATAAAGCCGACTGTATCAGCTAGGTTTTCCGCAGTTTCTCTCTACCCTCGTGCAAATGCAATACAGTAGGAATGGAATCGGGAATAAAGGGAAGGAGATAGTAAAAGCTAAGTGGGATACTGAGAAACAACCAATATAATTTAGTGGCAATCGATGTAAATTTTTTTTTAAATGGTATTTTGAATAATTGAAAGTATAAACGGTATCGCAATAACTGCTGCAAAACATCAGATATTATTCCAAATTCAATACGTCAACAAAATAATACTTGGCCATCTTCATCTATGTATTCAAAACAACGATCCAAAGTAGAACCTTGCACATTGCTTTCTCATTATTTTTCGCTCTTTACAGAACTTTCTCTATGAGGAGGCCAAAGTTGATCGACATACTTCCTCGCAGCGCGGTGACTTTGTAAAGATCGAAATATAATGAGGATGCAGTGTGCAAGGTTCTTTTTGTTCAAGCAAACATTGCCACATTTTGTTTGCTTGTGTGCGAAACTATAGTTTTGCGTAAACTATAGTTTTGCACACAAACTTCACGCTTCCGGAAAATAACCATTTTTCTGAATGGTAAGGAAACAGCTATTAAAAAAGTGAAAATCGCGACAACCAGCGCTATTTGGCGATTGACACGCAACCGGACTCCCAATAACCTTTTGCATAAACCACGAAACATCTTTCTTTACGAAGCTACTGGCATTAGACCAATTAATTTGAAAAACCGACACTTATTCAAACTATTTGCTACTAAATAACTAAATAACGTTGCGACGATAGTGTTAAGAGATAACCCGGGCTTACGAACATCGGTCGATTGTCAATTGGCATCACAGTCATCCATATTAACTGTTGTACGTCCCTAAAATTATTGTTTATTCCTGCGTGTACGTCAATAAATACAACTTATATTATAGATATTTTTTCGATGCGTAGGGTGGCTTTTTTTGGTTTAATAACGCTCGTCAATGATTCTTACAGTATTTATTTATTTATGCACGTACAGTATAAATTTGTATCATTCTTTCAGGCAAACATTACCACATTTTGTAATTCTTATGCTAAGTGAGGAGGTGGCGGTGGTATTTGCATTCCCGTCGCTAGCAGTGCAGGCGGAGGTGGAACTGGGTTGAACATAGGCGGTCTCGGAGGTGGCGGAACAGGCATCATCGGTGGTCCCATTCCTGGTCGTATCAGAGGGACTGGTGGCGGTGGTACCTTTCCTACGGAGGGTTTTTCGTTTTTAAACGCAAATTGCAAAAAGAATTGCTTGGTATCTCTGTTGAAATGTGTCCAGAATTTTCCTTCAGCTTTCTCGACTTCTCTGCTGGGCACCTGCAAACGTAAACGATTTATTATAATGGCTCTCAGCAGTTTTTCATTTCAGAACTACTTTGTTTTACGATAGAACACCGCGAATAACTAGTTGAAGTGGAGATCCTCCATTAATTTATTTAATATTAATATTTTATAAGTTTCATATTTTGATGATTGCTAGTATGAATTTTACTCATTAATGTTTAAAACCGTATTGTTTCTCTACTATTTTCTAAAATTTTCATTCCTCATTGAGTGAACTTTGTTTATGGATTCTTCGAATAGTTTTTCCGTTTTTTTGTCAATGATTTTTTTAACTTCAAGACAAGTGACTTGATGATTCGTCGGCTTTGACAGCCGTCATTAACAATCATTATCGATGATTACTGCTACATTTTGTTAGAATCGACAAAAGAAGATTAAAAATTGTGAATGTTAGCGTTTGCTTTATCTGACTTAACATTCTTAACTTTTGGCATTTTGGCAGTTGGTTTCAGATATTGTAAATCGTTTTTCCAAGAATCTTTGGTAACTTTATTGTTTTACATGGCTGTTAACTCACTAGTAACTGTTGTTACTGGCTGTAAAAGTTTACTCTATGATTATTTATGAAATGATTGATAATGTGTGCATACATAAATATTGAAAAGGAAAAACAAACGGTGAATGACAGAGAAAAAAGATAGAGCATACATCTGACATAAACTCACCTTGAAAGCAATTGTTTCGTACGGTTCAGCAGCAAATAACAAATATTGCCATTTACGATCAGGAGGTTCGACGCGCTGTTCGTAAGCCGACATAAATCTATGTCGTGGTATAACATTATCAGCAACTTCTGGATAATCGACTTGGAAAAGCAAACTTTGTTGTCCAGACTCAGGATCGCGTTGTTTTGTGACTCTGTAACCGGGCCTTCCAATTTTCACAAATTTTTTCGGTTCAACTCGCGGCTTCTCAGGCGCTAGAGTTTGTGGCGCTTCCTTTGCCTCTTTCGCTGCTCTTCTAGCCAAATTGGCTTGATGCTTTTTTCCCTGAGTATGAGCAAGGTAGCTGCCCTCGTTATTGTGGAGCGTGAGACATAATTTACACTCGTACGAGCCCAAATGATTTTTCATAAAATAAGGATCCTTGTTTAGATCGATCGTCTCAAGAGCAAGTTGTCGTAGACGTTCTCGCCGGTCGCGGTTGTTTTCAGACCAGGAGGCGACGCCGCCACCGCCGGTCTTGCCGCCAGGACGGTTTTGAAAGTCCATATTGAGGGTCTAATTCTGTAAAAACAAGAGTCAACTATTAATATTCAATTTAATACGAAAGTTTCTTAGGTTATGTTTGCAAAACTGTGTAAATGTTTGTAAGAATTGTAACTACTTAAAGTACTATTCGCATTATTACAAAAATTCAAAGTATTATTCACTGTATACATCAAAACAACAGTTGAGTATTTATATTTGATTTAATGCACAAGTTTTTCAATTTATATCAGCAAAATAGTGTAAACGCGTGTAAAGTTTGTAGATACTATTCACGATGTACTATTCAAATTTGCACAAAAATCGAAGGTGTTATTCAAATTATAATAAACGGAAGATATAAATAAATTTACCACTCAACGAAGTCACTATTAAACGTTGTTAAACGTCAAAATACAAAACATTGCCCTAGCCGCTTGAATTATAGAATTCACTTCGTGAAAACTGAACAACATAGACTATAAAATAAACGAGATGGATGCGTCGAAAATTTTGGAACAGAATGCAGCTTCAACAGTGTACCCGGATTTCTAGTTAAAGTTTACACCACCAGTGTCGCAGTGTGAATTGGGTTGTGAATTTACCGGTAAATTTCGTTATCCGCTATGCGACGTCCTGCTATGATTACATCGAAGCGAATATCCCGCGAAACGGATTTCGTTCAAATATATAAATATTAAAAACTCCTCACTTACTTTCTCCTTTATGACCTTGGAGAGAGACGTCGACACGGAACACCGAAGAGTCTTATTGGGGGTAAATAAATAAAAAAAACACTTAAAACTCTTTTCGAAGAACGACTCGTGGATACGCGTCTGGTTATTATCGCCAATTGTCTTTCACAACACCAAAGACTTTTAGCGACATGACTTTTATCAGGAAACCTCTTCTTCTTGTTTCTTGCCTTTCTGGCCCGGCTATCGCCGTCTGTTGAACGGCATGTTACACATGTGTAGCCCTCGCCTCGTGCACTACCGCTATGTGAAAAGACTGACCACTGCTAACCACTGTTAATCAACAAAACCTGTTGACGTCCAAGTGGCACTGGCCTCGGCGAGCGCGCCATCCCCTCCCTATCAAGGGAATAAGCAAGGAAAGCCACCCTTGGAGAGGGATAATTAACCGCCGCAGCAACACGAACAGTTATTGGCTGACATTCACTCTGGAGGAAGGAACAACCCTTAGTCAACGTGAAGAGGTCCGTGGCCAGTTTGGTTTTCAACTTGAGGTCAGCACTAAGAGGGAGCAAGCGAGAAGAAGAAGGTCTCCCGAAAAGTCGTCCGAAACGAGCCAATTACAGGATTAAAAAAAAACACAAACCTTCGGCTAACGTGACTTCTAGACTTTGTGGATGAAAATATTAAAAACGGCAGAGCGACAACCCGAATTTTTCTTTTCTGTCTGTGGAACTCGCGTTACTTTGATAATTGCATTTAACTTGTGTTTACTTTGTATTTGAGTTTGATAATATATATAGAACAGTTCGACTCAAATTTTCAACTTTGAATTCGGAGTTCAAATAATCATTTCACACCTAGTTTCCTTTCCTGTCCCCCGAGCCCTCCGAACATTCCAGTGTTCCACGGATCCAACATAGTTTGACAACGAAATCTCGAATTACCGGAATCCAGAATATTAGAACCAAGATAGTTAGTAATATAGCCACTAAGATGGACAGTATTAGAACCATCACATTTCTAGCTATATGTTTGATGAAGAACGCGGCCCCTTTTACATAATTATATAAAATCAAAGCGTCAAAACGGAGCGATAACCTTAAGGGCATGTAAAACCCTTCCTCCCCACTTGCACCGTGCAAAGACCCAAGAAAAACATCTTGTTTTTCCTGTTATGCCCCTGCATAACTGATAGAAACACTGGCATTCTATTTCCTTTAGGCCCTAAAGTTTCGGCACTCTTGAAAAAAGGCCATTCCAGTTTTTAATATCAATCGGAGGTTTTTCATACCATTTTAGTGAAATAGCTGAATCCTCCTAATGACTGTTTTCTTGTCAACTTTAGATTTTCGGCGAAAGATGGGAACTGACTGCAAAATTCAGAGACTCACTCAACCGTTTTCGTATTTTATCCTAAAGATTAACATGATCGATGTGTTGCACGTTTTTATCTCTCTCGCTCAAATGCGACTGCCAATAGCGTTTTCTCCCTCGCACTCACACCCACTTGGTCGGTGTAACACATCACCTTAAGGTGATGTAAAACATCAGTCCGCCCACTTATCCGCGTTCGATCAGTAAAAAAAAACTGAAATGGTATTTTTTTTAGGATGCATACATTTTAGCGTCCAACCGAAATAGAATGCCACTACAGTTATGCCCAACATCCTTAAAAGAAGAAAATTACTTTTTTTTTACCGACCGCGGCATTACACATCACCTTAATTCTGGCCGTGAAAAACGCTTTAGGATTTTTTTACCAACCGAGCACATTATCTTAAGCTTTTCAGCTAGATCGTAATCTAGCGGATAATCACGATCCTGGTCTTTTATCCGTCATTTGAGACGTCTTCGTCAGCAAGAGTCATGATTCCAAGTACAGTCTAGTCGACTTCAACAAAAAACAAAGTATTTTGCTCGCCCACAACACACGATCGATAGCAATACTCGCTTCGCTCGCTGAAGCAGTAGAGCGTGATCCCCAACGGAAGTGAGATGGGAATGAGCGAAATAAGTACGTGGGCGTTGATCCGCAGATACGATCGACTCGGTAAGAATTCACTGAATGTTTTTATCGCCAACTGTAGCCATCGAAGCTTCGACAACAGTGAACATGCATGATATGTCTCAGAACCTGAGGCCGCAAAACTACAGTCGAGTCTCCATCGGCTCACACTTACATCCGGCTCTGTTCCCGATGACCTGAGAGCTATTGTTTTTCGTCTACTCGGCGTTAAGGACGATGGTTCGAGAGTCTTAAAAGTCCGAAGACACGACAACAATCTAATACCCCTTTCAACGCTTCTAAATGGTTCTGAAAAAGACAAGTATGATTTTCGAAAACAAAATTTCATACAAGTTATCAATTTTTCTAGTTTTTCGTATATTAATAATTTATCGATACACTTGGTATCTGCTTTCAGGCCTTTTATAATTGACATTGTTGGGGTGCATCAATTTTGTAAGTTTTTAATATTTTTCATAGTCAAAAATATATATGTGGTTTATGTGGGGATTAGCTCTTGGGTTTATAAAAATTTTTCTTCAGGTCCTGTTGAACGAAGAACTATACTGCCTGGGTATATAGATGCTCTGAAAACAAAATTTGGCAATCTAGAGAAGCGGGTATTGTATCAATTATTTGATGTTAGCAACTGTTGATTGAATGTATGAATTTTAAAGAAAGGTAGTCAAGTGAGGATCATTAATATTCATTGATAGATGTCTCGCTTGTTTTGCCACTGATATTGTCTTTAAATAGATGTGTCCATTGTTGAACGGTCAACCCTTAAACAAAGAATTCTTAGGTAGATGAGGTGATTTCTCTTTTCTTAATGACTCAAGTACAATTTTTTTATTTAATTTTTATATTCCGCACACTTCTACAAAAATACTTCTAGGTACAAAATTCTCAAATAATTCTCAGTTCTTCATATGTATTTTTCTATGATAGACTTTTTTTTTCTTCTATGAATCAGTGAAATTCAGTTTCCTTCCAGAAAAGGAGCAAAATGAATGCCCTGACAATTTCCTGTCCATTCCATCTAATCTGCTCTATGATTAGATATATCAAAGTACCACTAAGAGGTGATTTATGTGAATTTTTTCAGATTTTTTAGAACAATATTTCAGGAAATACCATTTTTTAAAAGTGCAAATATCTTGGAAGCAACAAAGTAACTGAAAAAAAATGTTTCCACCTAAAAGTTGTCTGGTTTTGTTAGCTTTCGAGTGGAATGTTTGGAAAAATTGTCACATTCTAGTGAGTATGCTTTTTTACCGAAAACGGAGGAACTATTTTTTTTTAAACAAAAAAAACTGACATTTTTAATAATTGAAAATTACAGAGTATTCTTACATAATTGTTGATATTTTAGAGAAACCGCCAAAGTGGCACCGATCGATGTTCAGGTATTTACAAAAAATGTATTTGTGTGGATTGTTTGAAAAACGAAAAATTATAATTTTTCAAATTAAAAAACAGTCAGTTTTTCTTGGCTAATGAATTTACAGGATATTCCTGCACGACTGTTGATATCGCGAAAAAATTACGAATGCACACAGATCGAGGTTTGGATACAAAAAAAAATAATTTGCCCGTTTCTTTAAACTTCCCTCCGAATAGTTTTTTTTTTTATACCAAAACATCGTTCCGTATCACTCTGATGATTTTTCGGCGATACCGACAATCATACACGTATATTACAATTTTATTAGCAAAAAAAATGGCCGTTGTTTTATTAAAAAATAAGAATTTGAGATATCAACACGCTGTCATTTCTTTAGTTACAAAATATCCGTATTGAATGAAATCACAATTCCTCCGTTTTTCGGTAAAAAAAATACTTCCCGGGACGTGACGATTATTCGGAACATTCTGCTCGAAAGTTAACAAAAAATGACAACTTTTATCTGACATTTTTTTTTTTCAGTATCTACAAATTTCAGGGATATTCGCACTTTAAAAGACCGGCATTCTCTGCAATATTCTTTTCAAAAATCTGAAAAAATTCACATAGAGAGTATTTAGAGGTGCTTTTATATAACCAATTATAGGATAAATCAGAGAGGGTCGAAAAAACGTGGCTGAATCGAAAGAGAATCCTTCATAGACTAAGCAAAATTCAACTTTTGTTACGTCATTTTTTTTCTAGTTTTCCATCTCAAAACACTCGAAATAGACCAAAATGTCAAGAAGCGTGGTTTAGAAAAAATGTCCGTTCTCCAGCTTCCGCAAATTTGTAGCTGTAGAACTTATCAAGTTTTTACTTAGTAAGCTAAGCTGAAGGAAAATCAGTAATGAATTTGGGTAATAATTAGTCTACAGATTGTCTTGTAAGTGGGTATGGACTACAAAAACGAAGATTAATAAACGGTAATCAATAATAGTTACATACCTTTTGCCAACTACAAAAGAATTGTCTGTTTAAGGGGTAGCACATACTTTACATATAATGTCAGCAAGCAAACAAAATAAGCTGTGAATGTGAGTGATTTCGAACTGACTCCTCCTCTTAATTGTTAGGAGATAACAGATTTCGATAATTCACCAATAATATGTATTGTCATTCGATGACGGTGATTCTAGTTGTTAGTCAATATTAATTTGAATAGTTAGGTAATGCTGATTTTGATTATCAGGTTGTATTGGCCGAAAGAGCTCTGCCAGAGATAACAACCGCTCACATTCAGGCAGTGGAAGAGGCGACCTCGCAGCTAGCGAACTGTCTCAATTTTTTGGACCGCAGGCTTGATGAACTTGCCCCGTCCGATTGGAGAACACAAATTCGTTCAGCCATTTGAGCATTATTTAGTAAAGAATGTTCGTCAATGTATAAAACAATTTCTGCTGGTTGAGGTTCTAAGCTTTGTGCAGCAGAATCGCAAAGGTTCAATGTTTAGTCTCAAATTACTCAAGACTTTGGGTGCTAAGAAAATTCGCCTGTTGCAAAGGGCAAAAACCGGAAAGGATGTGAGGATGGGTCATGAAATATATAGGATGAACTGTATGGTTGTAACATACTTATGATTTACAAACTATTTATCAATAGTCAACTCCTTGTATTTTTTCTCTCTTTTTTTTGTATTAAAATATACATGGAATGTCGTACATAAACAATAAAATGTTTTTTTGCACATGTGCAAAATTTTTTCAAGCCGTGCGACTTTGTATTTTGACGATATTATTGCACATATAAACCTTTTTCGAAACGCGAACGACAACGATATAATATCTGATCACAAGAAAACGCCGTCGCGGAGTTATATCGAAGAGCGGAATTGTACATTTTTATGACATTTTCCATTGAATTAATTAAAAATCAACCCCGGTTTCGGGTGTCTCATGATAAAAAGCTGTAGAAAAATATCCGACATACTGTTTTTTAAATATCTGTCCTCTTTTCTATTTTCTAAAACGTACAGCCTGGGTAGCACCTATTCTCTAACACCGAATGAAAATAATTTATTTCAAATCTGTTGCTCTTTTACATACTTTCTTTATATGACAATGTATCGAACTAACTTCCAAAAAACTTTTGTATTCGTAGATTTTTTCCTTACATCAACTCTGGGCAGAGGTGGGAAATATGCAAATAAAAATGTACTCAAAAAATACTTTGGCGTTTAGAGAATTGTCAGGTTATCTTTCGTATGAAAGAAAACGGACATAATTTGAGCACCCCCTTAACTTCATTACATAGTAATGCTAACCGGAAAGTACTCTAAATACATTTTTAAGTAATATTTTTCTCTTCTGCAATGCCCAATGAAGTTATCGGCAACAATCGATTCTGCTACTGCCTTTAAAAATTCCGGAACACTTTATGGTGAATTTTTTTTCCCTCTAACGAACATTGGCCTTACAGAAAGCCCGGAAGTAGGTGCTGAATATCACGGCACACGCTTTATGCTGGGTGGTGATGTGCTAGCGGTACTTATAAATATCAAATATTGATATATCTGAATATTGATTGAGATAATTTTGCATTTATAAATAAAACGAATCAGCGGAGGTACAAAAAAAAGTTACTTATTCATTTTTTTAGAGTCGACATTGAATCGCTAAAGGATTTCACTGGTGCATCTTTTTGAACTTATGTGCACCGCTGTGAGCGTATTTCAACGCTGATCAGCCGTTTAACGACTTTTTTTGACATTAAATGTCGGTGGGAAATCGAAAGACCTTGGCGCATGCTCTCTTAGAGAGTCGAACAGCTTAACGTAAATTCGTATTAAATCTATGAAGTATGAACGACTGTACAATATGTTACACGAATTATGTACATAAAGAGGTTATCAGTCGGGAAAAGAAATACATTCAACCCCGCCGTTCCTCACATTTTTGCTAATAAGAAGAACTTGGCAAAAATGTACGGATGTACATCTTGCTGCGTCTTAACAAAATTGCCGGAGCGAAAGGGTTAAGCGATCTAATGATACCTTCTCATCTGTCCTTGCCAAATATTGCTAATGTAAAATTACCTTCTACATTGTGACTCGTGTCGATGTGCACGTTGTACTTATTAGCCTGTAACAGAAAGAAAAAAAGCAAGTCCTTAGATCAAGGTATACGATTGAACGAGATATTGGAATTGGTAGTATTTCTAGTATTCGACGGGTAGTATTTCTATCCTATTTATTCGGATTGGGCGGATACTATTTGTCCGATCGGGTAATTTCGGATTCGTGTTCAATCAGGCATCTATCGCGTTTGGCTACTCGCAGAGTTCAGGTATCCGAACATGTCCAAATTTCCTATGACTTTAAGTTTTATCGTTTATGGATTTATAATTATATTGAAAGACTGACTTAAATTAGAATGAATACAGGCAATTACGAATCATAAAAATTATTTCGTTGAGTTATGGCCCAATTCCTGAACATACGAAAAAGCGCAATTTAATTGTCCGTCCAGTGACATGTGCTTTTTTCTTTCAAAATAACAATAGACGCTGCATGTTGGTATTAGGAAAGTTGCAGGTGTCCGTTTCAGACGCGTATTTCACGTGGTACATATTTATGTCGTTGAAATTTCCAGTTTCACTCAACTTCATTGGTATATCGAGGATAACATGAAATTAGATGAGGTGCTTTAATATTCTTCAATAAAAATGGCTGAAAATAAAAGTTTTTCTTTAAATTTCGACATTGCTGTGGCAGTATAAAATATTATGTCACAGGGCGCAGCCTTCGCGAAAACAATGTTTTTGTGACAATGTATTTAACAATTCAAGATATCATTTGAAAATAATATGTTTTGAAGCACCTTAATGTTTCACCTCCCCGGCTCGGGTTCAGTCGATAATCGGAACACTACAGCGTTGTTTTTTACCACAATTGATCTTTTGGACAAGCAAGAAAAGGGGTTGACTGTCAGGAAAAATAACGCCGCAGAGATTCAGCTGTCTCTCGCCCATACTGATTGCTACAATCTTAGAGAGACAGACGACATCAGAACATCAGCTTAAGAGGCAGTGATACACCGTCGGAAATTTCGTCGCGCTATGTTAAACGCCTGTAAGTCTGTCTCTCTCGGATATAGCTCTGTTTCTCTCGCACTATTTGTCTTGATACTAAATAAACTATAAAAAAAAACGGCTGAATCGAATGAGGGGCCAGAAGATTAACCCAATTCTACGATGCTCCCGCGTATCGCCTCAAAATACGGACCCTATCAACAGCACTACAGTACTGTTCGGGAGAAAACAGCTTCGCAAATTTCTGAGGAGGGGAGAAGTATCACTGCCTCTTGAGATATCTCAAAAAATGAATGGCAGGCCATTCCTAATATTTTCAACTTTTCTTAAATACTCTCAAATTTCTTATTTACAAAATACAGAAAAAAGGTGCATTTCGTTCGCCTTCGGTGTGTGAAATACGTTGTTGAAGTTAATTATAATTATCTCGACTTAGAAGCTTCCAAAGTCCACACACGATCATATCGTATATTGATTTATGTATGCGCTAACTGCAAGCGAATTTTTGAATAGATAATTCTACAACTACATGGACTACATGGGTTTCACCATTACCGACATTTCTTTCAAAATTTATTTTAGTCATTCTGAAACCCCCTTTTTTTATTGTGTATTAGAAAATAAAAAATATTTCTTTCTATACCTTTCAGTCTATTAATTTTTTAAAATATTCTCCCTTATCGAATGCTCAGGTTGACCACCGAACTCAAGCTGAATAAAACAAAAAGAGCTGCCAATTTGCAGTTTATATCCCAAAAATGCCCAATAAATGATTCATGGCCTCGCTACAATATTAAACCTTATTAATAGATGCCTATATGTAATGGCCGCAGATAATTGTTATGCTTACCAGCTGCAGAGAAGCCAAGAAATAGCGGGCAACTTCGGTGGGTTCTTCGTTATTTACCATTTCTGCGAACTCTATCTTTCCATCGTTTTTCGTCTTAATTTTTTCTATTACACGTGCGCTATAGTGCTTTACATCGAAAGGTGGCCTTCGCTCAGCTGCCCTCAACCTAGGCTCCATATACTCGTGCCATCTGAAAACCGCCTCTTCTTCCGCAGTTCGTACGTCGGCGCTGTCGTAAATATTACGAACCGACTGTTCGATGCGACTTTGATATGTCGGTGGTGGAGTAGTTGGCGAAATTACTGATGCACTGTCCGACGATTCTGGCGTGTCAGGCATTGGAAAATCGTCAACAGCCGGATCTGTTGATTCGATATTTTCCGCAGAATCGGTGGCATTCGTGACGAGTTCTTGAATTGCAAGATCGGACTTTGGAATGCTCGCCGGAAAACCTATCAAATTTATACACTTGTGAATAGTGTTCGAAGGCTGTTTGCCAGCAAAAGGCAATCATTTCATGAAAATCTATTGTTGAATCTAAACAATATTTGAATCATCTAAAAAGAAATAACTATAATGATTATGTAAACCTGTCGTATCGCACGTCTTCCCGATAATAATTAAGCTAAATTACACATTTTACAGTAGATTCCAATATGTAGTAGGCGCGTAAATGGATAAGTATTCAGTGATAAGTGAATTTGTAATATATTTTCATCGAATGAATGCCCATCTCTGACTGCGATTCGAAGTACGTATAAGTTATTAAGAATTTTTTACCGGGTTCGATGTGTGCAATTGATTCTCGATCGGATTTCTGATCCCTCGCCTTGTAGCCCAATAGATCCAATGAAGTATCTGTCACAGCCTCGTAATGCAGTGCATCTAGATTCGGTCGATTTTTAAAACATTCTTCCAAGCACATCTGATAGTCCTCCAGCTCTTCTGTAATAGATTATAGACATCAATGCGTATAAAGATAGTCAAGAATAGTTGTTGCATCTCCACGCCGAGTAATAAGGGCTGCTGAAGTAGAATTGGACAAATTTCTTTCTCATTGTACATCGATTTTTACTTTTAACATGCATATTCATACGAATTAAAAAAAAAAAAATACGCCACAACGTTTGAGATTATTTCCGGAAATCTGGCATAAAAACCTTTTTTTCATTGGGCAAAAATATAACTTGTTCTATAACAGACCCAATAAATTCAGGAGTTAATATTTTCGCCTCGGAATATCGAAACATAAAGGTTTTTTTTAAATTTTATACGAATACCTTTCTTGAATGGATGGAAAAGTTGGCTCGTCGGCGAATTCATCGTCATTTTCTTGGGAGTTGCGCCACCGTCAGTCGTCGACAGTCGTTTTCGGCCACTTTTTTTTGGCTTCTGCGGACTAACTTTACGTTTGCGCTAAGAAGATAAATATGACAATTCGTAAGTAATTTATTTATCTAATGACCATCGGTAATAAGATAAGAGGAGTGAGCGTTCAAGACTAGTCAGAGCCGCACTAATTAGAGAAATTATTTCTACAATTTTCCGAATTGTGTTTGACTGGTTTTGATCATCACTCCGAAAAAAACTACTTATTTTAGAATTGCAGTGAAAAAAAACATTACCAATTGAAAACCAACTTTCGAGGCAGTTTATTTGTTGCCTAGTTTGCTTAACAAGTTATCAGTGGTATTAATCAAATTATCGCGCTAACAGCTTTTTGAGCTTGTTATTGAGAGGCATTTCATCGTTTCACAGCCGAGATTTTTTGTAGGCTGAGTATTCGAAAGGTCCCGAAGTTTATTTGATGGAAGTTCACTCACCAAATAGTTCTGAATGTAAAATAAAATGAGCCGCGTCACATTGCAATTAAACTAACATTCTGATTTATCTTCCTTGTGGAAAAATGGACGGAAGCCAGTCAATCGTATTTTTGTAAATCGAAGCAAACTTTTTTCACTACAAAACATCATTGTAAATGTATTTATATAACAAAAATACACCCTGCAACGTTAGTTACACTACTGACAATCGCATAAGTCTTTTGAATATTTCGTACTGATTTTTTCCTAGTGTAAACCTTATCACTCTCTTAAGTCGTTGAAATACAAAATTTTCAAAATACGTACATGCTTCTCTTTGGATTGAAGTAAAGAGACTGAACAGGGTAGTTTGAATTCAGCTCTGGAAATGGGTAGTTCATCAGGTACTCCATCGAACGGAATCGGCGGCCACGGTTTTGGATTTAAATCGTTAACCGCGTCTATCACATTTGCCACCCTTTTACTCCTGCGCAAAGATTCTCATTAACAACTAGGACACTAAAGTATTTGTACTGAAAGGCACATTAACACCTCCAAACCAAGTTAACAACAAAGAGCTCGAATTATGATATAACAAAAGTCTCAAAGTTAACAAAACTTCTTAACTAGAAATACAAGAGATTTTGAACAACGCACCTTCTGGGAGATGTCTGTTTATTTGCAATTTTTTCTGTAACTACGACGTTTTGGATAGTTGTAGTTTTGTCAGTAGTTGTTCCATCCGCTACACGATCGTGTAATTCACGGTTTTCGTCGGTGCTATTCTCCAGTGGGAAATCTTCGGGCTGCGATACTTTTCCACTGGTATCGTCTGTATTTTGCAAATTTTCCTCATCGCATGTCATACTTGTCTCCAAATTATCCAACGACGATGGATCTCCTCCTACTAAACTGTTCGCATCGGCAGTAGATAAGCTTGACCCTGGACGTGATTGCGGCGAATCCCAATGACTGTCCCCGAAGTTTGAAAGCTCTGAATCCGGACGCATTTTTGAACTCTGAATAGAGGAACCAACACCCGAGTCATACGACGAAGCAAAACTTGTATCCAAAAGACCGGTATCTGTTTCTTGTACCACACACGAATCTTTGCAAGTCTCCTGGGATAAATCGACTCCACTTTCGCTTTCCACTGGCTTTTGTGTGGAATTGAAGCTCGCTCTCAAGTCCACATCATTCGCCGTAACCGTTGTTGGAATGCTTGCGTTTTGTGAAGGGGATGGATTCGAAAAATCTAGGAATATTGAATTGTTGATACAATACTAACAATAGAGTTCTTGAAGGAGATAATCAGGGTTGTAAACTTCCATTATTCCATTCGATAAACACGTATCGTATAATTGGCTTTATAATTATTATTTTGATACAATTATCGGAAAATTTTCGTCTAAACCGTAAACGTTTGTCAGTAATTGGAAAAAAGGAAATTGCATAAAATTTTATTATAATATTTATTCGAAAATAAGGGCATATAGTTTGCAACTAAAAATATATGGACACGACACATCAGCATCGACGATGTTCCGAAATTTTATCGAAAGTTGATTCTTATTGTAGTTACTCAATAGGTTTAACATTCCCTTACCTCCACTGCAGATTATTATCATGAAATAATAATTATGCTATCAATTATACCGTAAATGTTTATTTAATTAAGTGTTTATTTCTTAATGGTTGGTGTACAACTCTGGAAATAATTAATTTTATTTGGAGATTAAATAGCAATCATACCTTCGGGCGTCAAGTGTTCAACCAGCATTCCTGATGCAGTTAAATACTCGTTGCACCTGTTTAAATTTAGATTTTAATAGTATTCGTGCGTATGCCACAAGTATCTTGGATAATTTATGGTAGTCATACTAAGTATTAAGCAAGTTTTGTGCATCAACTAACAGTAATTGCATAACAGAATAAGTCGTGAATCGTAAGAAACATCAATAGTAATAGATTTACAGAAATAATAATTAAGGTAAAAATCGATTGACATTAATTTTGTTGCTTTTATTTTCTCAGGTTTGCTATGATAGTGAATCATAATTCACAATGAACTTTCATGCTATTAGATACTTTTTTTTTTACCTAGAAGAATTAAGCGACTAGATATCTAGTAGTTTCAAACATTAACTGCATAAACTAGTGCTGCTATTTTTTCGGAGGATTCGAATATTGAATTTACCCGAACATCCGAATCCGACACTTCACATTCTAATATTCGAATTTTTCGCAGGTTCGGATGTCCGAATATTTTGAATTGTATATAAACAAGAACAGAAATTATATATAGAGTATACAAAAAATACATATCTATATAGTTTTAGGCCCGGAATTGAGCACATATATGAAGCTTACAATATAAATTCAGCCACCCAAAAAAAAGCAAATCCCCAAAAAATCCTCAAAATCAGGTTGAGTGATTATAATAAAATGGAAATTTGATTTATCAACCAAATTTTCATTTTTTTGTAATTTATCCTGGCAAAATATGACATGTTCTTTTATTTTTCATTTCCCCATAATTTACCAGAACGATTAATCGTATCAACATCTCTAAGAAACGGAAATGTACGTGTTTTTGTGGCCCACAAGGAAAAAAATTAATTCAGGATCAATTGTGTGATTTTAGGAATTATTTTACCGCAAAATCAACAAAAATATATTTTTTTTTGCGGAGAGAACTTCGGATATTGGCATCGAAAAATTTGTTGCGAATTCTGTAAGTGAATGCCCAATTTTCAGCATTTTTGTCATAAGTCTCTTCAAAGTTTAAGAGTTATAGCAATTCGCAATATTTAGAAAAATATCGAACAACAGCAAGCGATGTGATAGGTGCTCTTATCGAGACAGACGCGGTCCGTGCGGATCGACAGATTTCACCGGGTGAACCTGTCAGTTATCGAATAAATATATATTCTCAATGTCTTTTACCTGAGAGATATAGTTTCAATTTTCATACAATAAATGTGGTAAACGCTTCAACCAATAAAAAAAAATGTTACCGAAAAAAATTCAGTTTTTTTTTAAATACATTAAACTTTTGAGTGCAGTGAACAATCTCTAAATATTTTTTGACTAGTCATAGCTTTCGCCAGTGTTTTTTTTCAACAAAAATAATAATTATTGAGTCAGCAGTTTTCCAAAAAACATTTTTGGAAAATTTGGACATATTGTATTGCTCTGAGCGACCTTTAAATATTTGTTGACAGGCAGCAGTTTTTGCTAGCATCATTTTTGGGTACAAAGAATAGGTTTTTACGATACCTAGTGCGATAAAACTATTTCTGACGAGTGTTGTAATTCCGCGAGTTAAGAAAATTTCTATCGCATGAGTATCGAACGAAACTTTATTTCACAAGGTGTGAAAACGGGACTTTATGCACTCGAAGTGTGCGTAAGTCTGCGTTTCTGACACTGAAATGAATAGAGAAATTTAGAGGATGAGACTAAGTAAAAACTTGCAAGCATAGTTTCTTTATTATCTACCTACTGTTTGTTCAAATTCTGTACACGGGTGTTTTTAATAATGAGTTTTATTAGCTATTACATTTTTACAGTATTCGGCTTCGGATATCCGAATATTCGCATGCTCTAAATCGTCCGAATATCTGAATTTGAAGCATATGTTGAATTCCGATAATGAGGATATTCGGATATCCGCGTTATCCGAACCTGAATGTCAGCACTAGCATGAAGAAATCAATATAATTCTCAAAATGTTAAACTATGATTTTTAGCGTTTAAGGAACATCGCGTAATAGGGTGAACGAGCTAGTGGATGGACCAGTGAATGAACACTGTCCATAAGAGCACATGCATAAAAAGCGTCCATTTACTAGGGTTTTTCGTCTGCTTAACTGTCCATTCACTGGTCGGTTTACCCTATAAAGTATCCTTCACTGCTGTTATTCATTGCACAAAACTTGGGGGGAAAAAATCCTTATCACTTATTTCTAATTGTACCTGGAAGTATCTGAATAACTGTATTTTATTTAAATGAAAACAATTGTAAACAAAAACTGTTGTTGCACTTGTTGATCAATTATTCATGAAAATAGTATACGTGCAAAAATAACACAGCGCTAGTAATAAAAAATACATGTGTTTGAAAATCTTACCGGAAATCGTATTTTTTTCCAACCACTTCACCGTGGATGTCGTAGACTTCGATGGGCAATGAGGATCGCGAATTTTCTAGCTGCGGAAAGCGTTGAGTCAATAATTTCACAGCGTTCTTATTTCCTGTGCGAGCGTTCATATTGTTATTTTTGCCAATGAACTTCGTAAAATCGATCGGCTCGAAATCCCCGAAATTGACCAATGCTGTCTTGTCTTTAGCGACTTTTTTAGACTCTTTTGGGGTCGTTTCTTGTGCCCTGCAAATAAATTAACGTGCATTCAAAAACAGGTCATGTCTGAAAAAATTAAAACGTTTTCCCAAATTCGGCGAGATTACGTACTCGTGTTCAGCGAACGACTCATCCAAAGCGCTCACGTCATGATACAAGTATTCAATTCGTCGAACATATACGTTCGCCGAGTTCTGAAGTACTAGAGCGGCGTTGCTAAAATTTACGTTTTCTTGTTCGTTGAGCAAAGTATAGTACTCTTCCAAAACCTGTAGATGAAGTATTACAAATATTATCAACGTTTCAAATGAAGCAATAAAAGTTATCAAAAAATCGGATGAAATTCGAAACAATTAGTCATTACAGGGGTATAACAGTTTTATATTTAATAAATGGATTTCATAAAATTTGAAGGAACTCAACCTTAATAATCTTCATTGCGGTACTTTTTAATAATGTATAATAAAACTTTCTTTTTGCATCAGCTGTCAATTATTTTTCATTTTAATCGGCAAAGGCAAAAAAAACTTTACTTGTTAGTTTTAATAATAAATTTTTTAAAATCAGTTTTATAAAGTTTGTAATCCTACTTACTTGACTAACTAAAGTTACTAACTTTTATAAAGTCTTTTTCACTACTCATGTAGTGAAAAAAAAATTCAATTGTGACTATTCTACAGAAAAATAATATTTTATACTTTTGTAAAAATAATGAAAAAGGATTTGTTTTAAATATAGGAAAGTTTTAATGAAAAGTTTTGTTGTTTTTGTTTTCATGAGAAGGATAGGTATTAATGAAAAGATTTGTTCTTTTATGTTAAATAATAACTTATTATTCAAGTCATGTTTATCTGTAAGACTTAAATACTCATTGGCTATTGTAAGACTTAAAACCTCATTGAGGATAATTAGATAAAAGTTAATATATAACGAACATTATCTTAATGCTGCAATTAACCGAAATATTTTTTTTTTAACTAAGATAAAATGGAATTATATCAATATACAAATATGTGAATTTTTATAAATAATTTTTCGTTTATATAAAAGCAATCTCCTAACACTTTCTAATATCTAGTAATAGGAATTGCTTTACCGTTGCCAATGGAAAATTCCAATCGGCTAGATCCTTTGCCGGTTTCATGAGCCGGTCGCTCACTTCTTCCAAACTCGCCATCTCTCATTCCTTTATTTTGCAATTCAGCAACTGCAATCCAAAGGAACAATTCACGGGAATCCCTGTATATTCTCACTATCCAATAAAATTGTTTGCTTTCCAAGTTCACAGAATAAAAAATAAAAAAATATTCAGTATATGCCGAGTAAGCAGTAATATAACACACAGCAATGTAGGACTGCCAAGTTTATGCTCCATCGAAACAATTTCACAAAAGTGAATTTGCCGGTTGGCATTTATCATCTAAAGATTAGCAATCTGCTTGGATGGAACATGGAAAAAACTAATCTCGCCTTGCTTTCCCAAAATATGAACTGTGAATTGAACTTTAGCAGTCATAAATCGTAAGAGGAATTATCTCAGTATTAAAAAAAAAAAACCTTTAATATACAAGTTAAGATTACTTAGAGGTGTATGCCGGTCTTTGCGTAACATAAGAAGACACATGGATTGGCAGACACGTTGTACTGTGAATGCAAGATATAAATATCGCTTAAACCTCTTATTTATCTTGCTGAAGTAGAAGGATTTGGCTCAAGTACTGGAAAGTGGAAGAGGGGATAGATCGAAAAATCTTACAGGTAGCTATTACATGTATTACCAAACAAGTGCATAAGGTGAAAAAACAATCGTGTGTAAGACGGCATCGAAATGCGGCATTAGAGAAACGATATCCACGTGTTTCTCTCCAGAATCGCAATTTAACTAAATTTACATGTTTTAATCGCTCTTATAACTGGATAATTCATCAATTATGAAGATGCAAAAACGTAGGCTTTTCCAAGCGCGGCGGTTGGTGACGAGATTTCCGCGCGTGGGATGCGAAAAAAAAAAAAAAGACAAATAGTTTGCTCTCTACGAAAGCGCCCCAATCTATATCGAGATTTAAGCGTGTAATAATAATAAAAAGCATTCATTGGCGAATACATTGATTAGAAGTGAAAGATTTAGAGGAAGGATAAGCTGAAGAGAATTAGCTGTGCCCAGTGGCGACACCACCGATTTTTTGTGCTTGAATGAGAAAAAACAAGAGATATTGTAAACATAGAAATGAAGCGCGGGCACGGAAGCGTCAATGAAAAAAATATATTGTGGATTGTAAATATTTATTAAAAACAGATGCCCACCTTAAAAATATCGGAGTTTCAAGTCGATGAGAAAAATCCTTAATCATAGAAGCTATCGCTGTAAGTTGTCGTAGCGGCGTTATCGCGCCGCCGGCTTACAAAATCTATAAGGCGCGTTTATCAAATGTTAGCGGAGAACGCCATTTTCTCTGTCCTGTCTCCTGTTGTGACCGGAAGGAGGCCGGCGTTGTGTTCAATTCGTTCGGTTCACGCGGGCTCGCTACTATCATAATAATAAATAGGAGAGAAGGAGAGAAAGTATGATACCGCAGGTTTCGCGGTGGCGATTCGAACTATTACATACGCACACACACACACCAGAAAAAATTTGAAAAATTCATATACTGTATTAATGTGTAATTTAAAATACTGTATCTCTACTGCACGCGTGAAGGAAATTCAATGTAATATACGAAAGAGAATAAAAATACAATGTACGTGTGGTACGGATTAAACCTTTCAGTCACAGTGTGTTGCTAAACAACCCACCTGTTTTCGCGCAGATTTAACTGTCTTTAACTAATTTCTGACAATTATTAAATGAGTTTTATAATTTCGGAAATAACAAATGTATGACTCAAAGGATTAAAGTGAATTTATATTAAAAACAAAACTTTTGTAACGCATTTAGCAGAAATGTACATCAATTTTACGTTAAACTCATGTAGTAAATTTCCTCCATCCATTTTTGTGAAAAAGCTCCCTGCACTGTGTAGTATTTTATCTTAAGTATTTTTAACAACACACACACTGACGCTGATCATGATGAGCGAGCAAGATGAAAGCGAGAAATAAGATATGATATAACAAAATCGTTGAATATACTAACAGAAAGCTTGGAGATCCTTTCACCACTGTAGTTGTTGGTACTGTGATGATAAATATACGCTATGAAATCGTTGAGCCACTGGATATAAAATTATTTGCTCGGCTTTGAAAAATCGCCGCCGCTACGGATGTTGATTATTGGCAACGCTGGTTAAAAGATCCGACATTGTTGAAAAATGTATTGTAAAGTACAAAACTTTCGTAAGAAATGTTTATCCCCACGGAGTATTGTAAATTTCATATGCGTTTGAAACATAAATTTAAAATCGTAGTTTTCTTTTCATGATAATATACATATATATATATATAAAGAAAAAAAATAGTTATTCAATTTTCTTTCTGAATACATGAAAAAACACGACCAAATTTCACTTTTATCGTATTGAATACGCTATCTTTTCCCCAACTTCGAACTAATTCTCCAACATTAATATTTAATCGCCCTTTCAAGATTCGAGTAATATAACATTCGCACTGGCAATTTGTTATTTTAGAAAAGCAAGTTCTAATTTTAAAGAACGTCATGCGACTTTTCCTATATACCTTGGCAATATTCGGACGCATCTTAGGATTCTACAATAATTTCAGAGTATGTATACCAACGAATTAAAAAAAGAACATGCAATTAATTTTTTTTTATTGGAGTATCGAAAAATTCAATGACAATGGACTTGTAATTTTTTAGCAAAAATCCAAGTCCTGTACACTGATTTTATGAATTTATTGTAAATTTCTCATTTATTCCCTGTAACGATTGCAATGTTACACAAGTTTTGTAATTTCCTAATGCATGGTATACGAATCATCATTTTGTGTACGGATTTTGTAAATTTTTTGTCACTTAGCATTTTAAAATTACGATTATTTTTAACACTAATAACTTAATTTTAAAATCAGTAAAATTAACGAAAATTCGATTGAAACCTATTACACTTTCACACCCAATCACTTTTTAATCGAAATTCTGTCCATTTGATAAGTTCCTAATATCGGTTCACATCGAAATTTGTAAGCAGAGAAAAAGCCAATAACGAAGCATGCTGTGGTTGCAGCCAATAGCGTGCCAGCGAATCCTACAGGACGTTTCATCTTTGAAAGAACGTTGTTGTCGCCATCGTCGTTATTATTATGGATATGACTTCCCATGCGAAAATGATACCGCAGTTGGTTTCTCAGCGCGAAAGAAGACGATGGCTTTCATGGAGAAAGATAGAAGAATCTACAGCGTGCCTTCGACGCTCTAGAGATGCTAAGAAATTATTGTGAGTATATCGTTTTAAAAGCAATTATTTATTTGTTGAACTGTACATCATTCCACATGGATACAATCACTGCAGCGATCTGCGCTTGTGTGCAAACTTTCACATATACCGACCGAAAACTTGAGCTCAGTGGTTGTTGTGTTGTTTCTGTGAGTAGCATCAGTCGTGGGAGGTATTTTGAGTGTCCCGCTGAGCAAATTTACTACAGAGTTTTACAGTGATATGTGTGAATGTGTGTTGTGTGATTGAGAGAAATAATCGCTTTTGTAATGGCGAAAACTAAGACCATTAGCAAGGGATGCCCGAAATGTGAACAGCAGGTAATTTAACGGCTTTCCATGTATGTTTACATGTCGGTTCGTACTTAACCTCTGTCTTGTATCAAGGTCCTGAGAATTATTATTATTATTTCTTTTATGATGCCTCTTCTACGAATACTTAAACCGATGAAGTAAGTTTTCGATAATAATCGTACAGTTCTCTATGGTTATTGTTTGTACGCAGGTTCCTGTAGCTTGTAAGGCGTGTCCTTGTGGACATTCTTTTTTCAATGCTCGCCGAAATTCCATTAAGAGCCCGCCAAGCCCGGACACCGGGGTTATGAAGACCAGGCGCACAAATCGCGTCAAGAGAGAAAAGCCTAACTACTATGACGCACTGGAATATGACAAACAAACGAGAAAAAGTGCTAAGGTATGATAAAAGTATTAAATATTAATTTATTTGATAATCGACTGGGCGATTCATTAAAAAAAAAAAATCCATTAATGAGATTATTGAATACTAATATTTTTTCTATGCGATTCTATGAAAGAAAATAAAATGATGTTAATTTTTTGGGCGTCTATAGATTTTTTAATTCTTTCTAATGTATTTCTGAGTAGAGGATTTTTGTGCCAAACATTTTTTACATGAGATGTTTTGCAAAACCAATGGATTTAACAAATACAGGAATTTATTATAATCTCTCAGAACGAAATAATCATTAAAAAATGGAAATGTGGGAAATTTTATGGGCTAAAGTCGAAAAATTATTACAGATTCATACGTGACGTTTAGCTCAAATTAACTCAGATTCTCCAAATAAGTACCAATAATTTTTTTTTTTTCCCCTAACGTACCGCCAATTCTTAGCCAAACAAATTTTCTTAGGCTCTGTTCATGAATAATGAATTTTTTATATTTTTTTAAGATTGAGATTCAGGGTTGCTGGCCTTTTTCAGTCAAATCATTTTTTTTTATTTTTTATTTTTTTTTGTCAAAACCTTGCTATATTTGTGCCTAATTGATTTCCTAGAATTATGCATATGAATAATGAATTTTTGTAGTGACTAATTTAATCATAATGTGACGGTTGATTTCCATTGATTTTACTGTAGAAAATGGCTGTATCTTTGCACCGATTTGTGATATCATTAGAAAAATCGTTCTGAACATTCATTATTGATATACATAATTCAAGGGAATCAATTTGGTGTAAAAATAGCGATGTTCTTGCAAAAAAAAAAAAAAAATTAATAACTTGGTCTTAAAAATGGCCAGCAATTCCGAATCTTATTCCAAAACAAAGCGTAACATTTCGGTATTCATATCCAAGACGTAAAAAAATTCATGTAGCTAAGAATTAGCGGTATCTTTACTTTAGAAAATTTATGTTAATTTGAGCGCGAATGTCCCATATGAATCTCTATTAAGTTTTCTATTGTAGGGCATAAGATTGCACACATTTCTATTTTTGCTTCCTCGTAGAGGAAGCTTTGCTTTCGTAAAAAAAAAATTTTCTAGATTTTTTTGTTAACATACTCAGAATTACCTAAAGCGTCGAGAAAAGTGGTCTAGAAAATAATCTCTGTGTGCGCGTGTGTGCGCGCTAAATAAAAGCTAAAATTTGGCGCTCAACTAGAGTATTGACTCCTCTGCCTCTCCTCTTAATGCACTATCGCATTTGCACGAGGGCACAAGGAAACTGCGCAAACCTGGCCGATACAGGCGCCTCTATTTTTTACTGCGTTTTTCCGGTATGAGGATCCATCAGGAACTCAGAAAAAATGCCTTCCGCTCACCAGTTGCCGGACAAACGAGTGCGCGGTTACTGTCGGTTCATCAGATTTATTTTTTATTGTATTGAAATTTGGTAAATTTCTTATAACAACAAAATCCGATTTTTTAAAAATTCTTTGAAGAAAAAACACATTTCAGTGATTCAATTTCGGTGGTAACGCTCATATACATTATTTTGTATTAACTCTAACAGGGAAGCACCATTTTTTGAAGACTATTTTGTAGATTATTTCGATATCACATATTTCAAAAAACGTGTTTGTAAGGCGAACATTTGTTTTATTTCTTGAAAATCCTTTGCAATGTTGAAAGATTTGAAGGCTGAACCCAAAGTGGGCGTACTTCCGCTTCCATTTTTGAAAAAACTTTTCGTATACACATGCGACATATTTGTCTACAGATTAGGAGAGCTACGGAGGCAGGTTCTGATACAGACTGCCGACAGCTGAACAAGAAGAAGCGAAGAAAAGGCAAGGGTCGAGGCAGACCCGGTGGCAGCGGTGGTCTGGGTGAAGATGATGACGAGATGGAGGGTGTGAGCAGTTTGTCGCCCGAGAAACAACTCACCTGTTCTCTTATACTTCAGGAACTAAACAACAAGATGAGCACCGTTGCCTGGAAGCCTACGTGAAGCTCTATATTATTCATCCGAAAGACTGTACAATTAATGGTCTGATAATGGCGCATAAAAAGTCACACTCGATTACCACTTTAGACTGTTGTAAATACTTATAAGTCGTTCGTACATCAGAAATTCGTAAATCATAAGTGAATGTGATCGTAATTTTCCCGGATTGATGAACAATCGAAGCCTCAGTAAGCATTCGAAGACACATAAAATTCGATTTCCAGAGGCAGTTGCAAGTTTTCAAATGCAGAGCATTACGCATAACGTTGAAGCATGAAATGCGTTTTTCGACGTTGGGAAAAGATGTCCCTTTTCATTACCGCGGAAAGGCGTCATTCTTCACGCTTACGAAAAAAAAAACGACACGACTCATTAGCGAACATGGGTAATGTCTCGCGATTGGCGAATTTGCAAAATCTGCCTGCTTGTAAATCGCGAAGCGAAGTTAATTAAATGCTTTCTCCTCGAGCATTCATTGATTCTCGACTTCATACGTTTTTACATGCTTACCTATCTTTTCGATAGTAGCTGAAGAAAATCTGCGAATTATCGTAGCTTGGAAATCTGCGTCACTTTTTCAGATATTTCAAGCTTAATTTTCATGTGCAAACTACTGAGGTCATTGATTTGTTGATTCTTGCGAATCACAATCAACGATTTGTTGTGCATGGCAAAACCGAACTTGTAGGTTTTCAATAAATGTGATAAACAAATGAATAAAACGATTAATTTTTTTTGTACCCATTGATTACGTTTATCTGAAACTGATTACTTTCAAATCTATAGTTAAGCGACAAATATTATTGATGTTTTGAAATAAACATAATTCTACACATACTTTTAGCTGATGCACGTGCGAGCAATTCGTTTGCAAGTAGAATAAGTAGAAGTTGCTTCTCATTGTTTTTTTCTATTTATCGCTCAATAATAATGAACATCACTTATAATCGGCACATTTGTGATATCAACGTGTGCGTAAAGCGGCATGAATTTAATGCTTCCTCAACGCACGTTGATTGATTCTTAATACACGAATTTTTTTATCTTTCCAAAGTTGAAGATATCCCGCAAATGTCGTAGCTTGGATCTCTGCGACGTTTATTCAAATTTTAAGGAGAAGAATTTTGGATGCATTGTATATGGCACAACTGAACTTGTAGCTTTTTCATAAATGTAGTAAATAGATTTAAAAAAGAAACATTAACTCCAGTTTCTTAATACTCCAAAAGATGCACGTAGAGTCAATCTGAAACGGAAAAAGTTGAGCTTGGGATGAGCGACGATCGGTTTAGATATTTTTAAGTGTTTATTCATCGAATAAACGTAATTCAATCGCTACTGGACTGCAACATATGTTCGGTTGTCGCACGCGCGATTCGTCGTCAAGTTGAATGAAGAATGATACAAAACATTCTATAAAATACTGTATTCTATTCGCACCGAGTACCAGAGCATTCTTTAATTCGCATATCAAGAATATATACGCATAATAAAGATTAATATCGATCCTGACGAGCTCTGTGTCAATCACTTGTTTTTTTTTTTCTTTTCTAATTTTTTGTGCTCTTTGCGTGTACTCAATAAACTAAAAATAGAGATGGGCCGTATTTGAAGAAAAATTGTATCCAGAATACTTTTTCAGTTTTCAGATAATTTAATTGTTACTCTTCGTTAAGGTTTATTCGAAGGTATTCACATAGAACATTATTTTTAATACAATTTTATTCAAATATTGCTCATCAATTACCACTCAACATCTCCTCGACGACACGATTTGCCTTACTCTGTATATGGATAAGTTCCATTGATGCATGATTATGTAGACTCTCGCAAAACAGTTCTCGCGCAGAATCCTTCGTCGAGATCTGGTCCACAATTTTTGGTTTTTTTTTTTCCACCATTGAGTAATAACAATATATTAACTAGTAGCTACGTATATCAATGAACGTGATGTGTGCATCAGGTTCACTGGGTTGACAGTCATGTGCCGCCTCGCAATTGAGAAACGAGAGACAAACAAGGAAAATTGTGTTAAGTTTTCTTCGAGTTGTACATGCAAATGAATAACTCGGCACCACGTGCATCGGGCACATAGAATTTCTTCATGAAATGCGCAGTAAAAATCGTTTCGACAATGCTGTCGGAAAAATACATTTACAAAAGTAATACCTACATAGCTCAATCCCTCCGTTATACTGAGTTACTTTTTGTGCTAAGAGTTAGTTTTTCATTATAAGTACTTTCTAGCGTTTGCAGTCAGAATATATCTTTGTGTGCCTCGCCTATTAAAATTTATTATACATTAGAATAATAAGGCAAGACTTCTGTTTTACGGATTTTTTTTTTCTCTTTTTTTTTCTCTTATTCTGTTCAAAATTGTCGCGAGTTGATACGCGGCTCGCAAAGAATCGTTCGATTAAAGGCAATTTAATTAGAGAATCAGCGAGTGCGCTCGGAATTTCAATTTACGCCTCGTGCGTTACTTTCATTATAATATTGCTCTGTCGTAATTGAAAAGAGATATTTTCACGGGCAATCGAAACTCTGATCGGTGTAGCACATAGATATATACATATATACACACACATATATATATATATACATATATATGTATAGATTCATTTGAAAAGATCCTGCAATGTAATACGTCCGGATTAAGTTATCAACTATTCTGACTCAAACTCATTCGAGCAATTGTCTCGTTTTAAATAATATACACTATTGATCAAAGTATCTTGACGTAATATCGATTACCGCATGGGCTCGATCGTTTGTTGAGGTACATTAGGTCGCACCGAACGTAGTGTCGTGTTCACAGCTGTAACAAGTTCTGTTAGCCGGCGCGGTACTAAGCGGTATATCTTGATACGATTCCGGCGATGAATCCATCTGTTATAACTTGTCGACTTGAGCTGTATTAGCGGCTAATCTCTGTCGTCGTTTGATGAAAGGCATAAAGCCCCATAGCGAAGCCCCCGCAACGAGGATAATTCCGAGTATGGTGAAAATCGGTCCGTAGCTGCCGATGTGTTCGAAAATAAGACCGCAAATGGGCGGCCCGACAAGCTGAAGAACGCCGTTGACGAAGAGTGATATACCGTAGGAGGAGGTGAGTTTTTCGGTACCGAGCATATCGGCCATAATGACGGCGGTAACACCAACATAAATACCGGAAGCGAGACCGAAGACACCGCAATAAATGGAAAGCCATATGTAGGAGGTCGCGAGTGGAAGTAGGGCCAGCGATATACCGGAAATAAAGAGGCCGCCTACGAAGTACCAATGCTTTGGCATTATCTTGACGTCAGAAAGAGCGGAGCCGCCGATACGTCCGATGAGATCGAGTACGGATACCGTCGAGAGAAGTAGCGATGACATGTTTTTGTCGAATTTCAGAGATATCGCGTAAGCGGGAAGTAGTATCACAAAATTGGTGTAACTGACGGCGTTGGTGCTGTTGGAAATGAGAATAACGAGGTACATGGGATCCTTGAGGAGAGTTATATCGAAGAATTTTGATCTTTGGCTGTCTTTCTCCTTGACCGTCTTCTTCTCCGGTGATTTACGCGCAAACGTGCTTGTTATCGCGTTCAGCGTCATCGTCGATGCGTGCTCGGGATGCAGAGCAGTCAATGTACTGCCGTGATATGGCGTACTCACGTAGTTGAAGGAGGAGGAACTCGGGGAGCGCGCGGTCGTTCTTCTTCTTGATAGTCTACCGTTCTCAAGACCGCCTCGTTCTGGCACCGCATGTAACGCCGGTGTGCTGTGCATCTGACTCGCGAAATCACGGCCACTCGGCACGCTTATTTTACGCGTTCTCCCTTGAATCGGTGTGTTTTTGTAATTTTCCAAAGCAACACTCGACGCACTTTTTGGAACAATCGGCGCGGCTGCTTTGGCCTCCGAATTTGGGATTATGAGGAGGTTGTTGAGTTTCTTCTCTTCCTCGGGACTGGTTAACATCGTCGAAGCTCCTTCCATCTCATCCTCGTTTTCCGGTTCGCTTGTTACTGGCACCAACTTCATGTGCTTTTCCACCGGCTCGTACAGCAAAGCGCTCGCCCACACGTTTAATGTTACTGCACCCATCAACAGCACTGCTCCTCTGCAAGATAACAAGGTATTTTACGTGCCGTCGTTACGGGCGTGTGGTGAATTAAAAATCACCCGTCAGTCCGAGAAACAATAATGAAAATGACAGATTTTTTTTTTTTAGACGCACCTGTAACCGTACTCCTGCAGAAGAATACCTAAAATCGGTGGTAGGAATATCGAGCCCAGCGCACTGCCTGATATGCAAAGACCGTTCGCCAGACCTCGCAGCCTCACGAAGTAGGAAGTCACTATGTAGACCGTCGGTGGGAAAGATAGTCCAGCGCCTATACCCACAAAAACACCGTAGCTGAAAATTACAATAATTTTGAGGGTTATCGTGAGGTACATTGTTCAATGCGTTTATAAATTAACTTGACAAGGTATATGAAATTTAGAAATTTGGCTTGAGGAACAATTATTAATATGCCATTAAAGGCAGGATTAACAAACGTAGAGTGAAGTTTCATGTGTAAAAATTAATTTTAAACGGTTATCAAATGACCAAAATTGTAAAATTAAAATCAATTAATATTCGTTCACAGATTTGTCATATCATATGCAGAACTGTTATATTTGTATAAGAATTGTAGTTTTATAGCTGTTTTTCGGAGACTTTCGAGTTGTTACTTGAATTAACGGTGAGAGAAACTTTGTGATTCGTACATTTAGCTGTATTACATATTCTTTATATAGTATTTACCTGATGCATAGGAATCCAACGGAACTTGCGAAATAACTGAGCATCATTCCTGCAGCTGCGAAGGTTCCACCAATGAGTGTGACTGTCCTGTACGAATATCGCACAGAAAGAATGCTCGATATTGGACCTGTAAAGAACGAATGTTTTTAAAAAAATTCTCTCGATGGAAGCTGTATTATACAAAATATAGATGTTAATGATGCAGGTAAATTCAATATACTTTTATTGTAGGGTTGATAATAGTATAAGAATTCCGTGATACTGGTATTTGTAATATATCAATATTCTATTTATTAATGACAAAACCATTTAAAAATTAATATACGGTATATGCATTTGAAATATAAGCCACTGTATGAAGTTTTTAAAAAAAATTTTGCTATGCACATTCAATAATTCAATTCCAATGATAAGAATTGATTAATAATTTCTTTTACATACCCAGCGAACTGTAGAGGAAATAACAGAGCGCGGGAATCCACGCGGCTGCTGCAGGCGATGCATCGAATACCTCGAGAAACTCAACGAACAGGACTCCGAATGATTTAATAGTTCCTGGGATTAGAACGTTGACCATCACGGATGCAATGAGTACGAGCCACCCCCAGCCTCCATCTGGTGGTACCAGCTCGCCCTCCGCCGCAACATCCTTTACTGCAATACAAACAATAACACACACGCTTTAGAAATCGATCGATTAAATGTATCTGATAAGGCGAATAATGCACCTTCTTCGTTAATGATTTCTCGTGACTATAACTTGGAATTCCTTGGTTATTGAAAATCCATTAACCTCTCTAAAAGTGTTGAAAACAGTTGACGTTCTTGGCTTCCGCTACTTATATAGCTCAATCACGATGTCACGTTTTTCATTTGTCGAGGCACAATGAAAAAAAAGCTTGCTAAGTACAAACCTGCAAATCAGTTCCTTTTTATGTTTTCTGCTTTTTTATACGAAAATTGAATCTTCGCTGTGATGAATAAAATGTAGTAAAATGTCGGTGGAATTTTATTTTATCATATCGTCGGAGACGATATAATTAGTTCTAATAGTATGACTATAATTGAATTGTGAATATTGCGTTAAAATCGTGAAGCAGTTTGTGGACTCGGAAGTTCAATAACATGCAAGTAAATAACAAGTGCGAATTATACACTGTATGTAATATAATAATGTATATAATAATTTTCCAGAAACATAAATAACTTGAAACGATCTATTTATGCTTCACTTCTTCGCAGTTCTTACATTGTGATTAATGTTAACAACAATAAGAAAATATATAACGATCGGACAGAAAATTATTAATTTAATCATAGAATTTTTTGAACGAGTGATTATATATAGCGTAGTATTTGAACAAGTTCAATGGAGTTCCATCTACGTTACCGATGAATTATGCTCCAATAAGCTCCGAAACATTAATATTATTATTGTAGATGGTCTTTTGTCTAAAAATTTGAAAGAAACAATTTGGGAGAAAATAATTGATTTTTCTAAAAAAAAAAAATCATAATAATAAAACAAAGCATAACTTTAGAACAACTGATCGAGCCATCTTAAAATAAGTAAGATTTATTGTACACACTTCAGAGTATTTTCTGGAATGTTTTGAGACAAATCAAAAGTGACATACCGACCGAAAAAAATTATTTTCGTATATTTCTTATGAAAATTGTCATTTTTTAAACTCGAAAAAATCAAACAAAATTTTTTTCACAAAATTTATGCAAAACTGCAACTTTTTCGTCTGAAACATTTTCCTGTTTAATCGTATTCTTTCAAGATATAACGGTATTTACAGAATTTTGAAATTTTGAAGAACTCCAAAAAACGCGATCCAAAAATTTTGAAAAAATGTACACTTCTCTTTTTCAAACAATGGAATAATTTGACAAAATTTCAATTTTTTGAGAGTGGACAACTTTTCGACCGTTCGAAACCGTATGGAATGCCTCGTATACTTTGAGCTGACAATACAATGGGGAGTAGTTATTAAGAATATGAAATATTTCAAATGGCAATGTAAGTGGGATTGGTTTTATGGTTAGAATGTTGAATGCTCCTAATCGGTCTTCACACAATCTACCGATAGGGGAACTTGAAATGTTAGAGCAACTCGATCACTGTACTTCCTCAAGCGTCTACCAGTCGTATCACTATAGCTGAACGATAACTCTCCTCGAGGTAAATATACACAAGTATGATAACAAGTAGCTGCAGAACAGCAGCAGGTTTTCATATGCAAAAGATAGCCCGGATTATTATATGAGGGCTCTGCTGGGTACCAAACAGTGGGCGTGTTAGGACTTTCGTTGCAATAAAAACATGTTATTGCTGTTACATTAATAGCACAAAATGAGATAGTTCATGAGTATATTGATCAAAATGAGGATTAATGACTCAGTGAAATTATCGCGAAAACTTGCAGCCCATTTTTCAGCGGATCTGTTCTTTATTCGAGTTATAAAGATGTATATTCGTTTTAACAAAACAGAAAATAATGTTTGAGACAATTAACATAAAAAATAGTGATTATCTACCTGGAGAATTATCAATTTATTCAAAGCAAAAGGATAAGTTACAGATGCAATCGTTTCAGTTTACCTTAAGGCTCTCTATTCATTTACTTGTTGTATGAATTATTTAATATTAATCATATTAATGAAGGCATACAAATATTTGATTCCAGAGAGCGATGAAAATCGAATTAATGGAAAAATGAATAGTCCATTATTGTATAGTCGTCATATTTCATGGCATATCATCACTGTATAGGACATTTTTTACGATGAATTTTCAAGTACTTTATTAACATCACTTCGACTTTTGTTGCTTATAGTTGCCATAATAATTGGTAGCTATGAATAAGAGTTCCACGGGTTAACGCGATTAATTGTTGTCACTATAGTTACGTCGACTTCTCTAAGTATGATCATTCATGGTTACCAGAGATTGAAAAAGCTACGTGTAAGATCGAGAAATATTTGAGTCTCAACACGATTTGTCTTTTTATACAGTCACAAAGCATTTTGTTCTTGGTCCTAGCTCACCGTAAATAAAGTTTAATATTTTTGCAATGATTCATCGACTCTTAGATTATTTTTAAAAAGTAGTAAATAAATTAGAGCTTGTGGTGAAAAAAATATTTTCAAGGATTGTTCTTCATGTACAAGCCAAAGTGGACGTTTGAGGCTGGGTTTCTCGGTATTACTGCCTCATCGACATCCACGAATCTACGTGACGATATTCGATAGTCCGGTTCACTACAAGCTAACGCTATCAGTGCAACCGTACAGCCAATTATACCGATAACGATATACACCATATTCCACATGAAATTTACGACGCAACCAGACAAGTTGGCGTATAAAAACCAGGCCAGAAATATTCCAACAACGGAGAGAATAAAATTCTGGAGAAAGGAAGTATTTCTGTGCAAAATATCGGCAAATCTTTGTCTCGGTCCTCTTATTTGGAGAGTGGCATCACGTTCATTAGCCTGACGATCGATTCGCATCGAAGATGAATAACCACACATTTTCCATTCTCTCTCTTCCTGAAGTTGTTTCGTTTTTTCCAAGTGTTTCTGAAGACGTTGCTGCTCATTCATCATGCAGGATCTACAACGTCGAGCTGGCATTTCACTGCTTTGAGGATTCTCTCCGGTTTTGCGTACATACGTCGCTCGTTACTTTTCTCTCGAAGCAGATGCTCCGGCAAATCCTCGATTTCTGCAATTCTTGTGCACAAAGTTATCGATTCTTCGTAGTTCGTCTCTGCCACAGCCTCGGGCACAGTCGATACCTGCTGATTTTTCAACCTCACATTTTTATCAAGATTTTGTTAAAGGGTGGATCAGTTTATGTAGGGAAAAATGGGGCAAGACGAAACGCATAACCGAGAAATAATTTTATCATGATAAGCAAAGTTTGTTTTTACCTGTTTACACCCGAAAACTCGATTTCGGAAAAAAAAATCTTGGGAAAAATAGAAGACTTCCCGAAATTTGGAAAGGTATTGTTATTTTTTCAACTAGGTACTACTAAACGTCCTCAGCGTTGGTTATTCATAAATTTTGATTTGAAAATATCATTAGGAGAAAAATGGCACAGTCTCACACTCGGAGAAAAATCTGGTAAATTGTAAAAATATATTGTTAGACCGATGATTATGTAACTATAAAGTATAATTCCGAGGAGGGACGTCTCTCTTTTATAGTTGTAGTAAATATAAGAAAATAGTTGAATAAACCATTAATATAATTCCCAAAAGGGACGTCGATATTTTCTGACAATCAAAATTTCTGGATCTGCAAAAATAAACTTTGTCAAAGTGTAGCGCATTTTTAGAGAGGAAAATGTCTAGGGACTTTTCCTTTTTCAATTACCCGATGGCGGATATGTTTGATTTTTTTTTAAATTGTGTAAAATTTACACGATCTCTGTAAATTGAAAACTTTGTCACGCTAATTTTTTTTAGTTTTAACTCGGAGAGAAAAACGTGTAGGAGATCTTCTTTCTTATCTTATTTTGAAGTGGCGGTTATTGAGTAATAATAATAATGCTCATGCTAGGGGTTGTTATTTGTACGTTTGACTTTGTCCGCGTTTCCTGACGAGAATATTGATCAAAGGCAAAAATGCCAAAGGATTTTTTTGTAGTACTCTTGATTCTTTAGTCGCGGGTTCTCTCCAATTTTGTTTTAAGCGCGATGAGATATTTTTTTATGACAATAAAAATGTCTGCATCTGCAAAAAAGCACTGGCGAGTTATCCGCCATCGGGGAATTAAAAAAAAAAACAAAAAAGACCCTAGAATTTTTTTTTCTGAACTAATGTGGCGGCGCTACACTTTGACAAAGTTCATTTTTGCAGATGCAGTAATTTTTATTGTCATTACATTTTATGATTACAGCAAAAATAATTATAGTAGCAATCATTAAAATCATAATAGTTTAGAATATACCGTTTTCTTGCATATACGATTTCAACGTTTGTTTCCAATAACCTTGCAAGTATCGTTTATTGAACCATATTATCATTGCTTCAACCATAAAACATTGCAAGCCTTCCTATATTTGTTTTATCATGTGAAATCGTTAAATCAATGATATGCTTTAATCTCAGTGCAAATTTCTCCTTGATTTCGCAGTCAGTTGAAAGTTGGTTTCAATTCCAAAAATGTTGTGAAGGTTACACATTTCTTGTGTTGGGCTCGATGAATTTGATGAAATTGATTATACGTACGACTTTTGTAAATAGTTCCATATTGCATTGAAAATAAAATATTTCCAAGTTATTTGTTGAATTTGCATTCTAAAAGTTAGGTATGTTTTGTTAATGTTAGTATTCTGTAAATTTATTTGAATTTTCCGCTTAATTGGCTTATAAACGCAAATTACAAAAAAATCTCGTAGTGTTTAATTTTGCCCTCTTTTAGATTTCCCAATTTTCAGGTTTTATTGCTTTACACACTCAAAACTGTTTCAAATACATTGTATTTTGAATGATTCGCTTAAATTGAATCTTATAAATCCACTTTGAAAACAATGTCGGCGTGTTTCACTTTGCCCCGTATTCCCCTATACAACAAATTTATATGGTGTATAGTGGGTATATGGTATATGGTATATAGTGGAAGCTTTTGATGCTGTGCACTATGATTGAAAGTACATATCTTATCGCGTATTTCTAATTGCAATCAATTAATTTTTATCGAAAGGTTAAAATTCAAGTCTCCGAATTGCTGATCGCCTCGCTATCAACCACACAATAAATTTCATTAAAAAGATTAACAAGGATTGCCTTCTTCAATGTAACGAATCCATTGCCCGATAGTTAATTATTAATTGATTTATCTTAAATCTCGCAATGTCATCTCTAAAGTGTCATACGATGAAAACCCAACAATTCCAGTACATTTATCTTAAGAATTGAAGCTTCTCAAGAAAAGTTCTCGGTCGTTTGAGTCTCACCGTTATCTCGGTTCCCACGTTCTATATTGGATACACCGCTGATCGAGTTTTGCTGACCATCGCCAAAAATCAAATTGCAACATTTCTCAAAGTCTTGGAATTTCCGTTGTCTATCAGATTGTTGATTATTTTTCAGATGATGCGAATCTTCAGGGTTTTGTCTTCGAGCTTTGCTTGAGGCAAGACGTGTCGAAGTTGCTCTAGGATCTCCCACGATTTCCGGCCAGTCCTGAGTCCCAATTTCTCTTTCTTGATTAGACGGTTCAACTTTATCTATCGGACCTTGATTGAAATTGCAGTGGCCCGCGCGATTCCCTGAATCTCCAAGTCCGACTCTGGACTTAATGCGTTCAAATAATCCAGCTTCCGGTTCTCGAAAGGCAGCCAAATTTCGATTTCGACAACGTCTGGTTCCTTCTCTCTCATTTGCAGTCGCCGAATCGATTGAGAACGGATTTCTCGATTGCTCGGAACGCAAGTCAGTAAATTCCGAATCGCAATTTAGCGAACGTCGATCAAACGGACAAACACGTTTCGAATCATGAATCGTCGCCGACTGAGAGTAACACGAGCTCTGTTTCCTGCTACTGTGGCTCGTAAAAAAAACGCCGCAATTAAATGCCAAGAATATTGCCAGAGCCACTGACAATACGACTACCAAGACCTTCACCATCACCGAATACTTCCGGTTCTTCAACTGTATGACGAGAAAGTGAATTATTAATTTTTCTTGTAGGTTATAATAGATTCGGTAATTAATGGGACAAGCTTGACCTGATATCATTCATGAATCGATTTATAATAATATTGCACCTTTTTTATATTTAAAAAAGCATTTTCAAATGTTTGTTTCGTTACATTTCTTGAGATTTAATGAAGACTTTACTGGGAATTTAGTTATTTTTATATTCAAGCCGAAACTGTCACGTGCTACTCCTCCATCTTGGGTCGATCAATAGTCGAGACTGTGTTCGAGCTATCAATAGAGTGTTGCAACCAATGAAGATTTTATCTTATTTCATTTCATTTTATATACATATTTTTTTTTTTACTAATTAAGCGGATTTATTCGAGGTAGCATTGTGAAACGGTTACGAACTTTTTCGCAATATATACATTGACACAGAAAGGTGCGCATTACATGGAGCTTATAGCTGTCTGGAAGAATTCAACGTCACAACCAAAGATATTCTTTGAGTTTCCCCGACAACTGTTGCGCATCCTTGGAGTGACATAATCCGATATGATACCTGACCTCAACCCAGACCTAGACCTAGTTACCAGAAGAAGATTTCGTTCGCAAGGTCTACTGGCCAGGACATTAATTGACCGACCGTGATTGACGAGTAATGAACAAGATATTTGAGATTTAAAAAATAATGCACTCTTAAAATATGTAAAACTTGCCTAAAAATATTAACGAAGTTATACTACTAGATATTTTAATCTAGTACAAGTGTGTACTAGAAATACGAATTTTTAGATCAAAGTTTCTAATTTTTATTAAATTAGGTAAATAGAAAACACTGTCATTTTACATCTCGGTTGCATATCAAATTTACTATACAAGTTTCTGTGAAAGAGTAAATTCTGCACGCACAATGGAAAATCATAATAAATATTTTTAACAGTGTATATGCGATTCTGTTGACGAAAACGTCAGTGAACAATAGTTCATTAACGAACGAAAACACTACAATGAAGTATGCTGCATTTAGTATTAATTTATCGGTGTATTAATTTATTATGCACACTTCGAATTAGCCCTGATATTAAATTCACTTTGAAAAAACGCGATCATAATATTATTTTTTTTAAATACCTGTATTTCATTATAATTCTTACTATACGATGACTTTTCTTCACTGAAGAAAAAATTCAGTTGATTCAACTAAATGCGTTTTGTTGATTAGAGATTTCGTCAAGTGAACAAGCAATGATTAATTCGAATAAATGCTTACTTTGGTTGAATCTACAGGACGATTTAGTCCGTTTTTTTTATTTGACAAAATATTGTGTTGCACTGAATTTCAAAATACGTTTGGATATGTTTGTGATTTGATTGAATTGAACTAGATCATTTCGCACATAAATGTGTATATTGGTTTGGATGAAAGAAATTCTATGTCCAAGTAACCGAAAACGTTGTTGGTAAAACTCCATATATCTACAGAATATGTTTAGTTTTTTCAAATCTCTCCGTATTTTGTAACAAACATATATCGAATTATATTAACCAAATATTTCGTTGAATGAAGTGGATATGATGATAAACCTTACACGGTTCTGCATCATTCATTGAATGATTCTGAATTTATTTCATTTGTTCGTTTATTTCAACTTCAATTCAGTAAGGACAGCCAAACGAATTTTCTCAAAAGTGATCAGTTTTTCGACTCCATCATCTTATTATTCTTACATTATTGTTATAACATTCAGATATTCGAAATCAGTAAAGTACTCGGTAGCACAGTCGGTCGCGGTAGCATTGTTAGGAAGTTAGGTAGGCATGTCGTAGGTTCGAATCTCGGTATAGGCAGGAAAAAATTTTCTTCGATACAAATCGTTACCTCCCATCTATTACTACTGGTAATGTCTCAATGAATAATCCTTAAGACGAAGAATATTCAATTTCATTCTTAATTTCACATACGGTAGATGTATTTTACAATATTTATGTATGTGGAATAATATTCCACAATATTTATGTGTGTGGAATAATATTCCACAATATTTATGTATGTGGAATAATATTCCACAATATTTGTGTATGTGGAATAATATTCCACAATACATCCACCGTATTATTTAGTAATGTTCATTGCATTCGCGTAGTTTAAACGCATGTTGTTTTCCTTCACCATTGAACGACGTTTGTTTTAAGCCCGATTCAGTTAAGTCAACAAATAATTTTTGTTATTTCAAATAAATTTTTACATTTTTCGAAGAAATATTTATTTGAAAACCGCGATCTTCATTTCTCCGGAAATCAACGTAGTTGAAGCAATAAAATATTACTTTATTCAAATAAATACATATGTAAAATTCACAAAGTATTCAATTGTCATGGACTGAATTTGATGTAAACAACTCAATATCATATTATAAGTACAGTATTTCATTTTGCACAAGCGACAAAATATTTTGTCCGTGGTACATAATATTGATTTGAACGTATAGACCCGTACGAATTTTCTGAAGCAAACAGAATTTTGTTGACTCAACTGAATTTTTTTTCAGTGTCATTTAGACTATTGGAGCCCTTGATAATCGTTACTTAGAGGATTTAGAATAATACATAGTTTTTTCAGAATTCAGCAATGGGAGTTTGTTGGTAAACATATTAGTTGTCGAATTTCCAGTTATTTTGTGAATCCATGTCACAAAGCGTCAGACAATAGCGTAAAGCGTTAGTCAGTAGCAACTTCCTTGTAGTCTGATCGTAAAATAAAAATGAAAAAAATGAATTCAGGCGGATCCCGCGGTCGTAACTACGGGGAATAGTGATGCTCTGTTCCCCGTCTCCTTGCTGCATACTCAGATTTACGAGGGCACATTGGCCGAGCACGAATTCTCGGTAGGAGGGTCGTTGAGCTGCTGCAGCAACACACCCATAATCAACTTGGAACCAGAACCCAAAAGAGCCAGAGAAGGAAGGACGACGAAAGAAAAGGAGGACAGAAGAAATACAGACATAGAGAAAGAAAGGAAAAAAATGAGGAGACGTTAAACGGGGCTTTTTGGGGATATTCCATTTGGGTGAAGGAAATTTCCACGATAAGAGTCCACCAATCGTGTCTTAGCCGCTGATGCTGGTAGCGATTTTTTTTTTTTAGCTACTCGGGCATCTGTTGTTGGTGTTTTGACAGTGTCGAAGCGCTAGTAAATTGATCATTTCAAATGCTTCCTTCTATAACTGGGAACAAAGACTACTTTAAAAGTAAGCGTCCCTGCGAGCGTCAGGTGGCCACCTTTAATCTGACCCGAGGCACGGAGTCGCCTCTGTAGCTATTGAATTAATTCTCACGACGGGACGTGCCTATTTCGCGAAACACTCTACCGATAGCTTTAGCTGCACCGCTGTTACGACCAGCAAATTCGATCTGAGATTTGCTGGAATACACAGTTTAGCTTTGAGAGGTTGTTGAAACGAAAGGGCTGTTTTTGAGTTCGTGACGGATTCTGTAAAATAATCAACGAAGAATAATCTTTTTATGACTACCATATGAGGAATCCGTCGTCAATTCAGCCGCTTTTTTTTTCAAACCTCTTCGATTAGTCTCGGAATTAGACACATTTCAGTACCACTCGAAAGTAGTCTCCCCTAATTTTTCCAGACCTTTAAATCCAATATTACGGAAAATGGGGTATTTCTTTCAAGTCCGTATATCTTGAAAAATTAAAAGTGATGAGGGGTTATTCGGCTATTGGCGACCAATGAACTTTGGAAGATCTTCTTCTTTCAATATACGTTTCGGCCCTGATCAGGGTCTTCTTCAGGTATTTTATTAAATATTCGATAAATTGTTATTTTGTCATAACTTCGGTTGCCGGATTTCTTGGTCATGTGGTGTCATGCTTTTTAGGTTAGGTCCTTTTTCTGAACGATGTACTTTTATTTGTTCTTAATTTGATAATCACTATTACATATTTATTGTGATAGCCATGAAATCTGGCAAGGTAAATTATGATAAAATAAAAATATATCAAATATATAATGAAATTACTGCAGAGGATCCGGATCAGGGCTGAAACGTATATTAAAAGGAGAAGATCTTCCGAAATTCATTGGTCGCTAATAGCCGAATAACCCCTTATCACTTCCCATACTCGCGACCACAGCATCAACAATAACGTTGAAAAATAAAAATAAAAGCTATAGTTTCATGTTAACTTTTCAACAAATTTTTGCGAATTATTTTGCGACCCAATAATATTGGTTTGTCGCTATAAAATATACGAATTATTTTTTTAACCAGAAAAGCCCACTTTTTTGGCTAAAAAAATTACAATATCTTTGCTCCTATGTGTTGATAACATAAAAAAATGCCCAGAGTGAGACACATCAAAGTACCGAAGTGAAAAAATAATTTGTTCAAAGTAAAAAAATTATTGTAGAGAAAAAAATAAAAATGATAACAACACTTTGATTTGAAACTTGTAGTTTTTGCGATGATAAATAAATAAAATAGTCCATTATAGACTTATTAAAAATGTTATCTGAAGACCATTTTTTAAAAGTTAGAACAAATGATTCTTTTACTCCGTAACTATGGTCGGTCCTACACTGGCAATTTTTTTATGTTATCGATACATAGGCGCAAAGATTCTGGATCTGGATTTTTTAGCCAAAAAAGTGGATTTTTTGGATAAAAAATAATCCTTATCTTTTTTAGCGAGAAAGCAATGTTTTAGGGTCAACAAAATTATTTGAATAAATTTCATTGAAAACTTTACATGAAATTACAACCTTCATGTTGTAAATATTTTTTTCAACGACCTGAATTTTTCAAAATATATTGTCTTTCAAGAAATATATCATTTTCCGTAATATCTGATTCAAACATCTGAATGAATAAGGAGAGTACTTTCAACGGATACAAAAATGTGTCCAATTATACGACTTATCAAAGAGGTTCAAAAAAAAAAAAAAAGTGGCTGAATTTGTCTAATCCTCATATTAAGGACTAGACGAATGCGGGCGCCCGACGTGCACGATCATTGGCCTTTGATTCTGACAAAACTGTGAATTATGAAACATAAATTGGCCTGAGACGCAGACCAATCACAAGACAGATGATGCGGTGACAATCTTGAAAGCGATATTTCGAAATCTTCAAGATATCTCGAGGTACCAACATTTTAGAAAAGGATACATAGTTTAGCTATGAGATGTTATTGAAATGAAAGAGCTGTTTTCGAGTTCGTGACGGATTCTGTGAAAGGATTAATCAACGAGGGGTCTATCTTGTTATGATTATACTACATATAGGGTTAGACGAACGCGGCAGCCAGACGCCCACAATGTTTGTCCTTCGATTCTGACAAAACTGTGATTCATGAATCGCGAACGTGACCTCGGTCAAAAGTAACAAACCGACCTCACCCTTCAAATGTCGTATCAATTATTGTATTTGCATATAAATGTGTATTTTAGCTTCCTTATAGAGAAAGCTTTGTTTCCGCGACATCTTTTTCGAGACTTTCATGTCGGGACATTCAGAATGGTCCAAATATCGAGAAAAGTGATTAATGAAATCTCATTTCGATCAAATACAGTCTATTGCAATCAGATGAAATTTTATTTCAATCAAATAGAGTCTGTTTCGGTTAAATAAAATCCTATTCAGCTGGCCATTAAATAAAAATACTATCAGGCCAGCCATTAAATAAATTATTTATTTAATGGCCAGCTGAATAGGATTTCATTTAACCGAAACAGACTCTATTCGATTGAAATCAAAGTTTATCTGATCGCAATAGACTCTATTTGATTGAAATGAGATTTCATTCATTCCAAATACACCACATAATTGATTCAAATAAACTCATCAGACCCATTTCTCTGGGTGCAGGAGTGCAGACAGGTATCAAAAGGAGCGATTTGTAGAATCGAAGTAATATTTCATCTAATTCTTCACATCATCACCATCTGCAGGCCAGAAGACACAAAAGACACGCCCAAATGTTTATAATCATTTTAAATGTATATAATAGCTTATTCTTCATAAGTGTAGTTACTGTTAATGTTGTTTAGTCAATTATGAACGTTTATAATAGTTTATTCTTCATAAGTGTAGTTACTGTTAATGTTGTTTAGTCAATTATAAACGTTTATAATAGTTTATTCTTCATAAGTGTAGTTACTGTTAATGTTGTTTAGTATTAACTCTCAGGGTACTAACTAACAAAATGTAACGTTCCGTACGAACATGGGTTAGCCTCGTCCGGCAACTTTAATTAGATGTATCTTGGGTTAAAATTAGTGCATTTCGATTTTTTTATTATTTTCAGTGGGAAATTTCCATACAATTGAGAACATGTATCGCGATGTGTGCTGTTTTTTTTCATACGTTAACTTTATAAATAAATATCCTTTTATTTTTTTTTTTTTTTCAGACATGACGACACTTTCAAAATTCGCTTGGGTTACGCTAACCCAGTTAGGACCCTGAGGGTTAAATATGACCGGAATCGGAAAAGCGCTTCACATTTTAGAGTTTTGAAATTTTCGAAAAATTCGCGATGTTGCCCGAACTTTCGCAAAATATGACACAATGTAAAATCAGTCCTACTCAGCAACAATAGGCACACAGTATCGTCATAATTTAATACGTGGTTCATATTTTCAAGATTTTCAATTTTCATTTTAAAAAAGTTGCAAAGTAGAACTGTGCAAATTGCTTTCTCATCATTTTTGTTTTTTTTTCTACGGAGCTTCCTTTATCAGTAAGTCAAAGCTGCTTATTTTCCCATATATTAGGAGAGTAATTTTAATTAAAAAATTTTCAAACATGAATTAGCCGCACAATAAAATATTGACTCCAAACACTGGAGAACATGTATTTCAAATAGGAAAATTCAACCGGCTTCGGGGTCGGTTAAGGGTGGAATAATAATTCTGGAAAAAATCCAGAAGTTTTTTATTTTGCATTTGGATCAAATTTAGGCGGCAGTGAGGTGAAAATTCGATGAGACCCCTTCAATGACCAAGCGCTTGTTTGTTCTAACCAGATGTTATTTTTTTTAGTGTATGCTAAACCACTAAATGTCTTATGCCTGATGAAAGTATTAACCAGCGGAAAGTTTTAAGACGAATGACGGGCAAATCTCTAATCCACTGGTTGAGCGATTTTCTACGATCCGATGAATGCACGTGCGGATCATCGATGGCCAATAATGTTGACTCAGTGAGCCAGTGGCTAAGCTACCACCTTGTCGTGAATCGAGTCATTCTCTCTGAAGGTAATCGAGCGCATCACGGCGTGAAAGAATTTCCCCGCATAACCAATGGAGCGTAGTTACGAGATCATATACTATACTTCATAGTCGAGCCTGAATCGAGAATAAAAGTACGCCGACGGCTTTATCCCAAAATTAACTTGTAACTAGTTTATTTAATTTTCATCCGGGAGAAATACGTTCATGAACTCGGTCGTACACAAGTCTGCAAAGAAATGTAAATATTATTCAAAGCTCCGAAGGTTGAAAAAGTGATGAGAATATTCGAGTATTTACATCCGTCGCTGTCGCGACCTTGAAAAATTCGCCTGAAACAAATATTATTGGCGCAAATCTTCTACACGGGCAACGCGTTGAATATTTATTCAATATATTAATGTCATGAAAAGGAAATGTTATTCATACTCAATAATAGTGACGGCAATATGAGCAGTCGTTTAAGTCAATTTATAGTTTTAATGTTTCAACTCCTGTCAGGAAAGTCCTTTCAGCGAAATGTTATTCAAAGTACATATTGTAACGGCATATCTTGCTTCAAAATCAGTAATTAGGGAACGTAAATTGAGATTGCCCCATAAATTTGATATCAACATTCTCGAAATCATCTCTCTTACTGAAAAGATAAGCTCGAAGATGGTTTGCGGTAATGCACTTATATTGATTTACATTTGCTGGGGTTGTTTTTATTAAAAATAGAATTTCCCGAAGAGGATTCCGATAGGAGTTGAAACGTTGAAATTATAAGGTGCTTCATGTGGGCGCTTATTGACGCTGCTTACTATCACATTGGTAAGTATTTTAAATTCACAATCATCAGTTACAATTCACGGTTACTATTTTTTTAAGTTTTACTATAATTTCTATTTTTTTTAACGTTTCAGTGGTCCAGTAGAACCGTTTTCTCCGATAATAAATGTTTCGGTCCAAAAATTGGCACGTGTATGTCGAAGAGCCTTCGTGATGATGACAATTCAAGGCCAGAATTTCAGGCGCGAGATGATGTCGAGGAACGTGTTGCAGAGAGAACGTTTCTGTACAACACAAGCCTGAGCTTCCTCGAGGAGAAACCTTGAATGCAAAAATATATATTTACACGAGCCGTTGGTGCAGAATGGAGAGCTTCTGATTTACGTAACATTGTCGTTGCTGGTGGCTCGTGGACCGGCTAATAAAAGATGTCTCGTTCGATGTTACAGTGAGAAATGTGAATTATATACAGGGCATTCCATGCCAACTCGACCTGAGACTGACCCTCAACCACTTGGATTTTATTTCCCATTTTTAATCTTATTGTTCCATCTCTAAAAGAGGCAACTACGAATCATATTACAGTTTAGAAAAAAATGTACATACTCGTTTACTATTAGATACAGATTATTCTTAACGAAAATACTGAGGGACAGATTTGGAAAATCTCATAAAGATCTCATAAATCTTGTACCAGATCTTAATATTTTTTATCTTAAAATGAAAATTTTTTTGGACTTCCCTACTATTTTTTGAAAAATAAAAAAATATCATTTCGCTGCAGACTATCTCTTGAACATTTCTACACAAAGTAAAAAGACAAGTTGGAATATAACCACTTTTTCAAAAAAAGTGTGTTTCATCAAATAACTGTAGGTTCTCTCAACTACTTCATGGAATTCATAAATCATCCTCCTTCTCGCTGTATACATGTCAGGACTTCGGAAAAATTTCTCAGACTTTTTCGAAATGTTTATTTATTTGTTAACAATTTTTTTTTATCTAAATAAAAAATAATCGCGTCGAAAAATCAGAAAAAACTCTCCGAAGTCCTGACATATATAGAAATGTTGAAGCAACAATCTGCAGTGAATGGAATTTTGCGCGTTAAACTTTTTAAAATTTTTGTTTTGAAGTGAAAAAGTCGTAAAAACATAGAAGCGAGGTCCGGAGATTTTAGCCCCGAGGTTAAAAGTATTGATATCCGATACACAATTTATAGGAGTTTTGTCAGATTTTTTAATTCCGACCCTGAATATGTTCGTTATGAATAAAGATAAGTATATAAATTGTCTAAAAAATGTAATAAAAATTTAGCTTGCTTTTTGGAGAGGGAACAATAACATAAAAAATCAGAGATCAAATATGAGCGGTCAACGTCAAACTGAGGTTGAGTTGGTATGGAATGCCCTATATGTATATATATATATACAGTTATATATCTTTCCAGCTTTAGAGACTAGCCGTAAACAGGTGACTACTCCGTCAATGTCCCGTATTTCACCGAGCGCCCGGAAATTCTCCATTGGTCCATCTTCTCTTCGAGGCCGGTTTTATTTGTACACAGAAGAAGCTTTCGGTTTTTGTGGCGTTGGCGAACAACATCAACGCGCATCGAAGACCACAGATCGTCCGTGTGGGGACTTCGCAATATATAGTAATCCGCGCACGTGTTCGCACCACCAAAAGATCCTCCAATCGGTTAATTAATACGATTAAACAAAAAAACACGTGTCCTCTGCTCCCGCTGTACATTATGGAGAATGAAGCGTTGCTTTGAACGGTTTTTTGTTTTTCCTCGTTTCTGTCAACGTGTCGCTTTGGAATGGAAAAGTACCGTTTTCTTTACGAGAAAGAACCGACATAAAATATTGGAGGAAGGTAAGATAGAGATGAAACGATAGACGACTCGAAGTTGACTTAAAAGGAAAGGAGACGACGGAGGAAAATTAATCAATAAAACCCAACACAATATCGAAAATACTCTAGGGTTCGCATTACTGTGTGTTATTGTTTCGAGGTAACACAATAATTATTTTCTTAATTGGAACTTGATCGAAAGTAATTCAAGATGTTTAGTCTTAATGAAATATTATTATTGGTTGTTCAAAATCATTAGTTACTAAGTTGTTTAAAATGCAGTGTAACGTAGCCTAAACATCGAACACTAAGAGGTTCTCGAGATAGTCAACGAAAATCAAAGTAAATGTGCCTATGCCCTGCCACTTTTCTATTACCGATCACTTCGCCGCAAATGTAAATTTCCATATGCGGAAATTAAACAGCACGGTTGTCAGTTTAATGGAAAAATTCAGAAATTTATGCTGTTCTCACAAATTTCAACGCGAAGTGGTGATAGATTGATTCAACATGAATTTTCCAATATTTTCTACCACACTTCATGATCAGAGCCTATCTTTAAAATGCAGGTAAAGATATATCGGCCTTTTTGATTAGACATATTTCGGTGTAAGATCATTCTACAATTAAAAAAAAAGACCTACTCAAAACAATCTGTAATAGTGGAATTCACCGGTTGCAAAAAAAATCGTTAATCTTTATCATTTTTATGCTTTCAATTTGATGGTCAAAGATTGGATGTAGCGGAAACCTTGCTTGTCCTCATTACTGGCCACATAAAATTTAGCTCACCGCCCGCTATTAAGGCATCACTAATATCATGAATGACTACGATGCAGTTTCTCTGCACAGGATGTGAAAAGACTTCGTTTTATCAGTTTATATAATTGCAAAATCATTCTCGATAAAAATTTGATTTCTTGAAACATAAGCGATTTGTTTTTCTTCAAAAATGTACAAAAAATCCAGTAATGTATTGTAAAAACTTTATTAAATTTTAATACGATAAAATATGAATCTAGACTGGACATCGAATGCGATAAGGATATCGCGACAAAAATACCGAAAACCATAGACATATCCAATAAATCGTACTTAAGACATTTTACTTTTCGCACAGTTTTTGATAGCTCGTTGATACTACACCGATAAAAAGAATTAGTAATACCAACCGAATCTGCGGTTACGGGTGGCGAAACAAATATTTTGTTGATTGGAAGAAATGCACCCAGAAAAAATATCTAGTTAACTGGACTAGAACCTACGCATCAAAAATAAATTTTCTTATTTGAATGCTGACCTAATAGACTTGTATTCAACTCGAATAATTTTTTTTATTTGTAAGTAATACATCTGGCGACTAATAAATATATTCGAACCTAAGAAATATGTATTTGATTGCAATATATCTTTATTGCTTCGTAGAAAAAAATATGTTTTAATGAAATATACATTTCTTCGTGTCGAAGAAAAATATATTTACGTTGAAAAATTTATTCTTTCTGTTTACAAAATACATAAATTTGTAAATTCATTCCAAATGGATCGAGTACATTCGTTTCTTTCAATGTTTGCTTGTGTTTGTTGTTACGTTTGTTAATGTGCTTACAATACGTTGTATGTATTATTTAAAATCTATTTTGTCTAAGGTCAATATCGATAAAGTGGAATTTTTTCCAAAATAAAAAATAAAACCGATCATGAATCCGTTAGTGACGAACAGAAAGCGAGAATGCGTATTTCGAGTATCTTCCACATTATATAATCTTCCATTATAAAAATTCGACACTTACATAAAAGTTTAATTAAACAATATATATTTTTTATATAAATATATGACAAGTCAATTGAACCAAATGTTTTCTATGGATGAACATAAATACGTATTAGAGTTAAGTTTGGTGTTTCATTACTAGATCATCAACGAAACGTTGATTTAAATAACTAAATCAATTACAGAGAAGTAATTTCCAATGATTGAAGAAAATAATTACGTATTGGATTAAAAGAAAGTTCTAATTTATTTTGAATAAAAAAGATCGAATACATGTATCCAGTCGTTTTAACTAGATATTATTTCCGGATGCAGAAAGTATTTAGCACGAACGAATATAATATCTATTTAGCGTCCACTGCACAGTAAAAACTGCTTTAAATAAATAAATATGTTTAAAATAAACTGCAAAATTGAATGAAATACATATTTGTTCCAGGGAAAGCAAATTTTCGTTGATTGAAATGAACAAATGTTGACTAGAAAATTTTAGTTAATATTACTCAATCTTTTTTCTGGGTGTAAACGTTTTAATCAACCAAATATTTCGTTTGAAAGCGTATCGAAAGAAATCTTTGGTCGATTGAAACTAATATTTCTTCCAATCAACAAAATATTTGTTCCGCCACCTGTAACCGCAGATTCGGTTGGTATTACCAATTCTTTTTATCGGTGTAGAATCTTTGCGCAGGAGATTTTGGACTAATCAGATAACTTGGATCAATCCCAGCGAAAAAACGTTAAGATTTATCATTCGTCTGTTGACCGGCGATCCAAGTTCAATGTCGAAAGAAAATCGATATAATCAGAATGATTAGAAAAATTACAAAATCGATCGGATTTAAAGAATGGTTGCACTCTGCTCTATAAAATATAGCATTTAACGATTTTTCGCTATGTTCACTAATGCAAAAGAAAACTCGATGAAACGTCAACAGATTATTATTATTATGATAAAATGCGTCTGGCTATCCGAAATTCTTCAAGGGCTGATTAAAACTCGATTCGATAAACTCGTCTTATTAGCCTCAGACAAATTGTACAATGATAACCCAGGAGCACACGTCATATCCTAAGCGAGTGCGACCAATTTAAACTCTCTGCTTGAACTGTAAAACAAGGTAAACCGGTTTCCGGTACTTGACACTCGGTAAATCACTTGTAACTATACAATGTGCACCGACTGTAGTAGAGACAGTGCTAAAAATTTACATGATCTCGCAGCTGCAGCTGCAGCAGCCCACACTATCTGTAAGTGATTGTTACGGAGAGAAAAATCATTAGTCACCGACACAAATTTTTTTTGCCGACCTAGGAATTAATTCGTAAGTTCACCAACGTATTTTGCGCACTAATGTGCAAAAAGTGTGGGAAACATTAAAATTGTTTTTTTTTTCATAGCTAACTACACGCTGCAGACACGATAAGTGCCACTTCTTATGTATCTTATGTATGTTACAAAAAATTAATCAAGCGAAAAAGTTACTTGTCCGTTTAACATTTGTCTTCATGTGATAGCTGCTTGACTATTAAAAGCCCGTACCGGTATCGCTTCCTTATTCTCAATTCATGCATTGAATTTCAAATTTTTATTCCCCACTGGTTCTCGTTGAATTCAGGCAGTACTCAAACCGAAGATAGAATTTTTTTCACTGAAGGAGGCAATGCCACGTGTGGACGCTGATTGTTAAATAATATGACCATGAATATTAATCTTCGCAAACGTGGAAAAAAAATCTCAAGTCTATATATTCGTATATATATGAGAAGGAAAAATAGGTCGCTCAATTTTCACAATTTGTCACAGAGTTTTATCACAATATATACCGTTTGTGTGGATGTAAATACGTGGGTGGTTAAGAGGCGGCTTAAAAATAAGCGGAAATAATATCGATGAAGAGGAAATTTCTGGAGCAGTCAGTGAGTCATGATACCAGAAGTTTTTTTTACGTTTCAGTCTCGCTTAGCCTCAGGCCTTTTTGGATATCGGCCAACGCTTTTATGTCCACAGCATATACAATTTTTTGTGATTTCTTTATTTTCAATAACGGTTTCTCCTAACCGGAATATTTTTGAAGGAGTGTGCGAGCGCTTGAAAATCTGCAAAGGAGGAAGTGGCGAAAGCATCACCCGAAGTTCGCTTTGACCTTGTTTTGTGAAAGAAAAAAATGTTGAAAAGTGCAACGTCTACTCGTGGAAATCACCGAACTTTCAAATTGGCGAAAACAAGCTGACGAAAGTGTGTCTGCCGTCAACGCTTTTGCCAGTTTTATCGTTGCAAAGTCGAATTGTGTGTGCGTCACGGAGAATGTGCTTTTCATTCAAGAGCTTCGTGAAGCGCGCCGATTATTTTCAGTTCAGTTTTGTTATGTATCAACAGCGATCGCAGCGTGCGATCATCTATTATGTAAAAAGAGTGACAGTGCAAAATGCGTGCATAAAGGTGCAAGTTAATTGCTTCTTTCTAGAGAAAGGTTTTTTTTATGCAAAAGGAAAGTTACTAAAAGTCATATTTTATAATATAAAAATAAATTCAATTAAATACAATTGAATTGATATTTATGTCATTACCGATACTTCGAAAAATTTGTAGTTTTCAATGTAATAACGATTTCTGTATTTGGGCATGACATCTCAAATTTTCTACATCAGTAATCACAAATCTGTGTTGGTAACTCAATATTCTGGGTTTGATGAGTTATGACTTATGGAATTTCTTCGTTGTTGTTTTTTGCATTGTTCATTCGGAAACTTTTACAATCTTGCACATTGCCTTCTCCGTCTTTACTTTCCGCAAAGAGTCAATCGTCAAGCATCAACAAATATCTCGGTTTATATATTACATATTGCTTTTATCTACAGCTTAAAGAAAATAGATGTGGGTGCTACAAATAATAAAAAATTACTGTGACGAAGAATAAGAGGATTTTCGCGAAAGCAGCTTTTGTAGATCGCTACTGTCATTCCATCTCATGAAAATAGACAAATAAATGCTAATAGTGCAGTGCTCATTCGAATATTCTTGATTAGTGCTCATCCAATCTACTAAAGCATTATCGAGGTGATTCTTACTAAGAGCGGTCTTGGTCATTGCTTTTATCCAAAGTCGTCCTTCATTTCTCGTGCCAAAATCTTTGGGTCAATGATCGTGCCGGGCCACTAGAGCGTTGACGTTGGTATTTCACTGTTGTCCGTCCTATCGGTTCTCGTCGTCGTTGCCAGCGGCGGTCGCAGTAGCAGGGGGCACGAGCTCCTCGATATCCGACAGCTGATCGACGACCAGACGGTAGAGCATATGCGAAAAAACAGTGTATTTTTTTCGCTTTATTTATTGTTTATCATTTATTGGGCTTTCGTAATGCACTGTTAAGAAATTTACTAGAAAACCACAATACCAGACTGACACTTTTTATTCGTAACCGGTAGCATACACGAAAGAGCATATACGAAAAAACAGTGAATTTTTTCGCTTTATCTATTGTTTATTATTTATTGGGCTTCTGCAATGTACTGATAAATTTTTTTACTATTTACGACCAGACGGTAGAGCTTATGCGAAAAAACAGTGTATTTTTTTCGCTTTATTTATTGTTTATCATTTATTGGGCTTTCGTAATGCACTGTTAAGAAATTTACTAGAAAACCACAGTACCAGACTGACAGTTTTTATTCGTAACCGGTACCATAAATTTCTTGTCCTTTTGCATTAGACATTTAAAGTAACAACACTGTGAAAAAAATTACCACCAAAATATCCGTTACTCTTCATTGTGACATTGATCTGTTGTTTGATAATCTCAATGGAAATTTCTTTCGAAACAATTCATTAAACATGTGTTGACGTCCAGACGGTTGAGCATATACGAAAAAACAGTGAATTTTTTCGCTTTATTTATTGTTTATCATTCATTGGGCTTTCGGAATGCACTGTTAAGAAATTTACTAGAAAACTACAGTACCAGACTGAAAGTTTTTATTCGTAACCGGTACCATAAATTTCTTGTCCATTTGCATTAGACATTTAAAGTAACAACACTGTAAAAAAAATTGTTACCAAAATATCCGTTACTCTTCATTGTGACATTGATCTGTTGTTTTATAATCTCAATGGAAATTTCTTTCGAAACAATTCATTAAACATGTGTTGACGTCCAGACGGTAGAGCATATACGAAAAAACAGTGTATTTTTTTCGCTTTATTTATTGTTTATCATTTATTGGGCTTTCGTAATGCACTGTTAAGAAATTTACTAGAATATTACAGTACCGGACTGAAAGTTTTTATTCGTAACCGGTACCATAAATTTCTTGTCCTTTTGCATTAGACATTTAAAGTAACAACACTGTAAAAAAAATTACTACCAAAATATCCGTTACTCTTCATTGTGACATTGATCTGTTGTTTTATAATCTCAATGGAAATTTCTTTCGAAACAATTCATTAAATATATTACTATTGTTTATTATTTATTGGGCTTCTGCAATGTACTGATAAAAAAATTTACTACAAAATTATAGCACCGGACTGAAACGTTTTTATTTGTAACCTGTACCATCAATTTCTTGTCCCTTTGTATTGGGATATTTCCTTCCGTATGCCTTATTTAAGATTTTACGTAGCTCCTCTCCCGTTTCCCCGTTTCTACATAGAGACCCAATAGAGTTCGCAGCCACTCATCCTAATGTACTACTGATATCGCATTTACACGAGGGGTGAGGAAAACTGCGGAAAACCTGGCCGATACAGGCGGCTTCAGTTTTACTGAGTTTCTACTGTATGAGAATTCATTAGAAACTGAGAAGTATATTTACATATTACTCATGTAATCAATGGATTTTTTTAAATGAACATTCCTTATCAAACTCTAAAACTAATTCCAGAATTTGCAGTGATCAGATTGTCTGTTGCAAAGGACAAATTGCATAACGAACACAACAAAATATCGCGCTGGAAACGATACAAAATTTATAGATTGTTTTTTTTCTGATCTAAGGAATATCATGAAGTCATTTCTTGGCAGGATCGCAATAAAATTACAAATTTTTCTCATTAAAAAAGTGCTTATTTGCATGCCTATGAAATTATTAGCATGAACTGAATTACTTTGTAGATTCATCGCTTTCCTGTTTCTATATGGATCAGGAGCTTTTCTTAACCAGATCCACCTCAATTTATAGCAGGTTCTCCGGTAGAACGGTTCAAAACGCTTGATAAGGAAGTTAAAGCGCTACGCTTGGGGAGGATAGGCCCGCAGTCGCGCGTGGTGAAAACCCAAGCGTTCCCAGACAAAAGCTGAAGTAGTCGGTTTCACTCTACTATCTCCAAAACTAAACAGTATCATCTGTGAATTTTCCCAGAATATTCGTAAAGTTCCACACACTATCTTCATCTAATTTTTTTTGAACTTCTTGAAAGAAGCGTTAGCAATAAAATTAATAATGAACCATTTACGCACCATGGTGCATACACTACATGTCCATCAAACCAATTTCGACATTGAATACCTCGGCTTCGGAACGGTAAACTGACTGACATTGCACGTATGTGTGAATGAAGTATTAAAGAAGGTGCGTACGAAATTTAATTAAATTCTTGAAAAAACGATCCTGTGAGACAACTACCTTAAGTTCCGCACGCGATTGACTCGAATGTAACGACGGTACAACCTTAAGCGCGTCACCGCAAGGACAAAAAAATCCGTGCCTTGACTTCGTTTCGAATTTACAGCAGACCCCCGCGTCTCATAGTCCACGTTAAGCATCGTTGTCAGCGGTTCAACATGGACAAGTTTTTGTTATATGTTCAGTCGACGCAATGACCTCGACGCGCAAATTTCCGAAGTAATGCAACATAATTGCGGTAATAGACGAAAAGTTGGATAAATACGTATAAAAAGTGTCAGCAATCGCGCGACACTCGTGCGTTCCTGTTTTTGTTACTTTTCCTGAAGGCGGAAGGAGGTCGCGAGCTCTGAAGAAGTAAAATGGGTCAAGGGTCACTGCGGTATATTTGTACGATTGCGAACCTCGTAATGTTACTCGCAATGGCGTATAATAATTTTTCAAGTTTCCATTAAACCTAGGGATTATTGCAAAAATAGCTCAAACTCTATGAAATATATATCGTAATGATCTAAAAATAGTAGGATAATTTGTGGAACGCATTAAATGAAACTCATATTTGCCAAAACATTTTGAAGCCTTCAAAAAATTTACCATGTGCAGTTTCGCATTTCTTATGCTAATCTGTGAGTGCTAAAATAATCGATTATTTCATGTATACACCCGAGTTCAAATGAAGTTTCTACAGATACACTCCGTGAGAAAAAAAATAGGTCATATATGCCATATGTGGAGATATATAAAAAGAGGTCGAATTATAGAAATTTAATTTCACGATTTTCTTCATTCACTCGGAATGGCTATTTCCAGGTGTGCTTTGCAGAAAGTGATGACCCACTCCATCTGTACGTACTAAATTTAGTTTTCAAGGAGACTAAATTTCAACTCGGGGTCATCATCTTCAAAACCATCGTAAATATAATCGAAAGTTGAAGCCGTAGGCTAAAAGCGCCCTTTAGGATTTTTATTCGTGGATGAATCTCCGCTATAATATACTATATAAAAATATATCTAACAAAATGTTACAACTTCCCTTACTACATAGGAAAACTGTGCGACCAGATAATATAGATAAAAAGAATGACAAGACTGATGGACGATTACAGTAGCAAAAAGCGTGCGCTGCAGTTCGATCGTTAACCGTGTAATTTACTCGGGCTTTCGTTTTCCGACGCCAATGATACACCAGGCATTTCCATCTCACTTTCTATGCAGAGTCAATCCGCGAAACCAATGAACGAACGAGTGCGAACGATCTCATTTGTGTATAACACATCGGGACTCACAGCTCGAAAAACATCCTCGTTCTCGTCCCGCGACGACGTAATGTCGTTGTCGCCGCGTCGGCAGTCGTTATGGTTGGCAGAGGAAAAGAGTGGCCGAGGTCGGTGACGCGGATGGAAGCACGATAACGGGCTGATGCGACAACAGTCCAAGCGAGACAAAACGTAAACTTCAAGGAGGAAGAGCAAAAAGGACGACCAAAATGTCAATGACGCTCGATCGGACGGAGATAGGATGGCGAAATATGGTTTTATAGTGACAAAGGAAGTTAATCGCTACGAGTATGGAACAAAGAGAATAATAACAATGAACGAGAAGCCGCGATGAGGTGTGCAACGGCAACACAACGCTCGCGGTGCCGTCTCGTCTGGCTTGCGCACTGCCAAAACGCGGGTAGAACAAGCGCTCGGCATCTGATGCTAAGCTTGGCCGCAGCGAGGCGCGGATTCGACCCCTGGAGAGGGGTTGCGCCGAGTTTGCGCGTCTCGAGGGCACACGACTCGATACTTAGTCTTGATGTTCGGTAAAGCTCGTGGGCACGTATCTATGTAGATATATGTTTGTGCAGACTATGTGTGCAAGTTGAAAGGCAAGAGAAGGGAGATAGAGGCTCCAGGGCTCGCCCGGACCATGGGCAACGCGCAGCCCATACCTCCCCTCACCCGACCAATCCAAGTCTGCTTCGGAAAATATTCTATCCTTCGTCGCAGACTGTACATAACAAATACGCTGGTGAGCCGCTAGCGCTGAGGATCTTGACCTCACCCTCCCCCCTTTGTGTTGTCTGCACGTACGGAATCCCCGTAATACCGATGTTTACGGTGTTCCTATGGGCGATGCACTCCAAATGCTACTGTTCTGAATTTTTAATGGAACGTTCGTGAATAATTTTCGGAATTTTCCGCGGAATATGAATTTGTTCGTGTACCGTGTACTTCAGAAATCTTCAATGTCAATGTCGTTCATCCAATATACGCCATGGGTTGCAATCTGGTGTTCCAATCGCGAGTCGATTGCCTGTTTCATTTTCGAAATGTCATTAGAGGAAATATCTCGCTGAGGCATTTTTGTATTATTGCACTCTGTCGCAATTTGTTTTGCACGGAAAACAATTAATATCTCCACGAATCTTCTCCGCTTAGCGGGTGTTAATTTGAACACCGTAAGAGAGAGTGGTACAAACGTGGCAACTTTGACATCCAATGTTGGGAGGCATACACGCGTAGGAATTTCGTCGACCAATTTTAAGCTTCTATAGATCTTTCCGAACATAATCTCAATCTTGGCTTTTTCTATATATTTTTTCAACGGCTCTGTCCATCACAGAGCCACAGTGAAAAAAAAAAAAATTGTCAACCTCGCACGGAGGTTGGCGACTATTCCGTTGACTCAATTAAACAGAGGTTAAGTCATGTCACAATGACTTTTACAAATTTTAGGCGCAAATTCGGAATTAGCTACATTAAAAACCTCTGAACACCCATTTCTCATTCTGAATCTCCCATTTTGTTTTTTTTTACATTTTTGAATCAACTTCGTAACCAGCGACTTCGAAAACCCCCAAAGAATTAAATTTATTTAAATCATGTCTGCTTTTGCTTTTTCCCGGCATATTAAATCCGTCATTTTGATTTTACGAGTTTTGAGTTACAGTCACTTGTATGACAGACAGATGCCTTATAAGATCGGTCATTTTCAATTCCAAGTTTTTGGCAGAATCAACTTAGAATATTGGTTCCATATATCATCCTCTCGGATTACGATATATCATCTTTTATACTGTTATCGTAAAATGAACTATTGTAGAATTATAGTATGAGATATCCACATAGTCGGTTTGGTCTAGTGGTTAGCGTGCTCGGTTAGGTAGGTAGGTAAATAGGTAGGTCCCGTAGGTCTTAGGTTTAAATCCCGCGTGCGTCACTTTTCGAATAGTGTTAAGAAAAATCGTTTGAGAAGACGATTCTTTTTTTTTATTAATAAAATATTATTGCTAATATTACTATGTAGTATCTGAAAATTAATAATTAATTGTAACATCATTTACAGTCAACTTGAAGTTATTAGGTATTCTCAGCACCTTATCAATGAAACCCAACATTTCGTTGCAACAAACCTCCGGTCTTCGAATCATATTTCAGGATCATTCGCTCGAAAATTTCAGTACTCGTACTGAAATGTCAGTGCAGTTGTCTCAAGTGCGTCCATAAATCCAGCCAATTTATCAGAACTTGATGCAAAGGTGCGGAGGATCTGAATCAAATCAACGGTATAGTTGAAATAAATGTGAAGAGGTTGCCTCAACCTCATGAAATAGCTGAATTAAGAAAGTGTGCCAACAGAATGGCGGGGTTGTGTCAACCTCCTGATTCATTTCGCTGTATCCAACCTCACGGAGAGGTTGAGTCAACTCCGATTTCTTTGGTTCCACAACTTTTTTTCAGTGTAGAAGCATGGCGCTTTTCTGCCATAATTAAGCGTATTTTTTCAAAAATTAAGGCCGCTTAATAAATCGGTTATAAAACATGCCGAATTAAAATTTACGCCCTCCAAACAGCCTTCGTTAAACCGAGAGCCATCATAGCTTTCGGCTGATTATATTTTTTTATTATTTCCGAATCAAATAACGTAGATCTTTATTTGAGTATCGACAAGCTTTATGTCACTGCTTATTTGACCTAGCTGTATATGTAGTTTCAAGAAGTAGCATTTCTTAGGATTCTCTGGTAGCATTTCCTTAGGATATAGAATCAAAATACTGTAGAAATTTCATAATCTCTTTCTGACAACCATGCAACCAGTGCACGGAACACGTGACGTTTCGATTTTTCCTCAAGAGCGGTGCTGTTTATCGTACTTAAATTTTAAAGAAGAGCCAAAATTTGTACTATACATTTTTGCAAAATCTCGATCCGTCAGTACCAGTTTGATCTAACTCTACAACAACCCTAAATGGTTTGGGTATACGTACACGGAGATACGGAATGTATGTCTGCATTTCCATTGATTTCTCGGGGCAATTAAGGCGACTAATAAGTTATCTCCGTTTATCTTGATTCCGAGTAGACTCATTGTTGTAGCAATATTATGTTGTCTCGGTTATACCTTGTGAAAGATGTTGGGCCATGTTATCAGAGAAGCGATGTACGGAGAGAACGTAAATGCGAATCAACCGAGAAGTCTCCATCGTATTCTCGGGTTTGTTGAACTCTCGGCGAGCTCGCTTTTTTAATCGACGAATAATTGCCCGTGTAAGGCATAACTATACGAGAACGAGAGTTCTCTGTGTTGGAAGCGAGAGCATGTGTGCTACTCTCTTTCGCACTATTATGGTTTCTTTTTGTTTTATTTTTTGTCTACCGGTAGTTCACTATGCTTAGATGGCTATTTCATGACTCTGTCGGGATGGTCCTTTTCTTTCGCTTTTCCACGCCACGTATGTAGCGGATATACTCTTGCGATGCGCTCTAGACGCTCTTGCTCTTCGACGAATGTACTCGGGAGGGAATTTGCGTGAGTCAAACTTGAGTGGTGAGCCAGGAAAGGCAACGGTCGACTGGAGAAATGCATATCTCATCAGGTTAAAGTATGCATTTTCAGTTTATGTGTCTCTCACATTCAGTATTGGTTATTCTATAAAATCAACCTGCATGTTGAATACTTTAACATTTTCTTCTATTTTCTCACGGCTTTTCACCAAATTTTATGGAAGAAATAGCAGAAACCCTAACGAGTAACGATGACCGCATTAATCGTTACTTTCTATTGTTACATTGATTTCTGATTCATTATAATAATAATAAAATGTTAAACTAAATTTTTAAAAATCGTATTTGAGAAAAAAATTAAGGAGTCCCAGAATATTACACACTACCATGTCCTGAAGTTATTCATTATAAATAAATTATGTATAATATTATAAACAAATATATAAGAAAAATAAATTATATGTTATCATTATTTTATAAATACCTATAATCATGGAATTCATCATGAATAAAATAATGGAATATTGAACAAAAAAAGAGAATTATACGAAAATCAAATTAGTTTCCATGACGATGGGATATGTTAAACAGTTGTTGGTTACAGTTGAAGAATTTGACCTACTTGCACCGTTTCATACCATTTTCATAATCGTATTATTATCTTCGATTATATTTAATCCAATATACTCTGCTTTATTTTCACAATAATTGGGAACATACGCAGTAAACATCTAAAAAATGGTTGTCCCAGTCTCTGATTATTAGCCAGTAATCAGTGTGTGCTGACTTTTGTCTATCTATTTATTGTCAAAGGACACAACGGATGATAACTGGTACATGGCTGATAACTGGAGCATTTACCTTCTAGCTAAATGCGGTCAAATCAACGAATTGAACCAATTTTCGAGGCAATCAACATGCAGCACCAAAGTACCAACATGCTATTCCAGTATATTCTCTTCTGATAATTTAGGGGCAATATCGACACCGCAGCACGTACAGAGTAAAAGCGAATACATGACCAATAATCAATGAGACATATGAGACGTAATTTTTACGTGGTAAAAAAAGCAATTTTCTTCGATGTTGACGAGCTTATCTAATTTATTGATGGACATTGCATAAACGTATCAGTAAAAATTTGTAATAATATTCATCGTTGACAAATAACAGTGACTTTTTTTTATCGAAACAACATAAAAGTACCGAGTTCATTTTCACCTCAATTGAAAAGTAAAAAAAAACGAAGGAAAATACCCAATGAATTGGTACACAGTCGCTCAACAAGGAAATACGATTTCGCTCGTTAAGCTCGAACTAAAGCTACGACTTAGACGCCGAAAAAATTGCGTAGAATATGTGTCAGTGGTTTGATAACCTTTATTCTGATGGATAAACAGAGTTATTTTCCTGTAAAATGAAGAAAATTCCGTGACGACGGAATTACAATTTACAAATATCAAAATTTCATACTTATATAAATTGACAGATCTATCGACTAATATGGAGAAGGAGGTTTTATTTTGATAAATATGGTAATGTAAAAACCAGATTTCTCCATACATTATTAAAATATTCGAAAAATGTATTTCACGTATATAAATTCACCGTACCATTGTTGAATTTACAGTGAATGACATACGAATCCAGAGATGTCAGCTGTTCGTTACCTTTAAATAAACACTATTTTTATTTATCCTATAATCTGCTTATCATTACATACTTACGAACGTTGCCTACACGTTATATAAATCAATATTTAATTTAGACATAAAATCCTTAAAACACATTTTTGGCAATGTAATTCATAGAAAAAAAATTAAACAGCGCACGTAACGAGTAGCGATGAAAGTAGCGACCATAAGTTTTTTATTATCTTTCGCACGCAAATTTATTGCCAAAAATGTCTTTTGAAGATTCTATTTACAGGTAAAATATACAACGTGTAGGACACGTTGACTAAATGTTCAATAATAGACAAATTATATGTTAAATTTAAAAAAGTTTGTGTTTAAAAATGACGAACAGCTGACATCTTTTTTCCCTCGACCTTTTTGACTCAAAAGTAATAGGCGAAGCCTCTTAAATTGAAACTAAATTGCGCGTGGTTTCCGCGTGTAGTGCGTTTGTGGTTCGTCAGATAGGCGTTTGTAATCTGCGCACCGTGCGTCAGCCGTACCGAACAAAGGATAGTGTATATGGTGTACAGAAACTTCACAATATCGCCGACCACATCATATAGTTCGGAGCGTGTAGTGCTCTTCCGTCATAGTCGAAGCCCTCTAATACCTCTCGAGTGCAATTAAAGGCTGATTCTCGGTATACACGCTTGCTCTGCGTGAGCACTGATACACAACTTTGTGTTGATCAAAGCGAAATGCCGACATATACAATAGTATGGAAACTACCGCAAAACTGAATCTCGAATTATAGTGTAGGGCTTAAGAGCTCCTCTATCGCATCCAGTAAAACAGTTTAATGAGAATGTCTAGTTAAAAGTTTAGCTGATTCAACGATTAATATCCGCAAACACAAGAGAATTTCCTCTTACCTCCGCGACTACAAGCAGCAGCTCCGTTGATATGCTTCTCCGGTTTTCTCGGGACGAGTTTGTATCCTCGCTTCGTCTCCTTTTCCGCTCCGCACTTAATGCTGATACCATTATCCGGTTCTTTGTCGTTGCGAATCATTTCGTCGGATTTTAAATAAAAAATTGTACTAGTATATATGAGAACCGCACGAGATCGAGGTCGTCCGAGTAAAATTGGTTTCTACTCTTTGTTTATCCACAGTTTAAGTGGCTCTATATTATCACAGCTGTGCGTTATGCTATTTAACCTTGTGTAAGTTTAGTGTATGTAATAGGATTGAACTATGGTTATAAATATCGTAAATAAACACGTCGTCTTAAAATCGGCCGGTCAAGCATCCGCTAGGCTAATAACGAGCATCGACCTTCTCGATGAATCTCGTCCTCGATGCCGACAACACTGTTGTCCTCCTCGTTCGCCTCATCCGACGAGTTCATGGACTCTCTCAGCCGCAACTGCACTTCCAGTGGTACCACATACACGAGAAACTCGTCGGTCCTCCGCGCTTTTCTACGCTGATAGCGTAACCGCCTTTGACCGCACATAAGACCACGCGTGGCTGTCTTACACGGTCGCGCACAACTTGCCTTTTTTTTTTCTTTCTTTCTTTCTTCGAAACTTCAAACTCACGGATGCGCGTGCGGCATTTCTTCTTTTATTTAATTCTTTGTATTTAAAGCACAATAGCGTCGTATAAATGTACACGGTATATTCCAATCGTCCTATAAGGAAGACGGGCTGATAATACAGAGTTCACGAGGTCCGTAAGTACCGCGAAAGAATTATTCTGTCGAGCGACGCGCGTGTTACGAACGTGCGTTCTCCTGTGACAACCGAGAGCGCACTGACGCGTCACATGCCAGAACGCGCGCGGCTGCTCTCTTGTGATCGCCGTCGAGTCGCGCCGCGCCGACGAGAGCGCGCCCGATCAGCTGTGCCTGTTGCCCCGCTACGTACGTTCTCTGCCCCTTGGTCTGTTCGCGATGGGGGCGTCTAACGCCCCACGCCTCCCCGCTAACCTCTCGTCGGGTGACTATGTAGCAGTGACTACTTACCACCTTCCACCGGCTCGGCTTGTCGACCGAGTTGCGAAAAACGGCTACTTACCTGCGCCAAAAACGCGAGTAACTATAACGTATAATAAACGATGTGGAGTGGGTGAATGGTAATCAATTAACGAAGATATAACGGTATCATTTTCCATTGACTCAACTTTTCGCCTATGAATTAACACTGGGATCGGCTGGGTGTCCACTAGACCAGTTTAAAAAGGCGAATATTTTTCAATTTTGTTTTTCATCGAGATTCTTGAACTTTGATGCCGAATGCGCGATGGGGGCGTCTTACGCCCGACGCCTCCCCGCTAACCTCTCATCGGGTGACTATGTAGCAGTGACTACTTACCACCTTCCACCGGCTCGGCTTGTCGACCGAGTTGCGAAAAACTGCTACTTACCTGCGCCAAAAACGCGAGTAACTATAACGTCTAATAAACGATGTGGAGTGGGTGAATGGTAATCAATTAACAAAGATATTACGGTATTATTTTCCATTGACGCAACTTTTCGCCTATGAAGTAACACTGGGATCGGCTGGGTGTCCACTAGACCAGTTTAAAAAGGCGAATATTTTTCAATTTTGTTTTTTCATCGAGATTCTTGAACTTTGATGCCAAATGCGCGATGGGGGCGTCTTATGCCCGATGACTTCGCGCAAACCTCTCATCGGGTGACTGCCGAGCTGTTCACCACCTTCAACCGGCACTGGTTGTCGACCGAGTTGCGAAAAACGGCTACTTACCTGCGCCAAAAACGCGAGTAACTATAACGTCTAATAAACGATGTGGAGTGGGTGAATGGTAATCAATTAACGAAGATATTACGGTATCATTTTCCATTGACTCAACTTTTCGCCTATGAATTAACACTGGGATCGGCTGGGTGTCCACTAGACCAGTTTAAAAAGGTGAATATTTTTTTATTTGGTTTTTCATCGAGATTCTTGAACTTTGATGCCAAATGCGCGATGGGGGCGTCTTATGCCCGATGACTTCGCGCAAACCTCTCATCGGGTGACTGCCGAGCTGTTCACTACCTTCCACCGGCTCAGGTTGTCGACCGAGTTGCGAAAAACGGCTACTTACCTGCGCCAAAAACGCGAGTAACTATAACGTCTAATAAACGATGTGGAGTGGGTGAATGGTAATCAATTAACAAAGATATTACGGTATCATTTTCCATTGACTCAACTTTTCGCCTATGAAGTAACACTGGGATCGGCTGGGTGACCACTAGACCAGTTTAAAAAGGCGAATATTTTTCAATTTTGTTTTTTCATTGAGATTCTTGAACTTTGATGCCAAATGCGCGATGGGGGCGTCTTACGCTCGACGCCTTCTCGCCAACCTCTCATCGGGTGACTGCCGAGCTATTTACCATCTTCCACCGGCTCAGCTTGTCGACCGAGTTGCGAAAAACGGCTTCTTACCTGCGCCAAAAACGCGAGTAACTATAACATCTAATAAACGATGTGAGCGGGTGAATAGTGATTAATTAAAAAAGACATTGTGATATCAGTAGTAATAAACGTTTTTTTATTGGCTACACGATAATGTTTAGTACGTCTTGAGTACGGCTTAAAAAATCAATTAATGTACTATCCTGATAATTTAGACGAAGACGTTCCTTTCAAGAAAATATATTTTTATTCCATCCGCTAATTATCTATTTCCGAGCAACTTATGGAATGACGGAAGTTAATAAAATTACAGAAGATGAATATCAAAGAATTCGAAATTCCATAGAATGTTAATTATTCTTATATTTGCATCATTCAATAATATTATCCACCTTCTTTTTTTTAAATCAAAGATAAAACAGTACAAAAAACGTGGGGTTTTATAAAAATTTAAATTTTCTTTTAAACAATCACCACGCAGCTTAGCGTTTTTTTTTACAAATTCTGAATGTTAAGTGGCAGGGCAAAATAATTGTTTCCAGACATCGCTTTAGGCGAAAACTTTTCTTTTGTATCAAATTTGAAGAATGTCGATGAGCAAAAAGAATATATATTCGCATTTTGTTAATCAGTCTAGTGTATACCCACATGAAAAAATAAGTATGTCTCATTCGATATACGGTCATAGAACGTTTGCCAAACTAAGTATACGGTTATCATATAATGCGTGAAATGGTTCAAGATTAATCAAAACGTGGGTCGTAGATAAGAATTTCCTAAAATTCATTGGGTATAGAGATACGAAACTAATATGTACATGTGGAAAAACCCATGTCAACTCGATGGTAAATTTCCACAGCGCATTTTTGTTTTTTAGACAATGTTCTACTATGTCCCTATTTAGTCTTATACATACATTCACCAGATAGTAATCTAACCAATTCACCATTGTAGATCTAAAAACAAAACCAACTAATAAAACTCATTGTTATGTTTTCGTCACGTTCCTGTGACTCTTATGCGCATTGAGTCACAGTGATTGAATGACCTTAAGAAGAAAAACAATATCAAACTACAAGCAATTTTAAGCATAAGGAAATATTTTGCCTCAGTAAATGAAAAAAAATGTAGACACTGAATCGAGGAAAAGCCTTGTGAGTTGATCTATGATTTACTGACCTCACCGGCTAAATATTCTATCTCCTTTAACCGAGTTTGTATTTATTATTTATTTTTATTAATTTCAGGATTCTTATGACTATCTGCAATAATCCTATTTAATTAAGCAGGTCGATTAAACAGTGCGATGATACAATCCGCTGACATGTATTGACTGGACATCAGTGCTAATCACTGCTTCTATTGCATGTAAAGGCGTTTTTTATCTCTCCATACACAATACGAATAGCTACAGCGCACCGATGATAAAAGAAATGATAACTATGTTCAATACTTAGTTGAAAAGCGTCTGAGGTCATTACTATTCCATTGTTATGGAATGGTAATGAATTACGTATGACAGCAAGAAAGAAAGACACTAGCGTTGGATAAACAGCATCGAACGAACGCAAAGTTTTCGGATACTATAGCATAAAATTCACGAGTGTAAAGCGACACCAATTTCACCGTTGCGAACAAAGCACGACTCTGTTATAGAATACATTCGTTAACGAACTTCACTCAGTCGTGATTTTTCGCCGGATGTTGATCCTTTCGTGTGACGATCGTTTTCTTACGCCGCGTGTTTCCGGTGTATAAACTACAGTGAACCACCATCACTACATATGCGATACGAGAAAATAGTTCTTATGACTATCTGCAATAATCCTATTTAATTAAGCAGGTCGATTAAACAGTGAAATTAACACAATCCGCTGACATGTATTGACTGGACATCAGTGCTAATCACTGCTTCTATTGCATGTAAAGGCGTTTTTTATCTCTCCATACACAATACGAATAGCTACAGCGCACCGATGATAAAAGAAATGATAACTATGTTCAATACTTAGTTGAAAAGCGTCTGAGGTCATTACTATTCCATTGGTATGGAATGGTAATGAATTACGTATGACAGCAAGAAAGAAAGACACTAGCGTTGGATAAACAGCATCGAACGAACGCAAAGTTTTCGGATACTATAGCATAAAATTCACGAGAGTAAAGAGACACCGATTTCACCGTTGCGAACAAGGCACGACTCTGTTATACGATACATTCGTTAACGAACTTCACTCAGTCGTGATTTTTCGCCGGATGTTGATCCTCTCGTGTAACGATCGTTTTCTTACGCCGCGTGTTTCCGGTGTATAAACGACAGTGAACCACCATCACTACATATGCGATACGAGAAAATAGTTCTTATGACTATCTGCAATAATCCTATTTAATTAAGCAGGTCAATCAAACAGTGAGATGACACAATCCGCTGACATGTATTGACTGGACATCAGTGCTAATCACTGCTTCTATTGCATGTAAAGGCGTTTTTTATCTCTCCATACACAATACGAATAGCTGCAGCGCACCGATTATAAAAGAAATGATAACTATGTTCAATACTTAGTTGAAAAGCGTCTGAGGTCATTACTATTCCATTGGTATGAAATGGTAATGAATTACGTATGACAGCAAGAAAGAAAGACACTAGCGTTGGATAAACAGCATCGAACGAACGCAAAGTTTTCGGATACTATAGCATAAAATACGATTGTAAAGAGACACCGATTTCACCGTTGCGAACAAGGCACGACTCTGTTATACGATACATTCATTAACGAACTTCACTCAGTCGTGATTTTTCGCCGGATGTTGATGCTCTCGTGTAACGATCGTTTTCTTACGCCGCGTGTTTCCGGTGTATAAACGACAGTGAACCACCATCACTACATATGCGATACGAGAAAATAGTTCTTATGACTATCTGCAATAATCCTATTTAATTAAGCAGGTCGATTAAACAGTGAGATGATACAATCCGCTGACATGTATTGACTGGACATTAGTGCTAATCACTGCTTCTATTGCATGTATAGGCGTTTTTTTATCTCTCCATACACAATACGAATAGCTGCAGCGCACCGATTATAAAAGAAATGATAACTATGTTCAATACTTAGTTGAAAAGCGTCTGAGGTCATTACTATTCCATTGGTATGAAATGGTAATGAATTACGTATGACAGCAAGAAAGAAAGACACTAGCGTTGGATAAACAGCATCAAACGAACGCAAAGTTTTCGGAAACTATAGCATAAAATACGATTGTAAAGAGACACCGATTTCACCGTTGCGAACAAGGCACGACTCTGTTATACGATACATTCGTTAACGAACTTCACTCAGTCGTGATTTTTCGCCGGATGTTGATCCTCTCGTGTAACGATCGTTTTCTTACGCCGCGTGTATCCGGTGTATAAACGACAGTGAACCACCATCACTACATATGCGATACGAGAAAATAGTTCTAATGACGATCATCATCATCATCGTCGTTGTTAGAGTCGTAATCGAGTGAAATTGAATCGAGTCATAGACAGTTCGTTGGGGTCCACGTGCCGCTGCGATAATATTACTACATGCGCGTGTGTGCGGTGACTACGGCTGTGCGTTATTCGTTAGTGAAAAAGCGGTCGATGTTGTCAGTTCGTCGACAACGTGAGTTGTACATAAATAAGCTTGCGTACTGTTTCCCTCTCGCAGCAAAGTGGCGGTGTAATAAACGCTCAGAGTGCATTGTCTCTCGTTGTCGTTGGAGGCTAAACGGAATCACCAAACAGAGATAGAGAGACGAGTGAGAAAAGCTAAGCTGGAAATATGCAATCGGACAACAGAGTTACGTGGATATTGGTCGTTTGTTATACTTAAGGTGTTCCTATGGACGATGCACTTTAAATGCCACTGTTCTAAGTTTTGTATAGAATATTTGTCAATAATGTTCAGCATCTTTTGGCGAATATGAATCTGATTGCCTACTGTACTTTGAAAATCTCCAACGCTGAAGTTGTTCATGCAATATACGCCATGGATCTCGATGGCTCAGCAAAGCTTGAAAAATGTGAATGATGAAATGAAAAATGCCAAAAAAAATGACCATCTGAATTTGTACATCTGCAAAAATGAACTTTGTCAAAGTCGCTACATTAGTTCAGAAAAAAATGTCCAGGGACTTTCTTCTTCCTTTGAATTTCCGGATGACGGAAAAAAAACTCCTGGAAAAAAACATATGTCTTTTCTGTTCGTGGTTCGATTATCTAGTGGCTGGAAACCCCGGATTTTTTTTTCAGGTTTTCTAAGTAGTTGTTTACGAATTTGCCCTCGAAACTATTTTGTTTTGCATTTTTGTCTGCCATATTTAGTTCGCCATTTCGAGTTTACGAATTTTAACGCGAAATTCGTGTTCAGCGACTTTGAAAATCCCCGAGTAACGATGTACATCAATATCAAGTTAGTTTTTCAAATTTTGATCCGCCATATTGAATAAGAGAAAAAAATGTTATCGAGTTAAAAAAAATCCGGGGAAACCCGCCACTAGATAATCGAAAAAGGAACAGAAAATGTAGATTTGTTTTTTTCTCTCTAGGTGTTGATCTGGCCAAGATATAGCGTGACAAAGTTTCATTTTGCAAAAATCGTCTTAATTTCACACAATTTTTTTTATCCAGAAAAATTCGCCATCGAGCAATTAAAAAAGGAACGAAAAAGTCCCTAGACATTTTCCTCTCTGAACTAATGCGGCGGCGCTACGCTTTGACAAAGTTTTTTTTTCAGATGCAGAAATTTTGATGGTCATAAAAAAAATAGGTTGAAAAGGGAATTCGCGTCTCAAACTCGCGTTCAAATTGAAAGTCGATTGCCTATTTTATGTTTGAGATACCATTAGATAAAGTATCTGTTTTGATAAGTATCTCTTTCTCTGACTTATGTATTCTTGAATTATTGTATTCTCTCGCACCAATCCGTTTGGCATGGAAAACAATCGATATCTGCCCCTCTCACACCGTCTCAGAGGACGTCCTCAGAAACATGGAAAGGTTGTGGGCCGGCAATCTCTACTATTTTTATTGGCCTTTTTTCTATGTATTGCATTTAGCAAAGATGCGTTCTAGCGAACAGGAAAGTTATCAGTCTTTCTGCCGATATACGTTGGGTCAGTCGATCTGGCGAGGACAATTAATTGATTTGATCTCACCGAGTCTTTACGGAGGGAGAGAGACCAGTCGTACTATTATCGGATCAAACGGATTAATGCTATAAACGTCAAACGATCTTGTTTACCACATCTCAGGAATAGTTGTTTTTCAAAATATGTTGCTGAATTTCAATCCGCAGTTTCCCGACAGATTTGACATGACGAAATTCTACTCCACATCAGTTTTCAGTGTAGGTCTTCAAGATAACCAACACATGTTAGGCAATATTTTGAAAAACATCCGACTTAGCGCACGATAAAGTTGTACACGTAAGCAAAAGTGTTATCAACACAAGGCAAATGTTCCTATTAGTCAACAACTGCGAACGCACGTTGCTCTCGGGCTTAAATTAGATTGAGAAAAACTATTGCAGTCACAAAAGAAAATGATGTCACTTTGCGACATCATGAAGCCTACTAAAATTAACGATTCCCTCGAAATTCGGCCACCAATATTTTTTCATGTTCGGGAAATTCTAAAAAATCGAGTTTTGTTATTGTTAAAACTTCACAAAATTTTAACACGATAAAATGGAAATCCAATGATTTATTATAATTTATCAATTTTTCATTCAAACGGCTCTACCTTGCTACAGTGACATTGTGCATACATTTCTGGAAAATTGAGATGGGTGGAATTTTATGGTCTACAACAGAAAAATAAATACAGTGGAACCTCTCATAGCGTACATAATGCGGAGACATATACGCTAAGTGAAGAACCAATCAGGCACGCGAAGCGTTCGTGCCCCTCACGATCTCGCGCGAAATCGTCCAATCGCAGCGCTGATTCGTGCCTCTCCACTTACCAATGTACGCTACAAGGGTGTACGCTATGAGAGGTTCCACTGTACAGATTTATATGGGACATTTTAGCCTCAATGGACAGCATCTCCGAATCCTATTATATATAAAAATCCTATTATATATTTAAAAAAAAAAATTCAATATTTATGTGTATACAGAACTTAAAAAAATTAATTTGGCTAAAAAAAGCGCTACCATCGGTGGAAAAAAATATTATTAATAATTTTTTTGGAAAATATAAATGTCCCTTATAAATCTGTATTCATTTTTTTGTTGCAGACCATAAAATACCACACATATTAATTTTCCAGAAATGTAAGTACGATGAAACAGTCCCAAGATTGAGTCGTTCGAATGGAAAATCAAAAAGCTCTAATATATCATTAGATTTATAATTTAGCGTATTAGATTTTGGTGAAGTTTATACAAAAACAATACCTGATTTATTGAACATTTTTTGAGAAAGAACAAATTTTGGTGCCAGAATTAGGGTTAGAATCGCACATATACAGTATATAGATTATAATAATTCGCAGCACCAGGAACATTTACGTTAAAATGTACTGTAAGGGATTTATGGAAATATGATCATAGCTAATAGAAACATAGTACAAATCTATTATCAATTTAAAAATGTGTGAAAAAAGCTTAATTTTAAAATGACGAAACTCAAAATGAAGAAAAATAAAGAAGTTTTAAAAAAATTAGTCTGTATTGAGCGTCGTTTTTATTTGAGTCTTTTGTTCCGTTAATATAGTTATATTGCATTATCTAAATTACCTTTAATTGCCACTAAATTAACTTCAATCATTCGGTAAACTTTATTTAAAACCATTCGTTTTTTCTTGAGGAAAAAAATATTTTAAATAACAGGTATACGGGAATTTACAGCTGCAAATTCCCGATAAATCTTCGGACATATCCTGTCTGATACTACATTGCATTCACGAATTATTTCCAACAATATTTGCGATTTATTGCGACCGCGACAGCCAACTTTTTTAAACGAGTTAAAGTATACAATCCTTTTTTTAGCACTGTCAAAATTACAATTGACATATGAATTTTTATTATCTGATATCTCTAAACACAGGAATACTCAGAATAGTCTGAAATTGTCGAGAAAAGTCATTTAGAAAAATGTACAAAAAAAAGTTAATTATGTTTTCATTATTTTAGTTATTTTAGAAGTATTAAGTTTTAAGTAATATTCAATCATAGGAATTTATTTAAAAAGAATGTTAAAAAATATTTCCATTGGACGGGAATGTTCATCCGTATCGGGAAGTGAGTTATGCTGGAGATCGTTATAATCGCGCAACTCCAGGAAAGTTATGTGGGTGGAAGATGCAACGTGCTCTGGAAAAAATACGAGATGTACCGATCACGATGCGTGATGCAACGAGACTACCTCGATGCAATAATTGCCTGTTGGATCATGCATGCACTCTGCGTTTACCACGCATTCACGTAATACGGATCCTTAGGCTTTGAAAATTATGTAAAGCTTCTCATGTTCGATGCTTGAACGATTTTCCTGTTGTATCTTATACAAAGGTCGATTGTGTCGCGCGACAGGTGTCTTAACCGGTTGTGGCAACTTTGAGCGCTTATAATCGAGACGCGACGCCGACTTGTCTGCTGCGTTCACCACTTCTCGTCGATTCGCTCTCTCAATATGCTTCATAACAATTCTCGCGGTATCTTTCGCTCTTTCCGGACGCTCTGTGTATCATTTCATGGTCACGCTATGATTAATTTTATTTTTACTAAATACATACACTGTTGAAAATATTTGGTATAAGCTTCCATTTCGGATTTAAAAAACACCTTTACTCAAATTGGTATATTAAATTTGACATGAAAGTGGAATTTCAAATTACAATTTTTTTCTTCAGATTCCGGCGCATGCCTTCAGACTTTTGCTATTCCTCCCCCCTTCATTCCTCCTATATTCCTTGAGATCCTCTCCAGAGTATAACCGCAGTCACTCTTTTCATACACTGTAAAATTTTTTAAAAAGTGATATACCGATGATGAAGCTCGAGGCATATCCCTAACAATCTCAGCAACTACCGTTTTATCGTAAAAACAACCGGGTGGTCTATTGCAGAAAAAGAACCGGCAGTTGGTCGTAACAACCGTGAAAACAACGGCCCTGAAGAATGTTATTTGCTTGTTTTTCTCGATTCACCGCGGAAAACCAAAAAAACAACCGAATAACATTTTTTGGGCAGTTGTTTTCACGGTTCTTACGACCAAATGCCGGCTTTTTTTTTATTTATTTTTTTACAAAAAACCACCCGTTTTTGACGGTGATTTTAACGGTAAATCGGCTGGAAATAACGGTTGTCAAGATTGCTAGGGAAACCGGATATTGATTTTTAAATACATTCTTCATTAACCAAAACACAATTTTGGTATATTGATATGAACCCAATAAGACAAACGTGCAGTTCAGGTTGCACGGAGTGCCGTCGGAAAGCTGTTTTTCACCATACCTGCGCGGAAAGTTCGAATTCCCGTCCTAGGAGCTTAACGTAATTCGAACTTTCCGCTTCAGATATGGTAAAAAATAGTATACACCACTCGGGAGTGAAAGTAGACTATCCCCAACCGCGTGTAAGATTACGACCCGAGCCGAAGGCGAGGGTGGTAAACATAGTCTCCTTTCGCTGCCTAGTGACGTAATATACTAATCTTCGACCGCATTAAGCACCGTTGTTACGCGACGACGTGCTGAAACAAGCAACTTGCCGGCACAGTTGCGGGACATCGTGCCAATTCCGCGAGTGGCACGATGTGTCGCAAGTGTGCCGGCAAGTTGCTTTTTTCAACACGTCATGACGTTAGAACGCTGCTTTATGCGGACGCAGATGACAGCTTTCTGTCGGCACGCCCTGCAGCTTTGTTTCGCCACTCTGCTGCCAAATGTCTATCTGGAAAGATTACAATACTCACGTGCTGTCATTTTCAAATACCGGTATCGTAGCATCATTCTTATACTATTATTAAATTTATAATAAACAACCGATGCGGTAGTCTAGCGGTTAGTATACTTGCTTCTAGTCCAGAACATCGGTAGGTCACGGATTCGATTCCCGGTGCTGTCGATTTTCGTCGAAAATAAAAACACGCACGCGATCAAGCTCTAGATGTTTACGTGAGACGCACACAGTGCGTGTGGAGGTCACATGTATACGGCTGTGGTCCGTGTTTACATTCTCGACGAAACGTGACGTAGCTTCGGTGTCGTGAGGCGAACTCGAGACCGGCTATATACGAAATGCTATGGCGAATACGATATAGGGGGAAAGTCGGATGTGGCCGCATGCGGGCCTGGTTACTGATCCGGGCCGACCCTGTAATAGGCGTAACACCTGCAAAGGGAAAAATGCGAATGAACAAAAAAAAATTATAATAAAAGTGTATGGACATGCAACTCGTAGATCCAATTCGTAAATCTCATATGATTTTGTATATTAAAATTACTTTTATTTTTAACAGTGTTGTGCAATATGCATTTGCACTATGGCACAGGAAAACTGCAGAACACCGATACATGCAACTATACGTTACTAAATATCCGCTGCATGCCAATACATCAAGAACTCAAACAAACTGCGTCCCGTGCTTGATGTTTGTTTTTTTTTCGATTTTTATCTTATCGAGAAATGTTTGAAATTTTCTCGGAAAGTAAGGTTTGGTGGGGCAGTACAATTCGTCCACATCTTCACAGAGGGTCGAGCGTTACAGTCTTCCACAAAAAGAGTTCTGATTTTTTAAATGTATTGTTATAACGGGTCCATATATAATTACAAAGTTCGAATGAATTCTTGTGAAGGTTATCGGCTATTGGCGACCAAAGAACGAAACTAGATTGTTTCTTTATACGTTTCGGGCCAGTTCCGATTTCAATAACTCAAGAATCAACAAAAATTAAATAAACAGAATTAACATCTGATATTTCAAAAAATCTCAATACACATTACGTAGTATTGACCTACAATATTGACAGCACATGGCTAGGAAATCAGACAACCACAAAAACACAACATTTAGTACGATTAACAATTGAACACCACTTAAATGATTAAATTACTGAAGAGGACCCAAATCTGGGCCGAAACGTATAAAGAAACAATCTAGTTTCGTTCTTTGGTCGCCAATAGCTGATAATCTTCACAACTCTCCATACTTGCGACCACAGCAAAAACAACAACTTCGAATGAATTCGTCTACACCGACTTCGAGCAACATAATTCTTTTTTTTTTACACCATTTAACATTGATTCTTATAGCAGATTGAAGATGAATGATGAAATTTAATGTTGCTAAGAATAGTTCACGTGGAAACGCTTTGAGGAAAGCAATTGATTGAAAGCTGAATAATATTGTCAGGAAGTTCCATGCAAAAATGTAGATACTTGTTTCTCCCCATTAATTAACAATAAATCATCACTTCACGCGAGATCTAGTTTTCTTAGATTTGTAGTGCGGCGTCTCTGTCGGACATTACCATTCAACGCACGCCCTACAATCTTATCCCTTCGAACGCTCGTGCTTTCATAAGGGGCCCGAGTCACCTGAAAAAAATTTTAAGAAAAAAAAAAAAATCCCTACATGGTACCCTTTTTTGAAAAATGTTTACATTTAAAGCTCATCAAGTTCGTATCAAACATTATAATTCTACAATTTTGTAAAGACATACAGTGCACCAAAATGGCGCGAGAAAAAAAAGTAAAATTTTAACCTGTCGTAGCTTTCAGATCAAGTTAGTGAAAAAATTTTAATGCGCAATGTCTTCTTTGAGTGTAGCAATCCTGAATGCAGTGCAAATTGGATTTACTGTTGCCAATAATTAATTAAGTTTTTAATTTAAAAAAATTCATTTACAGATTCAAAATCATAGCTTTGTCAAAAAGGCTTTCAACGATAATTCTTACACTCATCCCAGAATGCACTCTTCGTCAGATGAAATAAGACATTGAATACAAAATTTTGGTCACCGTTTCGATGTGAAAGCTACGACACGTTGAATATCTTCCTTTTTTTCTCACACTATTTTGCTACACTGTATGTCTTTCAAAATTGCAGAATTATAATACTTAGTATGTACTCAATAAGGTTTAAATATAATTTATTTAAATAAAATGTATTATGCACAGATTTTTTTTATGCGCTTTCTTAGGCATTAAGACTCAGGCCCATTAACTCAGTCCCGGAGAGCTTGATTGGTGAAGTAAACAGCTCGGTTATAAGAGAGAACTGAACGAGAAAAAAAATTGACGCTATGCGTTTAATGTGACATAGAGTGCGGACAATTGATCACAGTGAGTATGATGAATTGCGAGGCCACTAACACGCGATTCTAGAGCGGAATCAACTAGCGGAAACGTACCCATTGCTCCGCACTACACCTAAACGCTGCTCAGCGCTTCTGCTGTTGCTGGGAGTCATCGACGAATTGCGTCATCGCTCAGGCTGATCCAGACAGTTGCTGCTGCTGTTATATATTGTGACTGGTAAGTACACAAACACGCGGATGGTTTCGTCGGCCTTATTCATTATCATTTTAAGCCTATTTACTAAGTCTTTGATGAGTAAACATGCCAGTTGTGTGTTGCAGCGTCTTACACACATACATGTATCGAGCGAGAAAACATTCTACACGAATAAGTCAGGAATTTGGGAATGTATGTTGCAACAAAGTTGTGCAGTTTTTGTTAAAGCCTGCTCATATCATATGCATTTTTTTAACACAGCTGGACCATCCTCCTTCTCCTATACTTTCCAATTCTCTCAATTTTTATTCTTCTTGAAGTAAACTTTTTTTTCGTCACGATTTTTTACCCGAGATTTGCGTGTTAGTGCAATTTAAATTTTTTGAAACGTCTATAAAAGTGCTCTAGGAAAAATGTGCCGTATTTCTGTTTGTGTACATTTGATAAGTGCTAGTTGCAAAGTAAAACTTTCCACATTGCTTCCCATTATATTATCCAGATTTGTCCACCTCCATGAGGAAGCGACGATAAAACTTCCACTTTACTAGGTGCGATAAGAGACGTTTTAGGCAAGATTCGCGTTCGTGTGCACATTTGACACATTGTTAAGTAAAATTTTGTAGATTACGCGTGGGGGAAGTTGCAAAAAAATTAATATTTTATTACATTTGTATCGTAATATACTATTATTATTTTTAAAATCCCTCTTGAACGCTTTTGTTTATAAATTTTGTGGGACGTACTTATGTTGAAACAGTTATATACAGTCGTGTTATTCGTCTTTAATCATAAACCGATTAATTCTCCTTAAAGCTTACATTCTACCTGTTGTATGTCAATAAATTTGTATTTGAAGCAATAGATAAAACGTATTGGTTGCTCGGATTGTTTCGAGTGAATGAGTTGTATGCGGAAATCGTGTTCCTTCGCCACTCTTACGTACTGTCGCGTACGGTAATTTTATTCGAGGAATATCGGCGACACTTTTCTAGCGCAATAAACCCGAGATTAATATATGCGCGCTCGTGAGCTCCCGGGAATTCACAAGCGGTGATTACGCACATATGTTTGCATGTTGTGGGTCAGAAAAAAAAGCGTAGCGTATTTTTCCACGGAATTGATGTTTTCGTATATTTATTTCCTCTATCACCTTTTATGTACTTCAGTATATTATTATCATTCCAATATTAACTTATCTCAAACGAAAAGAAAAATCGCTATTTACGAATTTTGCAAGTTTGAGTGATAATATTTGTATTGGTAGCTGGAGACGATTACTTAGAAAGATAACGAACTAACAATCTCAATATTAGCTTTGGAATTTCTGGAAATTTAGTATTTAACATTCAATTTTCGATTTAAAAAAATTTTTGTCACATAATTCTAACATAAATAACGTTCTATCCTCGTATGACGAGAGTCAAAATCAAAATATCAAAAACTGCAGATTTTTGTGTAATTAATATTTGTATTTTTATAAATAATTTCCTGTTGTCCAGTTATATATTTTTATTCGAACAATGTTTACCTAGAATACCGGCAAGGTCACCATAGAAATATCTTGATAAGAATTTCTAAAATATCAATGCCGATATTGGAATGTTTATCAACATCTTCTGATATTTTATGTAATTACGAATTGAACATTGTTTTTTCTGAAGATCCAATCAAGCGACAACAAATATCTACATTTGAAATCGCGCAAATTTTATTGATAAGACTCATTATCTGGAACATATGTAAGGTTTTCTTTTTTTAATTCCCACTCGTTGTTGAATTGTCGGTAAATTCGTGATGGCGATGGAGTTGTTAGTCTATTAAAAAATCCATTGGTGGTTTTACCAGATTGAAAATTACGATTAGTGAATTTACGCGTAAACAGTGCGATTGCTCTTATCGATAAAAGAATTGTCCATGGAAATCCAATCAAGAACTTGGGTTTCTATACAGTGGAGAGTTTCATAATCATTTTGATGACATTTTTTTTCTAGATTAATTGTCCTCGATTTAACATTCCTCCGTTTCAGAGCATGATTTCATTATCAATTCTTTCTGTTCTTTCTGAGATCTACGTTCGGCACAAAATTTTGTGTAGCACTTTGGGACATTACTTGTTGAACCGTCGTTTGGGAAAAATCCTGATATTGTATTTCTTTTTACAGATATTGGTACCGTAACATCTCCTGCACATTTGATGTTCGTTTCTCCACATTTGATGTTCGTTTCTCGAGGTTCGATGTTTTCTACAACCGGATCGTCGTCGGTATCGCTATCACTATTTGGTTCATTCTCTCGAGTAATTTCTTTTTCGAACGGTTCAACCATTTCGTACTCCATAGAATCGTCAGCTGCGTTGAATTTCTCCGTTTTAACGAGACAATCACCAAACGTGAAAGTTTCTGAACATTGACCATCAGCAAATGGAGCCGAATATCCAGGCACGAAATAACGTCTCAATTTATTTTTATCTTGATGAAAACCGCTAGCACCCGAGACGCAACTTATCTCGAAACAAGTGCCTTGATTCAGTGGATCCTTAATCACATCCGATTGAAAAGCTCGTTCAGGACGAGATTCGCTTCGATTGACTTCCTTTTGACCACTCGTTGATTGGATTTTTCTAGTGTCTTCCACACGCCGTGAATTCGAAGCTACAGAAGCGGAATTCTGCAAATCAATATGGCGAACGCTTGATATTTCTTCTGCAGTCACATTGATACGTTTTATTCGCAAAGCCCTCGTTCCACTACTTTTATTCCGTATATCGTCTTTAGATCTCAGAATTCTATCTTTCTTCGGAGCCGCTGTTCCGATTTCACTAGCAGAGTGAATTTCCGTTCGTCGTGATGTCGATAAGCTTTCTAAGATCGAACCGGCCATTTCGATTCGTTCAGGCGAATGATCGTCGAGTTTTTGTGAGTCTTTGGTTTTCCTCGACGGAGAATCGTCATCATTGACTTTTTCTTCTATTATCGTATTGCTGAAGGACTTGTCGAGTGTTTCAATATCATCAACAGCCACGTAAGAGTCTATGGACACGTTCGCATTGTCTTCAGCTTCTGGCAAAGCCGCGATAGATCCCTGCACTTTCTTGAATTCCGAATTAGATCTTGGATCAAGACAGCCACAAGTTTCAAGTGTTTCTTCGCTGGATCTGCGATTTCGCAAGTGACGTTTTCTTCTACGATGACCTCGACGAGTTGCCACGATGATAATTTTCGCATCATGCGCACCCGCAGGTCTTCCTTCATTTCTGTTCACCTTTATCTTCGGTTTTTCCTTTATCATATGAATAAACGTCGATGATGTTACCGAAGCAGCTTCCGCTAACATATTCGTTATTATGGAGGTATCCGAAACGTCGCCATAAGTTCCACTGTCCGAGCTCACGTATCTCACATTTTTTCTATTATCACGTGTGTCACTTTCCTCTTGTGCACTCACAAATTTGTCGATCGTCTGTTCGGGGACTGATTCCTTCGTTTGCTGCTGAATATTAACATTGTTGTGCGATGATTCACCGGCATTTTCATTCATCTTTAGACGCTTCATACGTGATATTTTTTTCGATTTATTTCCTTCGATATCCCTTATAGCTAATTCATCAGGAGGATTTTGAGCCTGTACTTTGTCATATTTGGTGTTATCTTTTTTTCGAGCGATAGGTTCCTGTGATTTTTCGACGTGAGAATTATCTTTCAAACATTGATTATGTAATGGACATTGTCTGCATTTTTTATTATTCATTTTCTGTTGTCTCCTCTTACAACATTTGGCGCAGTTACATTCTTTGTCAATATCTCTCTTCGTGCATTTTTCCCAATCATTTTTTTCGTCTTCCAAATGCGGAGCTGTCTTCAAATAGGGACAACTGCAGCGACAGCACACGAGGTTTATGTCCGCGGTTTTTTTTCTTACTTCATGCCACGAATCTTCATCGTACCCTTTGTCTTGACCTCTTTCTCTCCAGCTTCTTAGCAATTGTTTCATCATACAAGAAATACTTTTTTCATTCGAAGCATTGCGTGAAATCCAAGTCCGAGTGATATTCTGTGGTTGTACAGGGTGTTTCTTGATACGAGTTTTTTTTTCATTACCATTTGCAATGTGATACGACTTTAAAAGCTCAGCTGAATTCTCTGGTTCGACAGTGTGTACACCGAGCTGTTCCTCGCTCTGTTGTACTCCTTTATTTTGTCTGGAGTTTTGAGGAGCTTCGAAACGATAAGAAGCTCCTGGTTGATGTCTCGTGCATCTCCAGAAATTTTCCTGCTGCATCAAAGCCGTATTTGAAAGTGTAGTAGGCGTAACTTCAGGTTGGCAGACTCGACAAGGGTAACTTGCCTTTTTTTCGGGTCCACGCACCTGAATTTCTTGATTTTTAACATTTTCTTCGAGTATCCTGCATCGCGGTTGACGAGGAATAAGTTTACTTACTGTTTTTGTGGATTTATTATTCGATAACTCACATTTTCGAGCCTGAACGTTAATCTCACATCTTAAACAGTTCGGCTGATAAGAGCGGCGGACGTTGACGACTCTTCGCGCTTGCCTTGAAGGTTTTTCTCGATGAAGACGTTCCGTTACATCCTCATTGAAAAGTACAGTTTGTATGTTCTTGCAATTGCGTCGTTTTGCTTCTTCATCGAGGTTTCTGTTAGTGTCATGTTCCTGGTCTACAGTTGGCTCAACTTCGGGACAGCAAATCATTTTATCTTCCTTGTCTCTGGTAAATTGATCTTCAAGCTTTCTCAGTGGTAACTGAGAATCCTCTCGATCCGCAGAAGCTCCTGCAAGCTTTATTCTAATTTTGTGATGCGGAGATCGTGAGCTTTTTGTTAAAACAAAGTTTTCAGTATTATGAGAACAGTTCTTCCAAGGATCGGGAATTCCCTGAGCCAATGACAGCCCGAGATCCTTCCAAACAGCTTCAGTGAGTCTCACGCTGTCACAACCTAGTTTCAAATGCCTTCTTACGGTTCTGCGATCGTGCTCACCGCAGAATCCTCTCAGCGCGAGGTATTCGTTCCAAGGATTCGGAATGCCATGACGAATACCCTCAATTTTTAGGCCATCAGTAGCATTTTTGTGTTCGGAACAGTGATCAATTACACACGGCAACGCTCTGATCATTTGAGGAGACCGGAAAGGACCTCGGATTATCTGGTGAACGCCGATATTTCCATTGGTGACTAAAAGCTTCGGGGAAGTCCATTCCTGTCGCCAAACTGACTGTTTATTACTTCCCTCGTGAATCTTTGACCACGAAGATATTTTCTTGGTCTGCGTTTTTCACTTGCTCGTTTTTTCCAAATCTGCAAACACTGTAACTCAATATATTTATCGAGATAATTGGAAAGACGGACTTACTAGAACATGAAATATTGACTCAATCGATACTTTGACAAGGTATGATCGATTTGACAGCAAAGAACGTTTTTGTTTCCGTTTGTTTTATCGCCGAGTGAAACACAAATGACGAAATATATGCGGATATGAGAACTCGATTATGAAAAATACTTCATTGACCTAAATATCGAAACGGTACGGAACTTTGCAGACATATAAAAATCGTACCTTTAACATACAATTTGCCAAAGCGAAAAATATAGTGGTGAATTTAGGCACACTTACTTTCTAATGTTTCCATGAACAATGTGTGAACAGCAATGATAATTTACATGCTCATATGAATTCAAAATATTGAGTACATTTACTGTCCGGAACTAGTAAATATATTTTCAGTTCTTGCTAATTTATTTAAATACAATCATCAAATTCTGAAAATGCTCAGTACATTCACTATAACCGCTCTTCTTTTTAAAGTTGACGAATTTTTTACATTGATGTAAAGCAGTTCAAACTTGAAAGTTTCAAGAAGGTAGAATACTAACTAAACCTACAAACCAGAATTTGACGTTTTTCCATCATTTTACGAAGTGCGCCATCCGCGAAACACGAAAATGTCTTAAGACGTAAGTGTCGTCAAAGAATGTTCGTAAACTACTTCGGAAGTAAAATTCATAAAAAATGTAATTCTTTCGTACATTTACTAAACGCATTGTTTATATTAAATTGGCGTTTGTATTAACAACCTTTAAGAAGAAGTAGAGAAGTGAAACTCTTGACAGTATAAATTTAGATTGCATTTAACAATACCAGTAACATTGTTATTGGTATTGTTCATCTTTAGATTTATATGATTATTTATTTCTACGTCGTTCCAAATATACTCTTGAAATAATGAAAAATATCAAGACAAACAAAAGATTATTGAATAGTCGTTGGTCTTTTGGGAAGGCATAAATAAGTGGACAAAGCTCATTAATAATTCTTTTATTACGTCAATAAGGGCGAATGTGACAGTCACCCCTTGTACTCTCTCTCTCTCTCTCTCCCACTTGCCCTCAATATTCATCACCCAAACTCCCGATATTCGCAGAGAAGGCGTGTTTGTCAAATTACAAGTATTTTTCGAATTACTTTCGCCCGCGCACGTTTTGCGTTGGTACTTTCAGCGAAAAATTTCATAGAAACTCCGTGGATCTTTAATTCGTTTTTCATTTTCAAAATGCCTTCTGGGCACTCTCTCGATGTCTTTCTTTCTCAAAACTTTACGAGACGCGTTCAAGCGTCCCGTTAACAATTTCTACTGAATCTATACTTGCCCGTCTTCCTCTCCCTTCTTCATACCAAATTTATTCCAATTACCCGCGTGAGGAGCTTCGAACAAATGTCGAAGTACCGCAGGACAATCATTGAAGCAGAGGCAGCAGCTGCACTCGGCTTGATATACAAACGAGACAACAAGTTTTTCTGCCACTCGTCGAAAAATAAATACAGCGAAATGCGAATCCTCCTTTTGTGGTTTTACTCCTTGGCGGTAGCTGACGGTGGTTCCTTGCTCGCCTCATCAGTTACGCTCACCTGGAGCGTGCTCGATGACTTCTGTACTATCTCGCTCGACACTAGCAGCAGGGGAAGACCCCCGAGGACCATACACGTGCCCATACACAGAAAACATACCGAGTAACTTCCAGTTACATCACGTAAGTAGCCTGGAATCATAAAGAAAATAAGACGATAAGTTCAAGAGTGAATTGATTGTTTTATCCCCCAATATATAAGAGGCACATCCGCGGAAATTCATATGCTCTGTCCCCTTTAAATTATTTTCTTCAGAATTCTATTTCGAAAACGAACAGATGCTAGCAATATTCTAATAAGGAAATTTATCTTGAATATTTTTCGATAGGACTGTCCATTTAAAAATTTCGACGTTGACAAAATTATACACCCAAAAGTCAAAATTTTTGCGAAAATTCTGTTGTCGAAAAAATTGATCGTAGCGCCGAACAAGAAAATACGTGAATTGAGAGGGTCAAGGTGAAAGCTTGTAAATTTCAGCGTGTAGGCCTTATATATATATCGACCTTATTGGGTTCTATTTATCCATCAAGCTGCTAATTCCTCAATTATAAGAATTTGATTCCACGAGTGAACCAGGTTATTCTCGAGTAGTGACCCGATTGATTTTAATCGTTCCTTAACAGAAGAATGTGTTTATCGTTCCGCGGTGACGCAAGCAATTGGCACCTCGGTGGCGATAAGCAAACCTTCTCGCAATTCAATAGTCGCAGAGAGACACAATCACGCGAATTCATTATTGACGCGTTCTCGATAGCTCCGAGTTTACGTAAGTCAATCAGTGTACAACGTATACAGGCTCTCATTCCACGGAGAGAAATCAAGATTTGTTTTGATGATATCCAAAGTCAACTCTTAAATCTCGGTCAAGCGTCGTCAAACAACTCTCTCTACTGAATAAGACAACAACAAATCGTCGTCATTTATTAGTCGTTTCCGGTGAAGTCTTACAACGTTTTTTTCTCTATTTCTCTAATCGTATCTATTATTTCCTCGCGAATGAAATATTAAAAGTTGGAAGCGAGCCTGCTGCTGATTTTGCTGCAGCAATCCACTCAGAGTTTGCCATCAGCTCTCAACCTCTCTTGCCTTCCAGCAGGCGTCTTGTATTCGCTCTTTCACGCTCTCACTCACTGCTATCGATCGCTATATCATATATTCGCGCGCTATACTACTGACCTTGCCAGGCCGCAACTCACTTGGGTAAACTTATTGACTCACCTGGTCGCTTCGCCGAGGGTGCCAAGAAACGCGTGTAGGGTTTATGCAGAGCACGTGCACTTATTGTACACAGCTAACGCCACGCGATCTTTCAACAGATACTATTAGACATTCCTCACGTATACATACATTAAATGGGCGTAGATTTATGGGCAGACCGGAACTGCAGGCTTAATACCTCTCTCAATCATAACGAATTTCAACGATTTTGTAGAGAATCCACCGCTGTGCGCTGCGCAATACTATCTATAAGTATATCATAGCCTTACAAAACTGCATCCTAGAGTTTTTGTACACGAATTCATCCTGCTTGCGAAATATTTTCGGCAAATCGATTTAAACTACCTTCAGTTCACTCTACCTAAGTTACGAGAACTCTCCGTGTTATGCAAATTCTAGCAAGAGGTAATTTTCTTGGCCCATTCCGATGATCGAAATACGTTTGGCCTGGGAACATATTGATTTGTCTTATATTCCGAACTGAACGAAAATATAAAATTTTTACTAACCCGAGACTTTTCTGTCTGTGTAGTGTTCATGTCCAAAGCACTTGATGCATACAATTCTTAGCTAGCCACAAATCTTTACATTTTAGACTTTAATAAAAAATTTGATGAATTTAATAAATAAATCGAAATCACCCTTTAGGTTTATGTATTATGCCTGTAGAAATGAATTTATGTTGCTAGCGAAAGATAAATCAATTAGAGCTGTTTCCATTTCCACGTAGACAATTAGAGTTCTTTGTATTTCGAAAATGTTGGAGAGCCGTAATTTATCCAATTTATATATCTGTGTTAGAAGCACAGCTAGATTATGTACTAGCGGTAATATAGTTCTACAAAAAAAGAAAAAGTAAATGGCAATTAGATCGATGTACGAAAGGATGATTTTAGCAATTTCTATGTAGTCATCTCGCATCTCCCTCCGATAATTTGAAATTTTTAATGTGTCTCTCAAGACCCTGGTAATTGCGTCATCGCGAACGTCTCTCGATAGCCTCAACGTGACTTTATCCTCCGCTAGTTGTGTAAGCTTTCAGTCTGACGCATGAGGATTCGTCACGATCCTCCTCACCAATACTGATGAAATTTCTCTGGCTACAAATTGTCCAGGGCGCACGTGGAAGCTGGTAAAAGCTCGACGAGCTCTCCTCTGCATGGCTCCGAGCTAAATTGTAGCTGGCATGAGTGAGAGACACGTGGCTTCTTCTCACGTTTTTTGATACCACGAGAGTGGTTTTCAACCCTGGCTACTCTCACCTCTCGCCGACTCATTTTATTCCCTCGAGTAACAAAGATTTCTGGCGACCTTGTTACGAGGATAATTGTCATTCCCGGAACACGACCTTCTGCTCAAGTGACGTTACAGCAAACAGAATATAACGAGGCAAGCAACTCGACCAGTGCCTGTTTTTCATTTTGAGAGTCTTCACTCGGCAACCCTCTTCAGCCATCACTCCGCTAATTCATTCTCTCGATACAGCCAATTGTTAATTATCACTGGAGCCAGACACACTTATGGATTTGGATAGCGAAGTTGACTTCGGGTTTTTTTAACGTGTATGTGCCGCTTTGTCTCTAACAAATTCTTACGAATGTTTTGGTCATTAAAATATCCTGTGGACTTTCAAGTATGCAAACGTGTGGAATTTTTTTTCTCTTTTTCTTCCTACACTGAAAACACGAATTCGTGAGACCAAACGATCTGCCGTTGCGGGTGGCAAAAAAAAATTTGGTTGATTGAAAGGAGTAATAATTATTTTCAATTACGGAACATTCGATTCAATGATGCATTGGTTCGTTTAACGAAATGTTTCTTCCAATCAACCAAATATTTCTTTCGCCACCCGCAACCGCAGATTCGTTTTCTCAGTGTATAATCGTTTAATTTATAGATTTCCTAAAATATAAGCTTTTCGAGAAAAATGAATAATTTCGGCCAATTTTTCATTTCGATAGGATCTCTTCTTCAAATCGTTCTTCACAACATCAAGATAAGTTATCATTTTTTGCATTTTCAATATTATTATTTTTTTCAAATAGAATAAATTAAAAAGTCAACAATTTTTCAATCCAAATATTATGGATTATTACGCCTTCGGTATATTACGATTTATTGTTAAAGAATACATAATCATTGCAAAGGGCGGGAAATGTTTATATCTGTACAATATACATATATTTTTAACAATTGAGTAACCACCTCTATCAAAGGGACGTGAAAAATCAATGGAAAATTGTTACCACCCCGCAGCGAGAAGAACGAGGCTGATGAGACAGGGGATGGAGTGACAAATATGACGCAATCGAGAGTTGCCACATCGGAGCTTCAGACTGATTAGCTGTACCGCAGGGGCTTCGTTAATTTCACCGGGCGTGTCTATCTATGCTATTCTCACGTATCGAACATTCGTCGAGTTCGAATAAAGAGATATAGCGGCAAGTATTGCTTACACACTCTATAAACGTCCATACAACTTTAATACCGTCTTACCTGACTTTAATAGACAACTCTTTGTCCTTTCGAAGCCTGACATTTCGCGGAGCAACGAATTCTATTACGTGCTTCTGAGAAACGTCGTGTTTGCGACCAGTAAAACCGGAAACGAATGTCCCGTTAATTTTCGAAGCTATATGGAATATGGATACAAAATGAAATGACATCGTAGACGTTAATGGACAAATTTCGGTGCAAAGAGCTATTACGTCGTTCCGATAACAGTAAATAGCAACTCTTCTCAACAATCATCGACTTTGTAGTGTCGGCAGTCGAGTACCACGTGGCCCGATATCGCGTATCGATTAGATTCGCGCTAGCGAGGTCATCGGTGGTTTTTCCACGAACATTATACATTATTATCATTATTATAATAAAGTTTTTTTTCTATTTTGTATCGTTAAGTAGATAGTACTGTTGCAATATAATCGTACGATGTCCAGTTAGGCTTGCAACATTTTAATGATTATTCGACGTATTGTCGCACAATTACTGATTGTGCTCGGGGAATCAAGATGTTCATTATCAGTTAAAAGCTCGCTTACCTGCAAGAGGCGGTATAGAGATAGCTCCAACGCTCTGAAACATTCTGACGAGTCCGTAGCTTGAGGATATCTTGTCGGTGCCGTACTGATCAGCGAGAAGCACGGGAACCAGGAGGAACCAGCATCCCAAGCAAAGCCCGTACATGCCAACCGAACAGGCGAGAACGTAGAACGAATGAGCCATTGGAATCGCCAGGACAGCGACTCCGGCTCCCACGATACTTTTATTTTGAAAGAAAAGAAGAATTTTTGTTATTTTACAAAATTACGGGAATGATATAATCGAACTATTGATGAATTTTACAATAAATTCTTTAAATTCGAACACTGGAGCAAACTGTTCAACTTGTACATTTGATAAATCCACTTTTTCATTTAGCTTTCTCCTAGAGGAAGCTGCATTTGTTAATGAAATTTTTTTTTTTAAATCTTCATGTTGTTACACTTGAAGCATCCTTCAACTACTGGATCGAATTATCTCAAATATTAATGTCATATAGCCCGTACATGCCAACCGAACAGGCGAGAACGTAGAACGAATGAGCCATTGGAATCGCCAGGACAGCGACTCCGGCTCCCGCGATACTTTTATTTTGAAAGAAACGAAGAATTTTCGTTATTTTACAAAATTAAGGGAATTAGATAATCGAACTATTGATGAATTTTTTAAATAAATTCTTCAAAGTCGAACACTGAAGCAAACTGTTCAACTTGTACATTTGATAAATCCACTTTTTCATTCAGCTTTCTCCTAAAGGAAGTTTTTTTTTCTCCTCAAAATACTCTTTAAGTACTGGATGGAATCGGTTAAAATATTAATGCCTCAAAACGTAATAATCAATCTCTACTTAGTGAAAAATTTATAATTAATCCTCTAGACATTCAGATTTTATGTGATTTTTAAGATTTCGAAAAATATCCGTCGACGCTCTAACTGAAACACATCAGCTATTAGGTTCTAAACACAAGCAAATGTAAAATAATATGTAAAATAACTGTAATATTCACCTCCCAATGTATCCTTTTCGTCGATCAAAAAGCTGTAGATCGGACAACCACCCGAGGCCGAGTCTTCCGCAGAGATCGAGCGCCGCCGATATAGCGACCAGGTAACCGGCTTCGGATTTCGTGTAGCCGGCGGCGTGAACATACGCGGGAAGATAGTATAACATGTAGGGACTTCCGGTTGACATGAGGCTGACCGACAGGCACATCATAATAAACTGTGGATTTTTCAGGAGCGACAGATCGATGTAGCGAGCGATTTTTTGGGACATCGTTCGTCGGACGACGGTGATCGATTCTTGGTCAGGCATTACAGGCTCTTTCGGCACGACCGGACAGACGACGGTCGCTGCCGATGATCTCAATGATCTGAGTGACGATCTCGCTTTGTAAACGCACGTAGAATCCGTGCTGAGATCCTCGACGCTGTGGAGAATACTCGAGCTTCGTATTTTCGACATTGGCTTCATTCTCAGTCCCTCGCCCATAATATCCTTCTCCTCTTCGCTATCAGTTAGCTCCACGGCGACAACGCTATTCTGATGAAAAAGTTCGTTCAGTAAATTGTGCCTCGTTGTTGCGTCATTGGCAAATAAAAGCTCGAGTCTCTGTTGCTTAGTAGGTTGATTCTCCTCAGCAGCGATTTCTTCCGCTTTAGTCTTCTCCACGATTTTCTCAATCGGCTCGAGCATCGCTGCACGATTGTCCTCCAACGGACGGTAAAGAGTGGCGCTAACGCAAACGTGAAGCATGCAGCCTCCCAGGAGCAGAATCGTCCCGTGAAAACCGAAATTAGCCACCAATGTCTCGATCAGCAGTGGAAAGACAAAACTTCCCGCTGCTGTTCCCGAGACACAAATTCCATTCGCCAGGGCTCGATGCTTGTCGAAGTATTGCGAAACGATTATGATCCCTGGTGTCGTTGACAGTCCTCCACCGATACCTTTCACGTTGAATAACACAAAATAATCGTATCAAATATTAATCATTAGCCGCGCAATCGATTTACGAAAACAAAGAGCTACTTGCATTCTGTTCTATGATCGATAGTTTGCAATACATTTGCACAGTAAAAAAGTATTTTGCAAAAAAGAGAAATTTTTATTGTTGCAAGGTTATGAGTGTCTTATCTTTTGGCTGCTTTGACAAATGGTTGCCTTTTTTCATTATCAATTCGGTGGATAAAATTGAAATTTAAGGAAGTAATCAACCTTGTGAAGCTTTATTTGTTTCTGCAGTGGACAAATAGTTATTCAAGTTCTGGGAAACTTTTTTCGTCAATTTAGGACATTATTGCTCTATCCTAGCGGTCGTGAGCACCTGAAGAATGATTGAAAACCAAAGTCACCAGTAGGTTATTGGTTACCAAATTCTTCATTTAATCGAAAACCAGTTTGCAATGATAAATGCAAGCCAGCTTACAGTACATTAACTAAAAAAACCGTAAATGTCGGACCGTCTGCGTCTAAATTTTCCACTAACTTATGGACTCATAGTTGGGATTTGTATTCAATTTATCGACCTAACTAGGGTTACGATCACAACAACAAATATTCGAAAAAGATACCTACTATGAAACAATTTTCGTAAACGTTTCACTCCGTCAAAATAATTATTACCAACGTGCAAAAAAATTTCACATTATTTTTGCAAATATTTTCCACCATGAAATTTTAACGATAAATAAAAAAAAATAGTGCCGATGTGCGATTATCATCACAAGTATTTCAATGAACGCATAAATTGTTTCTTTTTCTTTTGTCTCTTAAAAGGAAAAGTACACGCACGTGTTCTGCATCTCTCTGTTATTGTCAATAAGTCGGTCCCGCATTTCCAAAATCCCGCAAGGCAATATGTCTCTGCGCTTTAGCCCGCGCTCTCGCCTCGCCTCTCAGTAAGAGGCGCGACGACGTTCCCTTTGGTAACGGGAGGATCGAGAGAAGCGCGCGGAATAGCTGTTATCTGAAATACTAGCCCATCAAACAAACGATTACTCGTCGAAATTTCTCGTTGTCGATCGTATTTTTGTGTCGCACGCTCAATAGGCACACGCCGTTTCATTTCAATAAATACTCTCAAGACAAACAAATGAATCTCTAGATTTGATACATTAGACATTATAAAAGGAAAGATGAAAAATCATTATTATTATGGCTCTCGTATTCAAGCACCGATTTAGCTATTCCGTGACCGCGACATTGAAACAGTCGTTGAAATTCCAATTGTTCGAATTTTTTTCATTTTTCATTTTCTATTTAAATACGTTCTTCATCGGCAACAGAGAAGCAGAAACAAAAACGTGTACCCAATATAAAAATGGTCTCGAACCGCAACTAGTCCGAGTATTTACATTCGTAGCCTCTATGATTTAGTTTCTCATTGCCAACCTGTGAGCACGCCGAATGTGAAGAATAGATGGACGAGGCTGGTGGCGAAGTAGCTTATGGTAAGTCCGAGAGCGCAGAAAAGACCACCGATGAATACTACGGCGCGGCAGCTGTATTTCTGGCACAACATACTGGTCACCGGTGCTAAAAAAGAAAAAAAAACCCTCCTTTTACCTCTTGTACAAAAGGAAAGAGCGTAGGAACATTTATGTGCAGTGAAGTAGGATGACAGAACGGAGAAGGCGAATAGCACGATGATGACGAGGCTTTTATTGCAGGTTGCACGGTGACCTGGTCCGGTTTGAATGTGAGGCGAAGGTCGGGATGAATAGCTGCTGGTGCTGTTGCTGCCCGTCGCAGAGAGACAGGGAAAAAAGCGAGAGCTAGCGAGGCCTAGCGATAGAATATAGGACAACCGAGGGTAACAGCTATCATCACGCTGAAATGCACTCTGGAAAGTGCATAAAAGCCGACTGTCATCGAACAAGGGGTCGATTATGGAGCAAAGGTGATCATCGTGTTGTCCATTCGTCTGTGATATTCGTTATAATAAGATATCGAGACAAAGAGGGAATAATCTATGATTCTTTTTTTTACCAATTTACTTTTACTCATCGGAAAAAAAATTTTCGCTGGATCAGCAAACCATTTGCATTAGCATTTGCATTAGCAAAAAATTTGCTGTCTAATGACAGCAAATTTTTTTTTCGGCTAATCGACAAATAGGATTTCGGAGCTTACACGTAATTGCTGGGGAAAATTATTTCTTGGCTTAGCAAAAAATATTCGCTATCGGTATATTATCGAATAACTTTTTTCGGTGTTTGGAACATTCTGTGTATTTGACCTATCAGCTACTCATTTATTATTTATGATATATTATTTATTATATATTTATCAAACGTATCTAAATTATTTCCTAACTTCGTACACTGAGAGAAAAATATGGTAATTTTAAAATAATATAGTTGGACTGACGATAATATAACTATAAACTATAATTCCCAGGAAGAACGTCTACATTTAATGGTTATAGCAAATATAAGAAAATAGTTGGATCAACCACTAATATAATTCCCAGGAGTAACGTCTATATTTTATGGTTATAGCAAATATAATTATAGTAGCAATTATTAAAATGATAATAGTTCCAAAGACTATCCTAATAGTTTCAAATATGACGTTTTGTTGCACATACGATTTCAACGTTTATTTCCAATAACCTTACAAGTATCTTTTATTGAACCATATTATCATCGCTTAAACCATAAAACATTGTAAGCCTTCCTATATTCGATTTACGATGTGAAATCGTTAAATAAACTATATGCTTTTCTCTCAGTGTATTTGTCAATTGAAATCGTCTCGATTTGGCAACTATCATGATGCTGTATATCCAACAAAGTGCAAAACATATAAATATATCGGATAAGAGAACATCGACGAAGCAGAGAATTTAGTTGTCACCCTATGGTGTAATCTTTTGCAATACTGGCAATATGTAGAATTCGAGCAAACGGGAATAATCAATAAGACGTGAACCTGCGTTTTTGGAGTAAACAAGTCGTGACGTCACGGCAAGTATCATCACGTTGAAATGCATTTTTGCTGAATCCAAAAAGTCACTGAACAAGGGAGAGTCGGTGACGCAAAGAGAGGTCAGGGTGATACTATCCTATTGTGCATTCGTGTGTAATACTGCTAATAATAAGAATCGATATAAACGCTAAATTTTCTTCATAAGGCATATCTTTTTTCTGAGAAAAATATGCATCTAAAGAAATCTGCTTTCCCATTATTCTGTTTATTACTTTGAATTATTAGACATTTATTTTCATGAAACAACTTTCTTTACATACCCCACAAAATACTTGAAAAATGTTTACTTATATAATAAGGATTTCGAAATAATACTTTGTTCAGCAAATCATTGAACGATTTAATAAACAAAAAAAGTGAGATTGGGAGTAATGGATGTTGCAACACTTTCGATTCCTCAGATGCACTGAAAATATTTGAAATTTACATTACCAGACATTTTATCTCCCAGCTAATTAATTAATCCAGCGTAAAAAAAAAAAATTAAAATTTTATTGTTTATTCACTAATTTTCATAGGCCTTGGCGAAAAATACTGTGATTTAACGTCTTTCTCAGATATGAAATTTAGTATATCAGTTTCTGTAAAAGAGTTTCATTTACCCGTTATATGTCTAATACCCTAATTATTTTTAGCAGTGTGACTCATGAACGATTCCCAAAACGGGAAATTCCGTTGCTACAATATTTAACTCTTGTCGTCAGGGCAACAATATCATCAGGTTGGAAATGCATTGTTGCAAAGTGCACGAAACATCGTGTCATCAGGGGAAAAAAAGAGTAGTTATCGTCATAGGTGTCATAGTCATCGTGTTGTGCATTTCTTTGTAATATTGCTAACAATGAGAATTCGAGAGCGCAAGAGAATAATCGATGAGACAACTAAGCTCATCGACGTTTCCCAAAACGTATAGCTCTGTCGTTGAAGTGTACAAGTTGTGTCGTCAGGGCAACGCTCATTCGAATACTCCTCTATCGTAAGATTCCTCTTGCAATGCAAAAGAAAAGTTCTTCATCGATTACCTGGCATCACGGGCGTTAACAAAGGCAACTTCGTTGACTGGTACGCGGCAAGGGAATTGAGTTACGAGGCGTCCTTTGTAAATATGCGGTTACAGTCTCTAACACGCCGAGAATTAGATCATGAACACAAGGACGAACTCTTTGTCCCGACTCAATAGTAAATGGTTTGTAGATCCGTTGCTGCACTTTTTATCCTTTTACTTCAATTTTACTCTACTATTAACGTAAGTGTTAATTTGAAAAAAATTCTCTTAATGGCAGCAAAAGGAAAAAGAATATGAAATAATTTTCGTTACCCAAATTTCAATCCTCTTATATTCAATATAAGAGGATTTCCTGCCTATATAAAAAGGCTGTAAATCTGTATAATTTCGTTTGCTAAACGTTTATGATATTGTTTGACAGTAATTATTATTTTGGAATAACTATCTGTCGCTTCAACGGGTTTTCTTATTTCTCAATAATTACCAAAAAAAAACAAGGATAACTGTAACAAATTTTTCTTAAAATTGTCATTTTTCATGGCAATGAGACGTAAAAAGTTGGATCGTACTGAATAAACCCTGCAGGATTGTCGTTATGGAATATAGTTATGATAAATATTATATCAATATAAATGTTTGGTGGTGAATGATTTATAACTTTAGATTCTACTGTTGAAGGTGTTTTTCGTTTTTTCATTTTCTCTGAATCCGTGTAGAAGTGGCCCTACAGCATGAATCTGAAACATGGTCGACATGACCGTAAATCTGTGGAGAGGAGAATCGCAGCGGCAACAGCAGCAGCGGCCTAGAACAAGCGCCGAATAAATGTCTGAACCGAGACCCCGATAGAGGTCCTTGACCTTGATCATATGATGTTTTCGCTCTAAGATTGGGGATGTGCGATTCTAAATTAATTATTCAGGAACCATATTCTCTAAATATGATAATCGATCTTTCGAATCGATAGTCGTACATAGCTTAAATCACGGAATTGATACTATCGTTTCGAGATTGATTTTTCGAGGAATCGCAAAACGATGCCGCGAAATATAAGTGGGAATAACAATTGCTCAGATGACTAGAGCTCAACTGAAAAATTAACAAGATCACAACTAGTATCGTAAAAAGTTTTTTTAACAGAATATATTTAATGTTCTAAAAAGCGTCAATACTGATCCAAAGATTCGAGAAACTACAAGATGTTGTGCTGCAAAACAACGCCCTTTTTATGGTAATTTTACGATAATTTTGAAAAAATCTTAGTTCATCGTCTTTATTATTTCATCCGAAAGATCGATATTTCTCGCATTCATTCTTCATGCCTCGATTATTACATGAACGATTTTGTGTCGATCAATCTGGATTGATTTAGAAAAACGACATTTTCGACAAATTGCACATCCTCAAATCCAATATTCTCACCCCGTTAATTGTTAATTGCCTTCCCTGCTCAAAATATCCGATTAAAACCAAAAATCTGTTCGGAAGCTATTACAACCGACTACGTTTGAATCGGAATTTTGTCCATTTGATTGATTTCTATGAGTTTCAACCAGAATTTCTAAGCAGGATTATCTCCATAGCCATGATTAAGAAAAATGGGTAATAAAATATTGCGTGGGGCTGACTTACCCAGGGCAAGGCAGAAAAAAGATAGAATCGCGGGGATCCACGAAGCAACAGCGGCGGAGGAGTCTCTGAAAGTTTCCATGACCTCGACATAGAGTACCCCATAGGATTTGACGAGTCCAGCGACCCAGAATTGTACGAAGAAAGCGCCGCAAACGACGATCCATCCATAGCCGCCGTCGAGTGGTACGTAGGTGACATTTTTCTCTTTTTTCTCCTGTCGACGATTGCGATTGTGATGATTATTGTTGTTATTGTTTCGATGGGGTTTGCTTTTTTTCGTGGAATTTTTCGTCGATCTCAATTCCCGGGATTTAGCGATTAACGGCCGAGCAGTGAGGCTCGATATCGTCAGGAGATTGTCGTTGTCCTCGTCCTCGATGGTTTCCGGTGGGCTCTGAAGATGAGGCGGTACGATCGGTGTCGATGTCGCAGTCGCCTGTACAGTTAGCAGGGCTGGCCTCGTTGGCGAGGATAGAATTCCACACGTTCCGCCGCTGTTTAAATCGAAAACAGGTGCCGAATGTATGGAGAACAAGGAGCCCAGCTGATTCGACTGGTTCATGTTCTCGTCGATGATCGATGGTGTTCCCCCGCAGCCGACCACTTCCTGAGACGCGGCCGCGGTTGGTCCGCGGTCAACCGATCTGCACGAATCTTGAAGGAAGCTCCACTCGCGGGGCAACGACATGATGTTACGATGCTTTTGTCGTCGGCGTTCACACCGTTATACATTGGACTGTGTTGGCTTTTTTCACGTTTCGCTTTACACCTGACAAACGACTCTCTTTCTTTCTCTCTCTCTCTCTCTCTTTCTCTCTTTCTTTCGTACTTTTGATTTTCGTGTGAAACTCGAACGTTCCAGTTGTCGTTCGCTCGCTTTCGATATGGCTTCGCGATGTTACTTAACAATCTCTCGCTCGTTACGGGAAAACTAAGTGATAGTCGTCGGGATTGATTTTGTATAATAATTGTAATGATAATATAATAATAATAATAACAGGGATAATAAAGACAGTAAAGTGCCAATAGTAGAGGCTCTGGTCGCGGTTTGGGCCTACGGGTGGTTGGTCCTGACCGTCCTTCCGACTATGTGACGAGTTCTCTACACACTGCCGGGCAAATAGCTTTTCTGCTCTACATTACCGAACGTTCGTTCTCTATACGTGTACATTTTCTGTATATGTAGATGCGGACACGCCGGCGGGGGGGCCGACCGGTGGCGCTTGCGCGAGCGTAACTCCCCGACGAGCACGACCAACGGAAACTTACAGGATCGATATAAGGGTAGGACGTGCGGCGCGGAGTGACGCACTATGGAACTCGCTCGCTCGCTCGCTCGCTCACGGGGGTCACTACCGCGTGGATTTGTGTACCTGTATGCATCCGGAATCTGCCCTCTCTCTATGCTATGGCACTGGATGCTTATTTTCACGATCTCTCTATCTCTCATCAGATTCCGTTAAATTTTGTTTTTGCTCTAACCCTTGAATTTTTACGACACCCACTTGCCCTTTTAGGCCCATACCTGTTCGACATTTATTCGCATTTAAGGTATTTCACGGTATTTCATATAGCCAAAAACTCAACCGAATTCAATTTTAATCTGCCCTCTCTCTATGATATGGCACTGGATGCTTATTTTCACGATCTCTCTATCTCTCATCAGATTCCGCTGAATTTTGCCTTTGCTTTAACCCTTGAATTTTTACGGCATCCACTTGCCCTTTTAGGCCCACACCTGTTCGACATTTATTCGCATTTAAGGCATTCCACGGTATTTCATATAGCCAAAAACTCAACCCAATTCAATTTTAATCTGCCCTCTCTCTATGCTATGGCACTGGATGCTTATTTTCACGATCTCTCTATCTCTCATCAGATTCCGCTGAATTTTGCCTTTGCTTTAACCCGTGAATTTTTACAACACCCACCTGCCCTTTAAGGCCCACACCTATTCGACATTTATTCGCATTTAAGGTATTTCACGGTATTTCATATAGCCAAAAACTCAACCGAATCCAATTTTAAATAGTACTTTACCGAACTTCGTGCGAGAAGTGCCACTTCTCGCACACTTCTCACAAGAAAATATCAATAAACCGATTTTTGCTTTCTTTAATGAAAAGGATGCTTTGTTCTCGTGAAAAATAAATTTTCGTGAGGTTCTTGTCAGGATACTTAGAATGGTCCACGATGTCCATAAAAATGGTTCAGAAAAATGTTTGCATGTTTGTGTGGGTGCAGATTTCATATTGTCGTGATTTTTCACGTATCTTCTTGCAGTTCGGTATGCAAATGGACCATCTTACAACAATGTTTGACATAAACTTAGTGGGAATCCGTGGAAACGTTGAAATTTTACAACATACTGAAAATGTTGAAAACCATTCGTTTAAGCTATAGCTTTCGTAAATTACGATATATCAGGCTGAAATTTTGTACACATATTGATATATGTGGCTGCGATTTTTAAAGTGTAATCGAGGTTACTAGTTATTAACGATCAATTTAGTCAGAGAAGTGATCCCATATTGATAAACTTTAACTCTGCTTGATAAATAAATAAAAAATGTTGTCATAATATATAATTGAAGTTTTTTACAGAATTCGCTTACGTTTGGTTCACATATGGCCAACTATCAAACAAGGTTTAAGTACAAATTGTGAGCAACTCAATTAAGGGATTCGAATTTTATAACACTTTATACGCTTAGAAAATATCTTTCGCGCTAAAGCGAGCCTACCATGTCGAATCTTGCAAATTGCTTCCAAATTATTTTTTGCTTTTTACAAAGCGCACTTTTAGAAAGCTTTCCAATGGATTTTGGCTTCCTCATAGAGGTAGCTTTTTAAATAGGAAATAATAAACAAAAAGCCATTTGTAACGTTCTACTTCGCAAGCTTTTTATGTGTTTAATAGATTGCGTTTTATGTAGCCACTTTGGAATTGGGTTAGCACTTCTTCGATGACGCACTAGGCGATGTACTTCCGGTTTTCTCGACTCATCGCGCTCCCTAATATATAGACAGTAAAATTGCGCTTTTTGAAGAGTCAATATATTCATTTACCCTGTGTTAAACCAACTTCACATGATTTTTTCAACAGAATGACGCATTTTTTTTTAAACTTTAAAAAATTAATTGGTGAGTTAATAAGCTGTACTTGAATTTTATATGAATAAAAACATTTCCATGAATTGCAACTCTTGCAATTTTAAAGAAACAGTGTAAGCTCACCATAAATGTGTAACAAAAGTTGATCGGTGTTAATCGGTCCAGGATTAGTACCGATCTAAGATAACATTGGCCATCAAAAACCATAAACTTATTTATCAGATTTTACGAAATTGTTCTGTAATGGAAACAAAATTCATAAAGGTAAATACGTTAGAAATAAGAGTTGATGTTATACACGACGGTTCTATTTCTACAACTCGTTCAACATACAAAATATATATCGTAATACTACGAATGAATATAAACTGGCTACAGAAAAGGCAATAGTTAATTTCTGAAGAATTACCCAAGACTCTTTGTCATGTAGTAAAAGAAGGGTAATTACTCCAGTTGACTATTGTTAATGGAGTTCGATCCGTACCATACTGGAAGATTATTACCGTACCAGTTGGAACCGCTCTCCTCGGCGCGCTAAAGGAACTCAGCGACCTCGAGAAACTCTGCAGCCACATTATTATAATTGCATTAATTAAGTAGACATTGTCGGTACAGTCATATCAATTGGGTACCAAGATTTACGAAACGATTTTTCCACATTTTCGTCGACAAGGTCCTACTAAATGTGGGAAAAGATGTAGAGCAATTAGATTACTGAAAAGTATTTCATTTTATTCCATTACGAATGAGGCATATTTATTCATTTTCTTGATAGGCAAACTTGCAACTATAATTTGATGTTGACTAACGATAGCTGATTTTGATTGTTGAAAGTTCTTTTAGAAATTCACTGAGTAATTTTTTTATCATTTATTCCCGACTTGAGAGAAAAACGAAAATATTTTTGTAATTTTGTTTATCTTTTATAAAAAAAGACGTTTGTAAACGATGTATATTATTACGAATCTTCACTAGTAAATTTATAGAGTATCTATCGAGAAATAATATGAGTTATCGCTTGTCACGAACGAGCTGAAATTATCGAGTTAAAATTGCAAACTCCGAAAAAACTGGCAATAATATATCCTTTTGATTAGTAGCTAAGTTATAATCTAGCTTATTGAGTGATATAAATTTTTGATTACATTAAGTAAAATCCCTTTCGCTTAGATTAATGTTTGGTTACCCTCGTTTTTCTTTCAAAATATCTACGAATAATTGTTTAAATCTTGGTACGCGATTGACTTGACTGTACCTCCTACCTTCTCGAAGTATAAAGTTGTTGAGGCGATGCTGAAGTGACGTGCTGTACATGACATGTCACAAGCCGGGCGAATAACCACCGATGGCTCTCAATATTGCGGTAGGTTTTACATCAATGAGGATCTTTTCCGATTTAAAACTTTAAAGTGAAGACATACATATTATGTGTATTAAACTAAGATTCTTAATATTTGCAAAGAACCTTGAAAAACCGTATATTTTAACAAATAAAACAGCATATTGTCTGGCAACGCTTACATAACCTGTTGATCTCAAATTTAGAACATCTGTTAAATATCAGCTGTTCCGAAAATCAATGGGAAAAAATCGAAGCTATAAAATTAGTCAATAAGAATCATTCGTTTCCTTTCGGGCGTGTAATAAATATGAAATTCTGCAACACAACATTTCATCATTGTAGGTTATATGCCTGTTTTTTTTAAGTTACGATTTCATTTCTTTGGAATCAAAATTTACACTTTGGACTTGTAAGAAGAAGTACGATAGTAAAAGCAGGGTACTCAAAGTACTTAAAAAAAAAAGTGTAACCTTTTCATGTTGCGAACAAGGAGTAAAACCAAATTTTATAAACTCGTCGAGAATGCTATGATGGAAAATTTAAATAAATTTCCATTTTCTTTTCAATATTTTGAGACAATTGTTATGACATTGATTGATTTCCTGCTGTGAATAAAAAACTTAATTCAAAACCAATAGAAAGTTGCTTAGTGCCGAATGGAAAATAAATTTTTAGCATATTTATGTACCTACATCATAGATTTAAACTTCAATGTGTGTTTGAATATTCAAAAATGTGTACAGATCGGTGGAGAATGATGATAAAGATAAAACTTGAATACTTTTTTATATCAATAATCATGAGTAATTATAACAAAATGCTAATATTTGCATCTTATATAAACACAAACTATTGTTTTCACATTAAGTCTATAAAAATGTTATCTTCCTCTCCTTTAAGTCCTATTTCGAATGAAAATAACTATTTTATATTGATCACCTGGTATATCGATTTGAATTACATTAAATTAACATAGTTCGAGGCTTTCTGTCACTTCAAAAAAAGATTGCAAAAAATATAACTTACAATTCAAATTGAATAGTTGTTCATTTAGCATTTATATACTGTTTAATGTGTTTATTATTGCAAAGAAAACAATTAAATTGAATTTCTACCCTTATATTTCCTTGCGTTACCACTGCGATTATTATGGATTGATTATTTTTTCATAAAGTTTGCAAAGCCAGAGTAGATTCCATTTAATTCCATTTCAAACCAATCTTTTAACAAATATAGTTGATATTATTATAGAATTCAATCTGGTTGAGTCTCAATGCCTGTGTATTCCTTTGCCTTATCAGTTTGTCATGCGTCAGATAAGCAATGTTGCATAACTGCTTGAGAGTCTCTGCTGCTCGGAGTTGGTCAACAGTGTCTCCCCGCAAAGACTTCAGAACAGGATCAAGATGAGTTTCAAATTCGCCAGTAATCTGTCATTTATGTTTACTGAGTGTCCCTCTATAATTGGGAGATACAAACTAGCCAAAGATGCTGGTTTTAAAGCAGTCGAAAGTGGTTTCCCATTGGGATTTAGTGTTCAGGAAGTTCTGAAAGCGAAAACGGACGCCAACATTGATCAAGTTCTCATCAATGTTTTTACAGGTATGAAGCTTATTTGAAAGATGGATTGTTGGATGTTCATGTTTTTGAAGATACAAGAATTGCTATTGTTTTGTTCTATAGGTGATGTTACTAAAGGAGAATTGGGATTTGCTGCCATTCCTGGTAAAGAGGAGGAGTTTAAAAAGAGTATAGAGCTTACCATAGAATATGCAAAAGCTCTTAAGTGCAAAAAGTCAATATACAATACATTTAGTCCTTTGATACAAAAATTATAGCTAAATACAATATTATTCAAATGTGATAACACTTTAATAGGATCCATGTAATGGCTGGCAAAGTGGAATCGCCCAGTGCTATCAATGATACAGTTTATGAATCAAATCTCAGATATGCAGTTGACAGATTTCAGACAGAAGGAATAGTTGGTCTTATAGAACCAATAAACAGCATAACTGTGCCCAATTACTATATGCATGATTTTGAAAAGGGTTTGTGCATATTTTTTATATTAAATAATTAAATAAAATTGAGTCAATCAGGGATGGAAAAACATTTCGTATATTCTTTTCCAATGAATAATCATGTGACTTATGTTTATATTGATAAATGTATCAATACATCATATTATATCATCATATGTCCTCAATTTATTTTTAATGTAACATCTACTTGGCAAATTTGCTTTTTCATAATGTTTGAGTTAAAAAAAATTATATATTCAAGAAACATCTACTCATTCATACAATCATAACTCAGTTTAGTTATTCCATCACAATGAATGATAAAATTCCAAATACATAAAAGATCATAATTATTCAGTTAATAAACTTAAAGGACATTATCAAAATGTTGACCGCCCCTGATCTAAATCGTTTTTTTTGTCCAACAATATATGTTTGAATTGATGTAGGCCTTGCACTGGTGAGAAAGATTAATAGTCCCCATTTGAAATTGATGCTTGACCTATTCCACTTGCAACATTCCCGCGGGAATATAACTCACACGATTAAGGATTATTTTCCTTATATAGGTACGGTTAGATTGCAATTTTTTTATTATTATTTTAACTATGATTGATGGCAGAATAATACAAAGCTCGTTCGCTACAGGTCATGTTCAAGTGGCTCAAGTGCCGGACAGACATGAGCCCGATACTCACGGAGAACTCGACTACGCTTACGTATTTTCGGTACTCTTGAAGGAAGGATATAATGATTATATAGGCTTGGAGTACAAGCCAAAGACGACGTCAGTGGAAGGACTAAAGTGGGTCCAGAAAATGGGTTTCACTCTTTAAACCACAATCCTAATTAAGAAAAAAACGCTTTGTACTTGGTTTTATTACTTCGATTTATTGTTCTGATATTATACAGATTAACTGTAAGTAAATATATATTTTCAAATATTGTTTATTTTTCTATTCATTCTTTCGAATAATCGTCCATCAAATCTCTCTTTTCTTTTGTTCATCTTACGCATCATACATTGCATCCCCAGAGAAACTCGTATTAGCGAATTTGTCCACGTCAGAAGTTGGAAACCTTCCGTACAAAAGTCTGTTCGCGATATCGATTAGGTTTTGTTTCTTTTTTTTCCTGTTTTTCCTCAATACATTGCTCATATTATGCCGAATACACAGGATACATCAGTTTTTGCGAAACGGAGATAAATTCTCGAGCCCTGGAAAATTACTTAATTGATCAAGTAAAAAAGGTTTTAGTGTGCGAATTAGTCAATAAAAGTCTGTGATGGCTTTGTGAAGTACTGCGTGTTTAAAAAGCCTTGTATTGTGGTTTGTTAAAATGCAGTTTCAACTTCCTTACTTTTATCAGTCAGATTAGCGTAACTATTTACAACCGATAAGTTACTGCGTGCCCTACTCTAATCCGTGGAACGAGCGATCGTCCATTAGATATTGAGAGTTAGCCAAGATTTTTAATACGGCGATGAACAATCTTTGCGCCTGCGGCAGTACAATAGGCGAATCATCGAGTATAAACACACTCACGCACGCGCCTATATTATTGAAAATATCGATTGCAATAGCTGTAACGACAATTCTTCTTAGAGGTCGATGACCTATGATTCGGACGATCGGGCGCTGACAGTACCCACATCTGCGGCCTTTTACTAACTTATTTTATAGCACGGCCTTGACATTACAAGTAATTTAAGAGCTAACACGCCGGTTGATGTCAGACGGTCTCTGTAGGCTTCACCAGCGGCTCGTTTGCGTCTACTGTAGGCCCTACGACAGCAGTGCTACGAAAAATTACCAATTAAATTAGTATGGTTCATCGTCTAGAAAAATTAAGTCGATTAGTCGAAGCATCAGCTTTGCACTTTACGAAGCGTTGTTTATTCTTCTTTGCCAGACGAAATAAACTATAGGTATTAAATTAGTGAATACGTGCCAAACTAGTTGAAGCGATAGTCGGGTTAAAAAAAAATTATTTGATAGCAAGCTCGTTACTCGCGACTTTGGTTGCGCTAATAACAACCGGTGGTATATTATCTGCATCAACCAGACGGATATCGCATAGAAGCCTCGAGTTTATCATCTCCACCAGCAAAACCCGGTTTCGTGCAATATTACAAACATCCTTGCTACGCATACCGATAAATTCGATAAATAAATAAAGCAGAACTGAAAAAAACATCCAATATATTACCCAGCGCCGAGAGCCAATATCGTAGCTTCCTGAACCAAGGTCATATCGTCGACGGTGTACCTACATCGAGTAAAATAAGAAGAAAAAAAAATGGAAAATATGTAAAACCATGAGAAAAACCGAAACTACGAGGGCAGCCCAAAATAGTTTTTTATGAAACATCCTCATGCCTATTATTTTTAATCTGTCACGCAATCACCGAGCACACAAAGATCAAGCTTTCATATGTTAACGCATAAAGTCGATGGAGGTTGTAAGTTAGTAAGATAGAAAGTAAAAAATTTAAGTACGTCCGCGAAAGTTGCCGAATGGCAATCTATGAACGAAAAATCATTGATACAATGGAAAGATCTCGTTTTTTATAATCTGTTTAATGTGTAAATACATAAAATGACGATTGTTACATACACTATGTACAGCGAGATATAAAAATTAAATGCTTACAAAGCGATAGAGCCGCGGCTTTTAAACGGAATGTTCATTACTGACTATACAAATCATAATGGAAATGAATTTAGTTGTCTGCCACTTGGAAATCTCAACATTAACGATAATACCTATGTGTAAATGTGTCATCTCGCGTTTACACATTGGCAGTAACACATCTCACATTATTGTCCGAGCGTGTTAAGAGCACTGCGAGTGCAGAGTTGAAACACTAGCGTCTCTCTATCGACAGTCAAAACTATACAGATGCCTGGGTAAAAAAAAAACAATACTTGCAAACAATCCATTAATCTGAAAGATTGGCATTCTTGTCTCAACAGTTAAATATAATCGCGAGCCAACTTCGAGGATCAAGTTGGAAGAAGTAAATGCGTAAAGGAGCATATAGAAAAATTAATTGGAAAGCATACTGACGGAATTCGAGTGTGAACGAGAGATACACAGCCTTTGTGGACACGATTAATGTACGTACAATAATAAAAAGTTATTCGCATTGGCAATCAATATAGTTTACAAAATAACTAATGACTAATTGTTGTTCGACGGAGAGGAAAAATTGGGAGAGATGTACAATATCGAACTCAAGATAGGCCTCGACTGTGGGTTCGTCGGTAGCACGAAGAATCACAAACTACGAAATACCTGAACGAGACCGAGCGGATGTCGGTGAATCGAGCTCGGTCTCATCCCTCCACTGTTAGGGCCCACCACCTAACAGAGTGTGAGTATCCTCGTCGCACAGCCGCTCAGGAAAGGTAATCCCATCTCCGAAACTGTAACCCACACCCCGAATTGCTAGACGATTACGGCCCTTAGCTTATCAATCGATTAATTATAGTCATCGATTTACATCAACGGTTATTAATATAACGTTTCTATCTAAGAACCAGATGCACAATACCTCTCAAAATGGTAACGATCATGGGTGGCTTGATACTTGGACGATTAAACGAACTTCGAGATGGCATTTGCTACGCGCGCAGCACGTCGACAACGGTTCATGCAACCAAATTCGTCTACGATACCGTGGAATTATGAGAATATGGGCCATATGGACCACCCATTTGGGTGTTATTTTCTCCTTATCACAACGGTTCAATCAATAATCGTCGTCTACTCAGGCGTCTATCGCGATAAGAACCATCATTTCTATCTTTCGACAAGATAAATACGTTAACTACGATTATATTTGGTAGTATTTTACACGCTAACCTACTCAAGTGCGATAAATTCCACCAATCTATGCCCGAATACGATGGAATACGATGATGAGTATGACTCAAATTAACATGCTGTACAGTAAATGAAATATGCGAAGGAATAAAAAGCTTGCGAAGAATGTAGAATGATTTAATCAAGCTTTCGTAGCATGAAAGAAAATTGCATAATCGATACAAATGCGATACAAGTTGAATGTGCTCAAGATCAAGCAATCTATGGACTAAAATGCGGTATATATAAATATATATATGTATTTATGTATGGATATGAACGGCTTACAATATATTTCGTTGGCATGCACATGCATAAGAGACGTTACGCGCTAACAGCGACTCGATACCATGGAACTCATTAAAACACAATCGTAGACTTTGATCGGCGAAAGCGCAGGGTTGTTTTTTTGTTGTTGTTTTAGTTACTTTTTCGGGCGTTATAATACTCTAAATATCTCAACCTAGTGTCGTGGCCGAGTTCCACAGTAAGGATTTCCAGTTTCCAATGTGTTATACAAGCCCAGACGTAACGTTCAATATTTCTGACCTGCTCTGCGTACTGCCCATCGAGTTGTAAGTATTGGAGCCAGCCTGGTGCTGCGAACGAACAGGATAGACCACTCCGTTCCCGAAACTAAAACATATCCGTTTTAACCCACCCCAACGATTTAACTATGTTTTCAATAACACAAATGTCACTTTTTCGATATTTCTTTTTGTTAAAATGTTTAATTCCCCTCGCGTTAACGCCGCCGTACTTGAACATTTACTCTTTCTTGAATTCCTTCAAACTACACATATTATATACACCGCGGACTGATATACTCGTAATTTACATTTTTATCTCTCGATAGCTGAAAATCAGCTTCGTAGAAAATATAGCAGGAAAAACATGGAAATATATAAGTGAAAAAAGCATAATCATAAGAAAGCGAGGTGGTCCTCGTATACGATAATTTACGATGTAACTTATTAAGTAAATAAAAAAAAAAAATAGTGATAGTAATATACAGAAAAGGGAAATAAAAAAACAACATTGAACTATCGATGCAAATGCACAAAATGCTATGATGGAGACAAGACAAAAAAATGATGACGATCAAAAATAAATATTAACACACGACCCGAATGTTCTATTTTCTATTTGTACTGCACAACATTCAACCAATTGGTTCTATTTTTATTGATTATCACGATCTCTCGTTATACATATAGATCGGTATTGTGCAATTGGCTTGAGATTTTGCTTTTTCTTTGCATCTCTTTTCGTAAAAAAATGTTTAAAAACTGCTGAATCATAACAGAAACAATTATAAATTTTTTTTGCTACCAGGAGAAATATTGGCAATACGAACTCACCTAGTGAAAACTGGAAGGAACCATAGTCGCTTGTCGTCTCCAAAGACTTCCTGAAAGTTGTTGTACTTTCCTAGGTTGAAACCATCTTTGTCTTTGCCCATGCGGAACATGGGAGGTCTGAACGCTTCTGTTGAGCGATAAAAACGTTGATGAGTCACTGATATAGTAAAACTGAGCTAATGATGATCGCTGATCGCGAGCTAAACCGCTTAAACTAACGCTGCGTCGTGGCAGTTGCAATGATTTCGCTATTAGCCATATTTGAAAACGTATTTCATTTTTCTTTTTTTCCAAGTGCAGAATACAGGAACTTATATAATTAAGCACGAACCAAATAATAGGTGACAGTTTATAGCAACTTGATACCATGGAAGTCATTAAAAAATAATGGTAGACCTTTCTCGGCGAAGGGCGATTGTTTTTACTTTTCCTGTATTCCGAATTTGGGTACTCAAGCCGAAAAAGTTCTGTATCAAATACAAAATAAGGCCATGGAAGCCAGAACTTGTGCATAGCTAAAAAATCTATGTCGAACTACTTCTACTATTAAGCTGCTCCACAGCTTGCAAAACGTTATTTTATTTTAGGTTGTCTATTAAAGCTGAAGGATTGTTTATGGATCAACAGCATTTGAAGAAAAAAATAATATCAGCATCTAAAGATGTGAGCTACTTCTCTTAAGGGTGGCGAATAATATTCTCTCTCGTATTCACGTATTACAAAAATAGCTTTTGCCTTCCTCATTTTTCTATTACAATATTTCGGTATAAAAAAAAAAAATTAATCAATCGAAATATTTTTATATTACCACTACTAAAGGTACTAAAAGGTTTAAAAAAATGTATTTCCGTTACCCAATGTCGATCTGTTGTGCAGGATGAGGTAGCAGTGGTAGAAGAAGAGCGAATTCAAACTGACGGCAAACATGAGCGCAACGAAGAACAAAAACAGAAGATGGAACTTGCCCATACCGTCCAGCTCACCCTGTGAAATGAATATCTATGTGAAACGCGTCGAAATTGCGTTCCGCCAATGGGCTTATCAGGCACTTACCTTCCAGAATTGTATGAAATATTGCAAGGAAGTAGCAGCGATGAACATGCAGTAAAGAAGAGCGTACACCAGAAAGAGCATGAAAAACTTGTAGTTGTGGAAACCGACGCAATTGTTGACCCAAGGACAATGATGATCCATTTTAAGGACGCACGTGTGACACACGCTGCAGTGGTGGGCACGATCCGGTTTTATTAACTGGCATTTTTCGCAAAATCGTATTGCTGAAATCCGCGTTAATAGCAGAGTTAAAAATCGTTTAAGTCTCAGCTGTAAGTGATCTCTCAACATACGATAAACAGGCATACAGGTTATTTCGAATCCAGTGTTATTGTTTTTTGCTCTTGCTATTAACTTTTGTGCTTATGCCCTATTGTTTGTGAAATTTCTAGAGAAGTTTATTACATCGAAAAAGACTTGTCTTTCTGATGAAGTTTTAAAGTCATAAATATAGATTTTGTGTCATTTCTTGATTTCTTGGCACCAGTTACAAGTTTTTCTGGTTTTATTGTTAGGCTTTCAACTTTAATTAGAATCTGAGCTGAATTCGTAACACACAATAGATATTATAAGAAAATATTTTAACTGTAAAAAAAATATTATTCTCTGCAGGATTGAACAACTATTCTCTTCTAAACATTAAGTGTCTAGGCCCGTTCTAGAAAGTCCTAAACATTCAGTGAAGATCAGTGAGCATAATCTTGCCATTAACATTAAGGGCTCATACTTGGTGAGTACTTTCTAAAGATACCAAGCAACTAGTTCTCGTGTGTCAGATTAAAAATTGAAAATAATTTATCTTTTTGACCCATGGTAGCTTCCATAATTGCAATCTTGTTCTAAGTTTCCTCCATTTTTTCAGATGTTCACCAAACAAATCTATGTGTCTTTGTTACTTGCAATAAATTGAGAAATATTCAACCGCATTCAAGACGACGAAGTCCGTTCTTCAGTTCGCTTAATATGCCTTTCTATTAATATATCTTAAACCAATAGCATACATTGAAAAAAAAACCAATAACTATCCATCAATAATCTATATATATTTTCCATGTTATAAAACTAGTCTGATCACCTTCTACAGTTATTCTGAAGAACGTGAAACTGGATAAAACAGCTAATATTTTAATAAAAAAATTAATACATAGGAAGGAAATAAAGAAATAAGTTTATCAATTGTGTTGTATTACCTTTTTTAATAGTGCGATTAGTAACAGGAAGATCCTGGGCTAAACTTTCCAGGATTTGGCGCTGGGCTTCTTCGCTCTCAGCCTGGTGCAATTTCTCCATTTCTACAGCAGGTACTTTGAACTGTATTCGCAACGAAAATTTTTCAGATTATCTATATGCTCTAATTATCAAATAACATATATTTTTGCTGTAACAAGTGATCATAATTACCATGTCTGGAACTGCAACCAGTTCTGTGAATACTGTTTGCCAGTATGACCACAGAAACTGCAGAAACAATATGTGGAAGAAAAAAAGATAAAAAGCTGAAATACAAAAAAAAATTAACAGAATGAAATTGAGTATTTAAAAAATGTGCAGTGAAGGTTGCACTTTAGCAGCATTATATACATACCCTTTTGAACATAGCTTTCTATTGTATCTGAAACAAGAATAATGGATTGTTAATGAAGCAATTTCATCTACACAATAGAAGATATAACATGGGATGAAGGTTGGTTAGTGAACCGATACACACATCACAGTATGCATACGGATTTCCGGGCAGTATATTATACATATCGATTATATCAACGCACCGTATAGAAAATTGAATATACCTAGCGCGGGGCTACGAAACCCTTCATGGCGCAATACAAATCGAGATAAAAAAAAGAGGTTAGTATTAGAGATCGCGATATCGAATATACGTGATAACCGCTGAAATCCAAAGCGAAAAAAACAAAGATATTTTCTTATGACGAGCTCGAGAAAGGTGTTTTTATTATACAACCAGAGTGATACTTGCAATAACATAGCTGTACGACGTAGGCGTAATACGACCAGAAGACGATAGTCAAGATGAAGATGACGGGAATCCAATTGAAAATCTTGACGCACCACCAGCAGGAACCACCGTTTTGTTTCGCCATCTCACTATACACTAAACGTCTATGACGACTTGGTGGGCTCTTTTAATTTTATTAATAATCGCATTATTTAATGCGAGCGCGATCCATCATTGCGTGATATCCGTCAAATCGGGCGAAATATGATCCGTAATAAGTTGTCGAGGAGCGCGAGTGAACACTGGGCATTCATCACACACGACGGTAAACAGTCACTCGAAATCCGTGTCACACTGAATATCGATATCACTGGTTGGCCAGGGAAGCGAACGAGCAGCTAACAACACGTACGACACGACGACGACGACGAGGAGCTCCGTTGAGCTCCGTTCGCTGCTGCCACCACTGCTGCGATACGTGAGCCAACGGGAAAAAAATGTGACAGGCGCAGGCGTGCATATTACCACTCGAGCTCCACGCGACTCTTTTCACCCGGTAAACGTCAAGTATCGATGAGAGAAAAATTTTGTACTATTTTTCCCGCATTGAAAGTATTATTTTTCAGGTCACCTGAGCTCAACTAGCTCTGCAGACATTTTTTTGCCTGCACACGAGCTCCTCGGTCACATGGACGCATCTGTACGGCGCTATGATACCACATAAGCTTCTTATGACAGATGTAATCGAGATCATCTCACACAGCAACGTCGCTAGAACGTCTTACTCTTCGCTATCAGCATTGTAAATCTCCATAATTTCATTCTGGAACTTTTATCGTAATCATCGGGTCAATTTATTATTGACCCGAATTAATAGATATTATTTTGTAACAATTGTCCGCAAGTTTTGTGAAATCGAATTTCTGGAAAAGATCTATGTACCAATTATTTTTTCAACAACTTTCTCGTTATTGATTTAAAAAAATTTATTTCCATTTGTTGCTACACTTTATGACTTTTATAATTGTTAATATGGTTTCTTAAGCGTTGCACATTGCATATTTGTATAGCGTTATGAGACATCACTATGTCTCATTTCTGAAATTAAATTTGGTGAAAGAGTTCACCAAATTTGACAGTATTCAATTCATCACATTCAGTCATAAGACGTCATGACGTAATGAAAATGAATGATCTTGTTGCTTATGATGTAGAAAATTTTATCGAAAATTTCTGAGTATCTCTGTTTGTCGGCAGGAATTAGAACCTTAACGTTTCAAAGTTCTGGTGCTTTAACCAGTTTTTTTATCAAGTAAATTTTTTTACAGTGTAGGTAATATACTGTACTATCGCACCAAAAAGGCAGATTACAGCACTTGGCGATAATTACATTGGACAGACACTTGTTGGTACAACAAATTATTTTACGTAAATACGACCGAAAATGTTTTTTATGGAATATTATGCTAAAGTATGTTGTTTTGATATCATTGAATTTCTAGAATTCAGTTGAATTTTTACATATTTTCGACGTGTACTTATATCGGAGCAAGTTGTTATTATTCATTTTGGAATAACCCTACCAGCAAAGAATATGAATGGGATGGACGTGGAAAATTACTTTTAAATAATGCCTCGGTGAACTGAACTTAAATAATCATCAATGTCTGTTTCGCAGCTTGTGGAAAAACAAAGCAATATAGAGAGCGATGTCGTGATCTTTTGACCTTAATCAAGTATTAGCACATTATCTTCAACCAATTGTGATTGTAGGCCCACAGACGTCGGACTTTTTTATAGCTTTCTTTATTTATGATTTTATGGAAAAATAAAATGGAAGATTATAATTTTCAGTAATTGGATAAAATTCCAAAAAAATTCGCGCGTACTTGGAAAAATAAATGAATCACTTTCATTTGAAAACAAAGTTAGGTTGACGAGTCGTTTTCAAGCAATAATTTTTTCTCGAATTTGTTAATAACATTTTGGAATAAGAATTGTGCTAAATAAATATGTTCAGCACCTTAACCATGCTTGATTTCTCTCAGATTCTTATTCCATCGAGAAGTGTCCGAAATTCTCTCCGAATTTCACGTTTAACCGGACTGTACGGCTAGAAAAATGAGTGAAAATGGCAAATACGTCTCGATGGTATAAAAATTTGAAAAAATGCATACAAATCGAAGGTACCGAAAAGAATCATTTTGCATAATAGCAATTCTAAGATGTCACTAACTAATTAATCGAAAAATTAACGAATTAACAACTTTCCCGGAAATTAAACTTTTCTGTTTTATGAAAATGATTCGCAGATTTTTTAATTTGCTTTGAATTGATTTTTTTAATACAGAATAAATGTTTTTAAAAAATCCACCGTTCGAAGCAAATTAAATTTTTTTTAAAAATTCCTACGTATTTGATAAATAAACGAATTTTTTCCGGAATAAAAAAAAAATTAGGTTCCCGGGCAATTGGTCAATTAATCAATTGATTAATTAACGTATTTCCCGGCAACCAAATTTCTTTTCATTAGCGTCATTAATGTTAAATCAATCAAAACATTTTTTGTTTAATTTGTTTAAAACATTTCGGAATCATTGTTATGCTAAATTATTCTTTTTAATAGCTTTACTATGGAGACATTTAAAAAAATATTTCTAAACAATCGGGAAGTATTTGCAGTTCTCTCTAATTTTTTTCGAAATAAACACCAAGCGACAAAACTACATTAAGCAATAATTAGTACCGATGACAGATCTCGCGAGATCGACATGATCAGCCAATAGTTAATTTCGTGCTATGAAACTGTCGATTTCATCTGAAACAAGTGCGGATGTATATCTGCACTGACGCATGATCGACTTTTTTAGCTGATGTTTTATACGCCGTTGGTTTCTGCTGCTGCTTGTTTCAGAACGCCGGTTACTCCTTCTCCTTCTCCTTAACTTTCTCACTACTCCTTCTTCAGCAGCGAACGAACCGAACGCGAACCAAGCGGATGACGTTACAATGGGTGTGCCTCATCATTGAGTCGCCGGTAGTCCAAGCGGTAGGTCCTAATAAAAGCGTTGCTATTCTTTCGTCTCACGATAGAAATAAATCCCAATCGTTATTGCGCAACAGGTGGAAAAAAAGGAAACCAATAAATAAAGTATCACTGGCTTCTTTTTCGTTGTTTAACGATTATCGTGTACGAGTTTCGTAAAAGTTGATCGTTAAAGTGACTTGTATCGTCGATTGTTCGTGCTTGCAGAAGTGAAGCTTATCACAGAGTTTGCGGCGTTCGCCGCCGTGTGAAGAATTGATCGCTGTTTTTTTAGTGCATCTGCTACACTGCAGCACTATCGGGTTAAACGTCGCGCATACCGGTCGATAGTTCGCAACTAGAAGCATCGACGACCAGTCCACCGTGTGCGCTCTCTATCGTTGTTTCGCACTAAAGTTCCAACTCTTGTTTTTATTTTTCAGATAATACGCCCGCGCATTAACGAGAATCAACATGACGCAACAACAATATTATCCTTTCAAGGTGAGCCCCGAAATGTTGGCCTTTTTTTTCGTTTGTCTTCTCTATGACGCCCATGGGAGTCCCTGACCCACTTGTCACACATACCTATATAGTTGTATCAGCGATATAACTATTTTTACGCGCCATGCCCGGTTGGCTTCCAGGATCCTTGAGATATTATTCCATCTTTTTATATCCATTATTTAGATGCGAATTCTATCACGAATATGTATAGGAAGTTAATTTTTTTTGTTCTACTCCTTTGCTGCATTCATTTATTAAAAGTGACTTTATATTTAAAATATTGAAAATTGTTATCTGCCAATTTATGATTGATTGCTACTCCGAATTTGAGCAACTTTGAAATTGCTCATAAAATCTATATTTTAGAGTAAATAATTGTACAGAGATTTCAGATAATTAAAAAACAGTTTTGGCAATTTTAACAATAGTTAAAATTGCTCCCCACAAGAACTCTTAGAAATGTGATATACAAATAGTTTTATATTATTCAAGTTTTCTGTTATATTTAGAAATGATATTATATTATATATGAGTCACAATAAGGGAATACAATGTACAGTGCTATATTACTGTTATTAATACAAGATTTTAACAGGTTTATTATGTACAAGGACTAATTTTGTTAAGCCATTAAATGGATAAATAAATGAAAAATTATTTGCAGTGCACCCCAACGGTGTACCCAGCAGAGCCTTTCGATGCCAATGCAGATGCAGCAATATTGCGAAAGGCAATGAAGGGTTTTGGCACTGATGAGAAAGCCATCATTGATGTTCTCACCAGACGTGGAATAGTCCAGCGTCTGGAGGTAGCAGAAGCCTACAAAACGCTCTATGGAAAGGATTTGATCAGTGATCTGAAGAGCGAGCTGACCGGAAAACTCGAGGACGTAATTGTGGCTCTCATGACTCCACTGCCGCATTATTACGCCAAAGAATTGCACGATGCCGTATCGGGACTCGGTACTGACGAGGAAGCTATCGTCGAAATTCTCTGCACGCTCAGTAACTACGGAATCAGAACTATCGCCGCATTTTACGAAAATCGTAAGTCCCACTGTCAAAACTTTTGTATTCTTAATAACAGTTTCAAGGGGCGTCGTTTACGAGCTCACGTCTTTACGATTTGCTAGGATATCAGTAAACCCGTTGATAAGTCTACGTCATAACGCGCGCGAATGTACTGCGGCCCCATCGAGGTCACTTTCCTGTTCCGCTTGAAGTTACGAAAGTATGCGTCTTCTCTCGTGTGTGTGTGTGTGATGACTGAGATTCTATAATTATATTCAGACGACGATTGGGTAAAAAGTGATGTCATCGCTTTTTATTATGCCGGCCATTCATACCATAGAGGCTCCCCGAGAATATATACCATAATACCACCTCACTCATTGCCAATCAACTATCTCTTAGTCATACACAAGCATGAAATGTACACACGTGCATAGTGGATGCATCATCAAACACGATTATCCTACATTATATTTTCGTGGACTTGACCTCCTCCTTCCAAGTCCTCGTCTCGGGCGACGAATACGTCGTGTTATTAACTTCAATTTTGCTCATAATTGCTGAAATCCCCTTTTTTTTCTTTACTTTATTCCAGTGTACGGAAAGGCGCTTGAGAGCGACCTGAAAGGCGACACCTCAGGACATTTCAAACGACTCCTCGTTTCTTTGTGTCAGGCTAATCGAGATGAGAATCAGGGCATCGATCACGAGCAAGCGGTCACCGACGCACAAAACCTCTTTGAAGCTGGTACGCAATTCTGTTCTTTTTGTTCCTAATATTTAAGCTTCGGCCATTACTGGTTAACAGTTTTTTAAATACAATAATTATAATGTATATTTGAATGTTCGTATACATACATCAATATCCGTAAATTTGTGAGTGAATTATCATATAGTAGAAATAGATAATTTTTATTTACCGATTGAGATTTAATTAAGAGAAATCTCCATTATTTGCCTTTTGTTTGCTGATCCAGCAGCTAAAAGATGCTATAACCAAAATGGATAGAGCAAAATATTGTCAAAATCCATTTTTCTCTCTCGAAAGATCGAGTTGAGTATTTAACGATATTACGAAAAAGTATGTTTAGTTGATGATTGTTCCAGGTGAGAAACAGTGGGGAACCGACGAATCTCAGTTCAATTCTATCCTGGTGACCCGCAGTTACCAACAGCTTCGTCAAACTTTCCTAGAGTACGAAAAAATCTCCGGTCATGACATCGAAGTCGCGATCAAGAAAGAATTTTCTGGTAGTATTGAGAAGGGCCTCCTTGGAATCGGTAAGTTTTCCGCCGCTTTCGTTTGTTGCTGTTTCATAGATGCATCGTGATAATGATGCTAATTTTTTTTGTATGTTGTCTTGCAGTCAAGTGCGTTAAGTCTAAAGTCGGGTTCTTCGCGGAAAGACTTCACGCTAGTATGCACGGTATCGGAACGAAGGATCGTACGCTCATTCGAATTATCGTATCGCGAAGCGAGATAGACCTCGGTGACATCAAGAAGGCCTTCGAAGAGCGTTACGGAAAGTCACTCGAAAGCTGGATTGCTGTAAGTTTCAATTGATTTACGAATTATCTTATAATTCTGGTAAAAATGTAATCATTAAAATTTAAAAAAATATTATCTACGGCATGACTATAACCGATTAGAAAACAATTGGAAATCTTGAAACCGATAATTGAAAAAAATAGTCGGAAGAAAGAGTTTTCATAGTTAGTCCAAAAAAATAGTGAAAGTACGGAACCGACAATGAGTTTACTTTTTCCTTTATGAAGAAGCGAAATGTAAGAATTTTCTCTTCTCAGATTCGAAATGATCAATGAGAATACAATGTCAAAAGTCGCAGAAAATATCTTTCGACAATTTTTGGATATTTTCTTTTTATTGCTATGGGCAAGAATTCATTAAATTTTGAGGAAAAGAAAGAAAAATGTATCGAAAGAAAAGAAGAAATAGGTCATAGAATTTTTCCAATGGTTATCATCATATAAATAAAAATCGATCAACGTTCGATGCTAATAAAAATTCCGAAACAGGATTTTTTTCTGTAAAGTCGAAATGTAAATATGGGCGGTCACTGATGGTTCTCCGTTTATTTTACAGGGCGACACATCCGGGGACTACAAGAAAGCCCTTCTCTCCCTCGTATCCACATAAATCGGATCGCCATAAACATAACGAAATCTTCATGTGCTTCGATTCGTGAAATGCTTGTAAACCCACGCAATGTGTTCAAGCGAATCGCTTCATCGTTTTTTACAAGTTCTATAGCACAACATAATCGTTTACTCAGTGAATCATGGTTACGGCGAAGTTCTTTATCGCATTTCACCGTCACATTTTGAATACCGTATAATCGTTACGAAACACGTCAATTCTAACTATCTCTCTTCGCCGTACTACACACGTCACGTTTTTCACAGATATCCCGAACAACGAAAAAGTAAACGCCGAATGACAACTATTATCACAGAGTATTTTTCATATTTTGCAAATACAATTTGTTTGAATTTGTTAAAATTCTTGTTGCCGTGTAAACCCGAAAGAGAATATTTAATCGGTTATACAAAGATTTGTTTTTCAGGGATTCTTGATTTTAATATTGGGCGATTAAAATCGATCATCGCATTTACGAATGGTCCAATAACAATGTATTATTACAGTTTACAACTCGTTAGTGGTCGAGAATACCACACAATCGTGTTTTTTTGTTAAATTCATATTATATTTCTGAAGATATCTTTTATAAAATCGCCTTTGAGGTATACAATTTTACAAGGGACTTATTGTGGCTTCGTACGTACAACGTAAAGTATTTTTTACACCAGCGTTCGCCAGAAAATAGTATATCGACTATTATGGATTTTCAAATGTTTATAAAAAAAACGAAATGAGTTGTTATTTTTTGTAGGTTTTGTGGAATCCGCAGCTTTATATTTCCTGTTTAATCGTTACGTGTAAAATAAATAACACGCATGGCTGTCTAAATAGTTTGTTTATTATTTACCATAAGAAACATCGTTTCACTCCACTTTGAGGTGTTATTAAACGTTTGTAATTTCGAAATCGCAACACTAGCTCCATCTGCTCTCAAAAAACGCGTTTGTAACGACAATTTACTCACAGATTTTCATCGAACTTTTCCCGTTTCTGGGAAATTTAGGGTTTCTCGGAACCCAAAATTTTTCGGGCTTTGGGTTAATTATTCGTGTGAATTTGGAAAAGACTACGAATTCGGACAACACTCCTCCAGTCCAAAAATATATGTTTTTGAATCCTCCGAGGAATGTGCACTAAAAATGAATACCACTGATCACATAACTTGAGAATTCCCGCAATTGCTGAGAAGAATCATGTTCATCTTTGATTGCTCTTTGATTTGCTATCTCTTATGCCATCTTCTGTGATCTGTAACAAAAATTAAACCTTTTAGCATCATTACAAGAATCGGTAAAAGAATTGATTAACTCACGTTGAACATGACAGAAATCTGCGGCATCATTGGAGCCTTCAAAATTCGAGCAGCAAATTTGGAATCGTTTAATCGAGCGACGACGAGTCTCTTGTTGGCACGATGAGCCACAAGTTGACCACCGGCACTAGCGTAAACTACATCACCTTTATCATCGATATGCGATCGAAGTTCGTTGATGACGATGATCTTTATAAAGACGAAAGCTTTATTAACTATACATGCCAACAGCTAATTTTACAGAGACCTAAGATAAAGCTATAAGTCGTCAATAGACTTTATATCTGGGCTTTATAAAAAATCTATCTTGAATTCCTGCACTGGAAGAGGATTTTAGAGTGCCTAGAGTCGCAGTTTCAGAATAGAAATTACAGATTGACGCTAGTTATTGAAAAACCAATGCAAATTTTTAATTGCTTTGCATAAAGTGCTTTTCAAAAGTATTTATAAACTACGTGCTTGAAAATTCGAGCTTGTATTTGAGATTGTAAAAATGAATATTGGCAATATTTTTATCTCTAATGGAAATCGTTAAGAATATGTGTTGTGTATTATGAGAGAACTTTCAACTCCATTTTAGAATTTAGTATTCTCAAACCCTTTCGAGTCTTCTGCTATTAAGTTCTTATCAGATGCAACTAATTCATTGTAGACATAAAGCTTATCAGATATTTTTATTTTTCTCGACTAAAGGAAAACGATTCTCCAAACACAACTATGTTTGGAAATAAATATTACTCACAGCAACGTTATTACGTGTTGCGATTGTCTGTAAATCGTTGAAAATGCGAAAATGGAACTGTGTACGCTCCCATCCGTCCACGAGAGAACATTGTACCGGAAGAGACAAACTGTCTAATATTACGACTCGGATCTGGAATTAAACCATGAATAAACAATGCTTTTAGATTAATTGTCAATCAAATTGCATATTCATTACGAGTTTAGTGAATATACGTCCGTGAATAATGGAGTAATGAAAGCTTTCTGAAGATTGTTGCATAACTGTTTGGTGTCTTGAAGGACTTTGATTTAATTTTTTTAGAATTCTTACACATAACTCCGGTCAAATTGTAATTAAAACGTGTTTCGTTATTATCGTATTCGTATCCTCAATTGAGTATCAATGGAACTTGCAGATCAAGACGACATTTAAATTATGGCTTCGCAAGAACCTCGACGAACCTTTGAACGGAGGCTCAAATGATGTTTTAAACCATCAATAACCGAACGCAAATCTTCCGATGATTGAGGAGACACAATATTGATTCCCTTCAGAATCTTTTTAGCATCCAGCGGAGTATTTGGAAAGCGTTTTTGGCAGCCTCTGATCATATCTGAGAAATAACATAAACAAGTGCTTAAAGAAAATGTAAGCCATAAAAAATTCATTAACGCGGATTAAAAGAACAATAATTGTTTTATTTGCAACTTAGTACAATACAAACTGAAACAAACGTAACAATGTACAAATACTTCAGCGTACCTCTGGCATTTACAGAATTATGCCGAAGGGCGAAGGACGCTAAATAGATTTTGAGGATCAACGAAATGTGCATGTATTTCTCGAGATTCTATATCCATCTGGGATGTTGAATCTTCATCGAGATCCTCCTCTATCGTTTTCTTCTTATTTCTTCTTCGTTTCGTGCCTTTGCCCTTGTTCATATAAACGATAGATGTTCCTAGAATTTCTTTTACTTTGGCAATGAGTAATTTCGACAAATGAAGAAGACTCGGCGAGTTTTCGAGGATCACAGAAATGTACGTTTCTACATCTGAACGTTTCTGAAAATTCGTGTACAAATTGTAGAGCATCGTGCCATTGTAAAAATCCGCAATAATCGGATATTTGTAAGGGCATCCTAACAAGACGTTGAGATGAATAGCGTGTCTCGCGCAACTCTGCAACTGTGAAAACACGTGAACAACAGTAACGTTGAATTTACGTGGGCATTCGCGGAGCTGCTGGTCCATTGCATAATTTGATATGAAGAAAGGCGCAGCGACAAGACAATCGCTTTCGGAAACCGCCTGGAGAGCCTCAATTATGGAGTTTCCCATTGTCTTTGTTGTCGTCAAAGTTTTGCTTTTTCGCTTGGCCTCTATTTCCGCTATTGTTGATTTGTGTACCTTATTTAAATTTTGCAAAGACCGAAAATAGCCGATTTTTCGATCGACGACGCCCAAAAGCATGGTAAAAAGTACAGCGTACAGATGACACGAGTTCCGAGAGGGTTCGTCATTCGGTTGTCGCATCCAATAAAGGATCGCTGCTACGTAAACTCGCCATTCACTCGGTATTTCATCGAGTAAACTCTGTTTATCAGATATTTCCAAAGTATCGTCGAAAATTTGTTTGCGTACGTTCATCGGTGTATCACGAAGATCCGAGAGTGGAGGAAATCTCGTCGATTGTGTACCGCAAACTGTATCGACTCGACGACGAATAAATTTCGATCCATCGCGTATTATATAAGACAAGGCGATCGCAGATTCTTTTCTTCCGGCAACGAGAAGACCATCGATGACGCCAACAATTTTTAAGCTCATCTCATACGCACTGGGATATTTAAAATTCTCTATTTGCACGGGAACAGTGAAAAGCCTCTGACGCATCATATCTACAAAATACGTCGGAAAATCTGCGATGCTGTTGTGATGCGCGAACCAAGTTGGCCAGCTTTTGGCGAATGCCTCGTTGAACTCTTCAGAGTCGTCTCCCACGTCCAACTCCAAAGGTGACTCCTGTTTTTCCGCTTCTTCGTCCGAGCTCGAGTTATCATCCGGAAGGATGTTCTGTTCGTTTCTCCATAATTGTCTGGACTCCAAAGTAAAAACATTTCCCTGAAACTCGAATTTCTTCTGATGCCGTCTCGCGTTCATTTCACCCGCGTATTGTTCTGTCAATCCTAATGGTACCAGCAACTCACAAGGAAGATACAAATAACCATTGACTATCAGCTCAATAATTTCTAATACTTTCTGGCGACGCTTTTTCGGGAGTTTGCTGAGTATCGCACCAACTGCGTCATTGAGATTGTAATTTTTTAGCCATCTCAAGGTCGTGTGTATTCTTCTCTGCCCTTCGTTATATAGCCTCTGGTTCTGACCAGACAATTTCAAGCATTGAAAAAAGTTCTTGAATATCTTACTCTCTACATAGTCATTACCTAAGAGAATAGCAGCCAGAGGAAGAACAGACGCATCCAAACCTGGAAATGTTTTCAAAAGATTTTCTACCCTGAAGAGCTTGCAACGCTTGGCGTATCCTTTGACCTGTGAACTTTTTACAATGTATGGCTCAAGCGTATTGATGGGTATGTACATCACTCCAAAAATGAAAAAATCTGAGTCGTAACTCAGCACTGGACAGTTTAGGACTTTGGCAACCCCAGCAATGCCTGAATCAGCTTCAAATGTTGAGCGCACAATCTTTATTCCCCTCTGCTTTAGAACAGTATTGAAGACAATCATCATAGCCATTGGCATGAATTTTATCTGTGACTGAGAAGCTGGAGTGTAATGCATAGCTGACTTGAGTTTTTCTGCCATTCGACTGTACGTGGTTTTCATTTTTTTTAACTCCATACCACCATCCAAGATCACTAATGGTGTCACGTCGCATTTATGGAGATCATCGAAGAATTCGCCGATACATTGAGCGTATCTGTCGTGATCGCCACCGAAAGCACAATTACATCTCGAGGATATGTACAATTGAGCTGCCAAGCTGTGACCGTCGATTACAAGATTACCACCATGCAGTTCATACGGTTCGAAGAAATTGGAATTGCGGTTTATATACGTCATTAAACCTCGAATACCCATTTTTCGTACTGTAAAACGTCGAAGCGAATGCTTTAGTGCATTAATATCGTTTTTGGCAGAAAACGAATTTCGATGTATTTGTTGAAACCCACAATTTAAAGGTTATGGATTCAAGTTTTTTAGTACATTCAACACTGTAGACGGTTTTGATACAACACGTAGCTTGTCCAGCACTCAACATTCGTTTTGAGTTGATATTATCGAGCATAAAACACAATTTAAACACAAGAAGAATCAGTTTTCTTATTTTTGCGAGGCTAACTACTTGTCGTATTCGTGCGACAGCTGATGCACTATCAGTTGCTATCAGTAAAGCAGCCGCCGAGAAAGAACATACATATGGAAGCGCACATGTCTATTTTAACCTTTGGCAGCGAAAACGTAGTGCGAAATTTCGCCGATAGTTCGCGCTGCGATATATCCGTGTGCCACAAAATTGAAGAATTGAAGATAAGTAGATTAATCAATGCATGTATTATATTTGTATTAATTACTCCAATTCTTTGGAAAATATTTATTCAACTGTGAAGATATCAGAGCTCCACTATGAAAATTTTTTTAAACGCTGTTAATATCTTGCTAGATACTCTGTAAAATCTACACCGAAATAAGAAATTTCGCATTGAGAGAAAGAAAATATTTTAAATTGTTTTGGGATGGAAATAGCTTTTTTATTTTATCAAAAATATGACGTATATTGAATTGAATAGTTCATTAAAGAAAGTAACTTTTTTGTTACGATTTTTTTGCCGAACTTGACTCTTATGATATACGGACTTAAAATAAAAGAACTCGTTTCCGAAACGAGTCGAACGAAAAATCTGAAAAAATTCACAGAGAGTACCAAGAAAAAAAGTGTTCGTGTTGGAAGAGAAATAAATTGAATTTACGTTTCGTCACTTGTGAATTTTTAACCGCTTGTGGTATATCATTCAACATAAATCTCTCGCAAGTAAAAAGACATCAATAGAGTGATCCTATCATTTTCTACCGTCTCACAATTATGGAAAATCTATCATAAGTAATATTGAATATGATAAATATTTCAATCCAAAGATTTGTGGATGTAACACTGTTTCTTGTACGAAAAATGTCATGTTACTAATATGATTCCTACGATCGTATAATTTTGTTATTGAAATGGATAGAAAATCATATTATTTACAATAATATTATAGGATATAAAAGGAACATATAGTATATTCGGAACAATAACATTGTTTAAAATCTCGCCGACAGCACTTTCTCTCTTTCTTTCTTTTGTTTGTGGTTGGCTCCGGTTTGCACTTTGGTGAGTTACCATACGGCCATTTGCCGCCGACAGCACGGCCTCCAAGTTTACGAGGACAAGCAGCGGACGGCGGTAAGTTCGTCCCTACCAAGCTACGACGAGTCTGTAATACCCGCCGGAACGGTTCTCGTTAGCTACTCTGTTCTCGGAATATCATAGCGCTACACGCAGCTGATACAGTAGATCACCAGCACAGCATCGACATTACACCATGAAGACTTATCCAGAAGTTGCGTCGTTTGTCCGACGACAAACTCCATGTTCTACTTGGCCGTACGGTGTATTCACTTTAGTGCGACTGCTGGAGTTAGCCCAAAGGCAAAAGCAGAAGATTACAAGTTCCGGCTTCGAGTGTCGATAACTAATTGTAGGTTAGGATTCGATTTTGATGCAAACGGCGGCGAGTCACACCCGTTAACTAGTCAACAAATAACTTTGTAGTAGAAGACACATTCCAAAATTAAGTTAGTAAATACACTAAAATCGACAAACGCCGTATATGTTCGTAAATTAGAAAACAATCGGATATGTTTCGTCGCTGATTGTACCGTAATGGTTATCAAGAGCCAAAAGTGTACTGTACTCTAACAATCAACAATGAGTTACATAACAGACATGCATTTTTATTCGAACGTCTGCCACGTGTGCAAAGTGTATGGCAACAAAGTGCAACTCAAAAGATGCGCGGGCTGCAAAACAATTGCATATTGCAGCAGAGAACATCAGAGCAAACATTGGCCGCGACACAAGGATCTTTGCAAATTGCTCACCGAAATAGTACAGCGCGCGGGAACAATTTTCGGCTTCCGGGATCGTCGCGAATCAAACATGGAATCGTGGACACGCGCTAAAACCAATCTGATGCTGTTAGTACAATTGAAATTGGGTCGAAAACTCGAACCTTACGAAACAGAGATGTTTAAATTTCCAAGAGCTTGCAAAGTCTGCCATGAAACAGAGCCGCAGAGGCTCACTGATTGTCCAGATTGTCCAGGCACAAGTTTTTGCTTAGATCATGTACAGAACAATAATCACCATAAAAAATGCAGTTCTATGAAGCTCTGTTTTGATCTAGAGACCATGGAACATCCTTTTCCAGCACTGAATCCAAAATTTTTTAGTCTATTCCAAGAAGACAACATTCCAGAAACAATGCAAGAGTTTGTTGATTTTTACATATCGCAGGGCAATGGGAATATAATATTGACAAATTTCGATACTGTTTGGGTTTCTGAGTGTCTAACAAGGCCTCTGACATTCCTCTACACACTGAAACAGTTAAATAGCCCAAAATTGGCATTACTCAATGTCCATGTGATTGGCGCTAATGTCTTAGAGACAGGGAGCCTTATGTACTGGGAAAGTTTGCTTCACTGCCAAGAATCACTGATAGAACTGAGACTGGTGCTCATTGGTCCGGAACTTTATCAACATAACTATGAAATGGATCTGTGCGAAAGTTGCACTGCGAAGAAGAAAAATATCTATGTTCAATCTCTGCCCATGCTTTATATAGACTATGTAGCCAGCAAACACTTTGTGGAACCTAATTACATTATTGGGTTCAATTTAGGAATACACGAATGCGTAGATGTCTCTTCATCCAACGACACTTGGGGTCCATCACTTAAAGAGCTTACAAAAAGAGACTGTCCCTTTGTCATGACTTCCTACACTCTGCTAGAATCGCAAGAGGAACGGAAGAGGCTTTGCGATGTAGTAAACAATCATGTGGAACTTTTCTACAGTGGAAAGAATCCATTTTCGGGTTTAAGGCCTTACAGAGATTTTGTGTCTGAAGATTTTTTCTATCAAAATAATTACATAACGATTTACAAAAAAGTCTGTTGAATTTTGTAATAGCACAAAAACGCGATTCTCCAGGTTTGGAGGAATTCAAAGTGTACACATTAGTTCTACCGATATAATTTAAACAATGTATAGGAAAAATGTTAGCTAGACAATCATGGTATATTTTGTTACAGCACAAATATGTAGATTTTCAAGTCTGAAAATTATTCTGTTCACCAATGTAATTTTACAACTACTTACAGAAATATTGAGTTAGGGACCAAGGTTTTTCTTACCTTGAACTCTGGTTGGCGAAAAACCATTTCTTGTATCAATATAGAGGCTCTGGCTGTTCAGACCTCCACATTCCTTGGGCAATTGAGTGACTATACTCATCTGCATGCTAAACGTATTTCTTTTGTGAGACTTTACACATTGTATACAACTGGAAATTTGTATTACTTTTTATGAAATAATAATATTGTCATGATTAAATATCTAAAACTCACCAGATTTGTGATTTTCCGGATCCATACGCCCCGCAAATTTCGGTTATTTCTCTGCATTGGAATCCACCGTCGAGAATATTGTCGAGAGCATCACAAAAAGTTGTCAAGTGATCTTGACGCAATTCCTCCTGAGGTATTATTTTATGATTACCCGGTAATTAAGTAAATGCCCAGGATTTATGAAAGATATCTTGAATACGTTAGATGTTGATTGGTACAAGTTTCTATATCTCGCATATATTTCAGGACATATACGAAATGTATGAGGGATTCTACATGAATCGAGCCTCTTCCAGACAACAATGCCTCTGATCTTTTTGCAATTCGAATTTATTCTAGTAGAACGCTAATCCATACGGAAAAAATTACATTACCTTCCAACATTCATCATTCGATATTAATTGGCAATAATCGTAGCGTAAAAAACGACAAATTGAGTATGCACGTAAATACGCGAAGCAAATGTTAATTGAGTGCATGCGTCACCGAAGGAAAATAAGGGAACGGCAGTTTTGGTGTCTTTTTCATTTAAAAATTTTATTTAAAAAATAATTCATTGCCGCATTGTTGAGTATCAATTAGTTTTATAATTCGGATATATCACATTTCGTCAAAGTACGCGAAAATAAAAGTACATATAGAGCTTGAATTGCGCGCCCTATGAGTGGTGCAGTAGCTTACTGTAGTGACACGAAAAAGCACGGTCCGGTTATAAAGTTGTAAAATTTACGCCAAAAATCATTTAGACATGTCAATTTTCCAAATTCAGCTAGAGACATTCTAGACGCTCCAATTTGCGTGTTTCTATTAGAGAGACTCTTTTCTGTGAATAGCCACAGCATTTTTCTTTTGCTTAAAAAAAATTTCCAAGGGAAGCAAGAATAAATTTGTTTTTTCCTAAATATATTTATTTTCATTCATTTATTTGCAGCGTATTTTCTTTACCTTATAGTATTAAAAAAATTGAGGTTTTCCAAGCTAAAAAACCATAGTGCTTTACGAAAAGAATTCCGTAAAATCCGAAAAAAAACATTCAAAATTCTAAAAGATGTTTAAAAAAAAAACCTCATTTTGACCATTCAAAGCCGCTTTTGAAATGAATTAATGGAATTATTTCTTTTTATGAAGTACATGAAAATAACCATGAAAAAGATCCTAGCAGTTTTGCGCTTAATTAAGCATTTACAATACAACGAAGCTTCAAAGAAACAAGCCGAAATCACACAACTACGAATATAAAAAATTTCGTACTAGGACATACTCGAATTGCAAAAGCATCTGAGACATTAATGTCTGGAGGTGGCTGGATTCATCTGGAATTTCTCATATGCAAATCATACTCAAAACTCTGACTTATATTGAGGCTTTTTTTCTATAACTCACAGTTCTTCAGTGACGTTATGATAATAAAAATATAGTATATATTAAGAAGAGAAATTTAACAAATCGGGCAAAATAACATTTATTGTCGTCGGGAACGGAATGTAAATCAATGGACCGATCAGAGAATGCCCAAAAAGATAAATAAACTGTGTATACTCATTATGAGTTAACATACTTAAAACAATTGCCATTAAAGATTGTCCCACTTAAAAAAGGTATCTCACAATCAGTTGAACAGAAAATAATATCTTATAATATAGAAAACAACAAAAAGTTTTATATATGATGCATTTAAAAAATGTATCTTTCCGCCGGGAGTACAATATAATTAATATTTAAAAATCCTTACTTGCCAGAGATCAAGAGCAGATATATGACCGGGCACTTGCTCCGATAATGTTCCGTCATACTTTTTTGCCAACTCTGCAAAAACATAAGCGAACTTAGAAATTAGCTCTGCAAAAACTAAGCGAACAATAATTTAATATTGTCACATTTCGTAAATTTACGATAATCATAATTATGCCTTTCACTGATGAGCCGCAATTAAACAAGTACTTCGTCCGAAATTTCATAGCGATTCTTTATTGTGTAAGTCGTTCCACTCGTTATTCAACAAGGGGTAGGTCAGCTTCGTGTGTTCTATTACCTGATGCAGCGTTTTTAACGTCGTCGACGTAGTGAAATCCAGATTTTCCAAGTTCCAATATCGCGGTATTCGGAAGTGGGAGCGTCGAAAGTGGTCGTAACATATTTTATTTACATAACTTTGACATGTGCCGAGAAAATTGACGTGCGGGTGAAATGCCGCAAACGAACGAACTAGGAATGGGTACATGTGCGATCAGCTGGTACGGACGTCAAACAGCTGCTTAGTTAGCGGTTCAATGCGCTTCAAGATCTGCGCATCAGACCATTCTCGTTGGTTCTGTCGGGACAGCGAAAATCCCTTTATCCGCATATAGGTGTTATCGTGATTGTCTACAGTTGTTGTTGTTTTTTTTTAAATTGCTAATCTACAAATGACTTTTGTCCTCCAGTTTATCTGTTGCTCGGGAAAAGTGAGCTCGAAATTTTCGAAGATGTGAACGGATTCTATCGAGTGTCATTATTTCGGCCGGTTTACCATTTAAAATTTTATCGTCTCGATAAGACACATTACCAAATTCGTCAAGTTTTATGAGTGTTTTCGTGATTCTAACTAGAGATATCTGCCATGGCTCCTAGCAGATTGGACGCCGTTTATAGAAGTATTTTGCTAACTAAGTTTTTTACGAAGGGATGGGGCAACCCCGAAAGTTTGCGGAGGTAACCTGACTATTGGTTTATTTTTGTGACGTTTCTACGCAACAAGTATTGTTCCAAACTGAGTACTTGTTGGCCAATTCGATTCAAAAATATCGGTGACGCGTGCCAAAATTTCTCGTCTCGATATATAACGCAAATACACTCTTATAATCACTGTTTTCGTGCATCCACCACGAAATTTTCGACGCAATAACCTCGAATTCGATTTCTTCATTTCAGAATTTTCGAATTCAGAAAGGTTGTCGCTAACCGAGAAGCGTGTTACAATCTGATTCCTCGTGATTATCCAATAACAATCACTAAGGTAATATTTTTACTACGATATTTGTATTTAGTTTGAATCAAATACGTTTTAGAAATTTTTCACTCGACATTGCAGGATGAAGAATGGTCCGATTGCCACATCGTCGAAGGCTCTTTTGAAAGTCCCTTTGAACAAAATTTACCTGGTATCATGCCAGAGGAAACAAAGACATCATATTTCCAACTTATTTTACCTCTTCACTGGAGTTCGCATAAGATTAAACCTATTTGCTTGCATCTGGCTGGCACTGGTGATCATGTAAGTATTATTTATGCATTTTGTAGTGAACAATAGTTAAAAATTGATAAATATTACGAAGAAGAATCTACCAATTTAAAAAAACAATGCATAAGGAAATTAGTAAATATGTTCTAGAATAATAGGAATAAAAGAAAATAGAAGTCACGATACTTATTAATCAAATAACTATGATCGGTGCAAGAAAATGCTGGTAGGATTAATACATTTCTGTTGTAAACTAATAAAATTGATATACTATGAACATAATTATTGACATTATGAATTTTGATTCAAAGATTGTATTAAATAAATATCCCTAAAAGTGCTTAGAGGTATCATATGCTCCAATTACCATTTGAATGTACAGTCCATCTTTCTAATCAGTGTCAGCATTGTTTGTCTCACAATTACTACAATTGGCACTCAATAACAGTTATTTAATGCATGCTAATACAGATTGAAAAAGTAAAAATACAAACTACCATCAGAGTTGATGAGATTGCTCCACCATTTCCACATTCTCTAAATACTTTAATAAATATTTACTTGCAAGTTGCTTGCATAATTTATTATTTTTGCAGTATTTTTGGAGACGAAGAAATTTGATAGCTAAACCATTGCTGAAGGAGTCTGGAATTGGTTCACTTTTACTAGAAAATCCATTCTATGGCCTCAGAAAGCCAAAAGATCAAATGTAAGAAACGTACCTCTGCGATGAGGTTTGTGGTATAATTGTTAGAGACGTATTGTGTTTCAAGAGCCTGCGAATTTATAGAGAAAGTATTTGATGCCGACAGACGTTCGAATTTGCATAATGTGTCTGACATATTCATCATGGGAGGCTGTTTAATAATGGAATCTATTGTCTTGCTAAATTGGTGTGAACAGCAAGGATTTGGCCCGTTGGGCCTAACAGGATTATCTATGGGAGGTCATGTGAGTATGACAATTTTTCAATTTTTCATTAGTACCAGAATTAAGAATCTATCTCGATAACAACGTTCTCACATTTGTAAAGTGATTATATAACATAGCATCATCAGGTAATTTTCACTGAAATTCACTTAACGTGCATTGAGAGCTTTGAACAAGTTAATTGATTATTTTTCCAAACCATTTCTACATTTGTTAATGTTCATTTACAAAGTAATATTTAAATCATTTGTATTGAAAAAAATCGGCACATTTTCGAAATTACGATTCAATTTTTAAAAATCAATCGTAGTATAGGTCCAGTTCTAATATGCGGATATTCAATTTAAATAAATAAAGCTTCATTAATTTACCGCGAATATTGCCGGCGGTTTTTTTATTTTATTTTTATATTATTGTCGCCTCTACTTTTACTGATTTTCTACAGTATCAAAATAAGTTAACACATTTAGATAAAAGTAAGTTTGTTTCGTGTTGTAGAGGAAGAGAATGCATGTGTCTAGCACGAATTGTTGCAGATGGCTTCCCTAGCGGCGACGAATTGGCCAAAGCCGATACCTCTGGTTCCTTGCTTGTCGTGGTCAACGGCTTCTCCCGTATTTACGCAGGGAGTTATGAGTGAATCCATTAACTGGGAACTCTTGAAGTCTCAATATTTCTCAAACGAGGTCTATCAGAATGATCTCGCGAAAATGGTCAAGATAATTGATCAAGACGTAAGCGAAAACACCATAAAAAACATTCCTTCCCAATATATTCCGAGAATCAAGGTGCGCTTAACTTAATAAAACGTAAAAAAATTTAACAAAAAAAAAATACCATCGATTCGCACCGCTTGCAGTTATTCACAGCTTAATCATCACCAAAAAAACAAAAAAATCGTTTAGAGAATAAGCCGTAAAGAAATATGGCTTGTCTTTCGATTATTAATTCGTCGATGATTGCAGGACGCGTTTTTAGCTGGTCAACACTTCGCAATGCATTACCCCGCGAGTATGAATAGAATGAATAAGTGGAGAAAAGAATCGAGAAATCCGGATGTTAATACCTCGGAAATAAGTAAATTAACCGGGAATGGAAGTGAAAATAATACCAAGAATCGAGATGCCGATGAGAAAGCAGCGGCAAAAATGTTTCCTCTTAATTTTATTTCGGCCAAATTTAAACCAAGCGAGCCGGATACTCTTAAGGGTAAGTCCCTCTATCACCGACGGCGGTTCTTTTCCCACAGCCTTAAATTACAGCTTGATTCTCTATTGATCCTATCCCAATGATTATTCCTCGAACTTTCATACTCAAAATACTCGTAAAGAAGGTCAAATTTTCGATAGAAGTTTGCGTATTACCATCTTCGAAAGATCCATCGGTAGCGGACGGGAAGTGGCGGGAACGCGAGGCTTTCCAATTTATGCGGGGCGTAATGGACGAGTGCACTCATCTTCGTAATTTCGAGGTACCAGTCGACACGGAATTAATTATCGCGGTCTGCGCTAAGGACGACGCTTACGTGCCGCGAGAAGGCTGCATGAGTCTCGAACAGATTTGGCCCGGTGCTGAAATTCGGTACATTTCTGCGGGTCACGTATCCGCCTATCTGTTGCACCAGAAACTTTTCCGGTACGTGGATAACTTATTTTTATAAAGTGTTGCTTTCCAATCCGTGATATGCGTAGTCAAAGCTGAAATACGAGATAATTTTCTATTCGCGATCAGATTGAAATCGATTTGTGCAATATATAAAGCTACTTAATGAATTTTCTATCAGTATTCAACGTTTTTAACCATTCAAATCTGCTACTTAATCTCATATGACAGGAGAGCAGATTAAAAATAAAAAATTTATCAATTCATGAAGTATTATAAAATGAATATTATATCTCGACACGTATGTTTCTAGATGTGAATACGTGATACATATTTAACATACTAAACGTACTTTGGAATTTATGAAAATAACGGAACGTGCAATTTAATAAAACGAACTTTCTGGTCGAATTTTTCGGATGCATAAGCGATTGAATCACATTCATCACTTTAAATACTGTCATTATTCAAAGTACTTAAAATTCATACATTTTTTTTCTTCCAGATCATGTATAGCTGAAGCGTTCGAACGATCATTAAAAAAATATCCTATCAAAGACAGAAGCTGACAGGAATTGTGGACATGGTACTTAGATCCACTACTGCAATTCGATCAATTTAATCGTTGATGGCACTAACTAAACTCGAACCGTGAATCATAAATAGGCAGAAATATCTGAACTTTTTTCGATCCTACACCATTTTGCTATAGAATCTATATTTCTTTATCATCGAAATATACCAGAAGTTTAATTAACCCAGTTTACAAAAATACAATTGTTAGTGCAGCGATAAGGAAATTAACGAAATAGCTGAAGGACTTGAGCTAATTGTGCAAGTAGTTACGTACGAAACCACGAAGGCCGGCAATAACGAGGATTGTACAAATTTATGGAGATTCTAGCTACGAATTAAATTTTGTAAATGGATGTTGTATCTACATATTTACATTTACAAATACTATATTATATACATACATATATATATGTATACATATGGATATATATACACTCACCGAAAGTAATCTCAATGATTTGTTGAATATTTTTGTAAAACCCGCCTATTTTTTAGCCTCAACACTCATATCAACGAAGTCAGACTTACATACGGAAAGTTGTACTTTCCATGGCCGCAACAAAACTTGGGTCAGGCCGTGAGTACCTAACACCGGCGATGCGGTGGCGCTCGCGGCGTCGTGTATAAATATTTGGCTCACTGACATATCATTACACCAGGCCACACAAGTAAAGTTCTTCAGCACCGCCCATTCCGCCTGTCCTTTTCACTCTCACACTGGGATGCTTATGCGTTCTCTCTCCCATGCGCATCCCCCAATAGTTTAATCGAGCCCGTGCTCAGACGTCTTTTCGGCTTTGCTTTTCTATGTTTTTTTTCAATAGCTCGATCTAAAATTAGCTCAGACTGGGTATTTATCATTTTTAATGTTTCAGCTCAGCACGGCAGCAAAATATTGGTTTAAGAGGAGGAAAAATACCGTTTTATGAATTCTAATGCTAGATTCTCATATGTGCGACACATGCCAAAGAAAGAGACAATATCGTTTGTCTGTCTCATGTGTCGCTTGTCGCTGTCGCACGCACGAGAACGTATCATAATTGTCCGTCTTTTTTTTCCCTAAAAATAATACGCGATCTTTTTTTTGGGACTGCAAAAATATTTATGGAAAAATAAAAGATGGACATTCTGATATTTTGAACTGAAGAAAAAAAAAAGTTCAATAATTTGATCAGTAAACCTTTCGAACAGGAACAGCCCTATTTAGGGCGTGCTACTACATCGCTTTCGAACATTCAACCATTAATTCAATACCGTTTATCAGTAAGAAAGTATCATTTAACGATTATAATTACGCATCTAATTTTCTGTTAGCAACATTTTTTAATTTGTAATACAGAAGTATTATTACTTGATTACGATCGTTAAAACATTTTTATCTTGTACGGCGTGGTGTTGACTGAGGCGGTTGTGCCTGCTTCATGTTAAAATCACCCCGTGACAAGTAGAGCGTTCAAGGATAGACAAATGACTATTGGGGGCGCAAATAGATGATCGGAAGATTATTGCAATAAAACAGTTTGCCTTTTTACAGTAGCCAAATACTTGTTTTTGGCTACTTTTTAACAATTAATTTTCAAAAGATTGCGTCAACGCCACAGAAGGAGGCATCTTCGTACATCGATTTGGAAGATTAAATTACAAAATTAATATATACTGTCGATTGAAACATTCTGAACGATCTTAAAAAATTAGAAAGGGTTTGATCGTTTATAAATGAAAATATTCCAAATTTAAATATGCCTTTTTTAACAAGGTCACAAATGGCAGTCAAAGGTTGGCACGCACTTTATCGGTGAATTTTATATGCTAATAGAGAAGATGCATTAAAAATAATGTTTTCAAATGATAGACTTAACTCTTGCAAAGCAGTAAAAATGTAAAAAATCATATTTAACCGCAGGAACACTCTAATAAACAGTGTTCTACTAATTACGTTTGTAAGATTTTTAATCTCAATCGAAGAGACTTGGCAACGCTGCGTATTCTGAGGGGAAATAGTGGACTAGCAGATCGGACTCGTCGATGGCGGGAATTTCAAAAGTTAGCAAATATAACGAAAAAAAACCCTGGAATCCCGGAAGTTTTCATTTTTTGTAATGTAATGTGTAATTATATGACTGCTGTGTAGTCAGTAACTAGTTATACATTTTTGAGATTAAAATACACGTTGAAAGTAAACTCAGTGATACCAACCTCAACTTATGTGCGACGTTGCCACGAAGTCCGCGCTCCTCTCGACACGCGACACCCGACTTTATTTCGCTCAAAATAAGGTTGGCACAATAGTCATATGATTGACTTTGCATTTCGTAATTCGTAAAAATAAAATAGAAGAAAATTACATTTCGCTTTAACACCCAACTCAACGACGCAAGGGGGAATGTAGAGCAATATACACTACAAATTAATTTTTTTTGTCATTTATATGGAAATTTCTAATAGTGCGTTGATTGACTGGCGTGACCCGTAGATGCCTTCTTAAGGCAAAAAGTTTCGGGCCACGAGCTCCATAAGAACTGTGCTCCTATATAAGTCTGACTTCGTTGCTCGTATCGCAATGTGTGTTTTCCGTGGCATTTGAATAGCAGGAAAAACCAGTGGCGCCTCGAACGCGTTGCCATATTGAGCGGCAGTGTGAGGCACTTGCAAACCGGAAGTTCCGCGAGACCCGCTGCTTCTCGTAGTTCGCGCACAGAGGCCAAGAATCACCGTTGGCCACATGTGTTTGCGGAGCGCTTTCCCGAAAGAAAAACTCAACGAAAATGCAGGGGGTTTACGTAATCCGTGAGACCGGGAGTGTGCTCGTGATATGTTAGATCGCGAAGAGTGAGACAATTCCATGGACGGACCTTATTGACGAGGACTTGCCAGTGGATTAAGAGTTAGAGGACAAAACAAAAAACAAAAGATTGCGGTGCGTGTAGCAGCAAGGTGCTGGTTGTCTGCTAGGGTCTCTCTCTCAAGAGAGAGAGCGCGCACAGGAGCCGTACGTGAGAGACACGCGCGCGCACATTGCGTTCTTGATTGTTAATCGAAAAAATACTACTGTTCGGGGCGTAACAGAGCTTCGTTAGTGCAATCCGTCGGCGCGTGAATATCGTTACATCGCGTATTAACGATAAAGCGCCGTGGCTACAGTCAATATTCGCGGAGTTTCGTGAAATCGCCGAGTCAGCGTGCTCCGCGTGCCAAGTACGAGCCGAGTGTTCGGACCTCGTGCTCGTGAGCCTCTGCGTGAGATAAAACAACTATTATAGGGTGTCTACAGCAGTGACCCGAGTTTTAAAGTTCACCGGTATTATCGGCTCTTTACCGGCGTTCGAAAGGGGCAAGTTACAGACTCGATAAACTCGACGATACGATAGATATTGCTCGTTATAGAAAGTGCGGTGTCTTAAGCGCACGCGGTCTCCTGTATGCCTTCTGGAAAGAGCCATTGCTCTGTAAGTAGTTCGTCGGATCACCACGCGGCCATCGGCGACACGGGCACGGTGCTGTGCTGCGCTGCTGAAACTCTCAGTGCTCCTCGTGTCTCGTGCACGATCGCGAATTTTTTTTTATAATACCGATTATCGAGCGCGATCGCCAAAGAAATAAGTAGAGCCGAGGACGTAGAGGTCCGTCGGAGTGTCAGGATCAACGTGCGAGTTGATATTCCACGTCGGCCTGCGTAAGTTGCGCGGTCACACGAGAATATCCGGGGGGGCCATGCGTTCGGTGGCGCAAGGCAGCATGGACTGTTCGACTCAGTGATTCCCGGCGGCCTCTTCGCGTGCCGCGAATAATACGGGTCGTCTCTTAATCTTATTTTTAAAATAACGCGGTCAATTCACTAAATCGTGAAATAGACACAAGTTTAAATAATATTATAGATAGATAGATATATATTGTTAAAGAGGGCGAGGTAGACCGCGTCTTAACTCGCTAAGTGAACGACGCCTCAACTTCCGCCGAGAATAAAATCATCCCCGTGGTTCATCGAATTGCCTGCGTTCTTTTATTGCCGCGATCACGAACGAAAATAAGACGTAGACACGAAGAGGGACGACTAATCCAGTGCGCTGTTTCGACTCATTCTGCGGACACCTCGTGTTTTTGTCTTACCAAACCGAGATTCAAGATGGCGGCCAAGGTGGCTAGCAGCGCTCAGGGCGGTAACGAGAGAGATGAGGGCCCTGGGGTTTCTTACGCTAGCGTGCTCAACCCTACGAGGAGTGGCGAACAGCCCGTTATTTCCAAGCCATCAAGCACAAAAGACAATAACAAAGAGAATATTGGACAAGTCGGTCCGGCCACAGCCGCAGCTAAGGAACGCATAACCTCGCACAGTCAAAATGCGGTACCGAGAGGCAAGTCCTATCAAAAATCGGGCAGAAGATTTAACACTTATTCACAGTCCAAATCGGAGAGACGTCCTTATCACGGAAACGCAGTTTCTCACGGTGAACGTGATACTTCCGGCAAATCTGCAATAACACATACTTCAGAAACTGCTCTTAAGCAAAAAGATCCATCCACGCCTCTTAAAAATGAAATACAAGCCACGGGAACCGAACATCACAACGGTGATGTCGGCAGTGATGGAGAATTCCAAACTGTTGCACCAAAGTCTGCACGACGAAAGGAAAAGCTTCACAGAGATTACAGAGATCATCACCCACACAGAGAACGTCATAGGCATCACGAAAGACAGCATCAGCAGCCCAGAGGTCACAGTGCCGGTGGCAGCAAAGAAAGAACTCAGAAAGAACGTACAGAGAGATTCGCCGCTGAACATGCGCCTGTTAGCAAAGAAAATCCAGAGAAAGAGGAAAGCAGCACAGAGGGTGAAAGCGATGGACAACATCCTGTTAAATATGTCGAAGCACCTCTTCCTGCTATTAATCCTTGGATAAAGAGCAAAGCACAGAATTCTAATGTTCCTCTACAGCAAAAACAGCCTCGGACGCAGCAGCAACCAGTTGCTCATGCAGCCGTCGCTCCAGTTGCACCAGTTGCCGCCCCCGCGGCTCTTCCAGTTCCTGTGCCAGCACTGCCAGCTGTTAATCAAACTCTGGTGCAGGCTCCAGTTGCGGTTGCCGCTACTTTGCCACCTCCAAAAGTTGAGAAGCCTGTGCAAAGCGAACGGGAAAAGAGGGTTTTGCAACCTCAGCAACAGCAAGGCAAAATTGGTGAGTTTTACCGATAAGCTGTGTCTTATCTATTGACCTCTGGAAATATTTTTGTTGTCATCTAGTATTTTTATGTAGTGTTTCCATTGTGGAACAATGAATGCATGTGAAGCAATCGACGTAACATGGCTAATACTATTATCGGTGCAATCGCACCAAATCGGTTGAAGTATTTATTGAGGATCAAGCCAATTTGTTGTAAGACTGAATTAATGTTTGTCATCAATTAAGGAAAGAATTGATTTACAAGTTATTATGCGAATGGGAGAAGTGGGCATTGGTGTAATGTTTATGATTAATCACCATCTCGCAAAGATTTTTGCAAAGATTGTATCTGACTAATCACCATCTTGCAAAGATTTTCGTCTTGTTAAACAAAGACATGAACTTTGTAGCTAACATGATGTAATAAAATGTCACTGGTGGAAAGGCAAACAACATTGAGTTCCTAGAAAATCAAGTAATTTACTTAAGATACTGAGGTCATTTTTATTGAAATTCCAGGTGAAAATTTGATGTGATGGGCAATACACCTACAAAAACATCATTATTCTATCTAAATTTGAGTAATCTTCACGTGTTGATTGTAATTGATAATTCTACTCCTGCTAGGTGACGAAAATGTGAACATTGTCTAGTTTGGTGTGATTTTACGCAAATTGTTATTTAAATGAAAAAATTCAAGTTGCTATTGAGAGAACGGTAGAATTGGGTACTGCGTCCTCAGCAACAGGAAAAAATTGGTAAGTTATTCTGTGCCGAAATATCTATATAATCGTATAAGAGAAACCGACGATACGTAATCGCAACGGAACACGTGGAGCCGATAGGAACATCGAAAAAGGCGCCCGCTGTTGAACTTATTCTTTTTGTGTGTTTTTTCACCGTTAAAATCGTCGTGTTGCCATGTTCTTACGTGTACTAGAGATAGTTTCGTACTTTGTGCGGATGACGCAAGAGTTTCTCTTATCAAATCCGAGTTGAACGGTACATGTGTAGAGCAGCTCGCCGTATGTGAATACGTGGGATTTGCGTGTATTATACTCATCTCTAATTGGTGACACTTGTCATTTGGCCAGAATCTACTTGCATTTCTCCCTCTCTAAATTGAAACATATCGACGCATTGGTGTGTGTCACAAATAGTGGTACGATGATAACGCGTGTTCAGAATTTTCGGCTTCCGGATAAGCTCAGGGCCGTACAAAAGCATTGGGCTTCCGCGGAGCTGCGGAGAAATTCCCGGCGACCACGTGTTCGAGAAATAAAAAAATATTCTCCTGTTGCTAATAGGTTAGTTCCGCTGTATTTCTAACTAACGAGTCGAGGATGGAGAGAGAAAGAGCAATTAAAACTTAGCTGCTTACTCGCTGGACGAAAGAAATCAAAAAGAGCAACAATAATAATAATAGCAGCTCGTTGAGCTGCTGTAATTACATCGCTTGCCGAGTTTAGTATATAGACATTAGCGTTGGTCTAATTGCAGAGTCAGCGAGTGGCGAGTCGAGGATATTACAGAAGAGGAGTAAGCAGGTGACGACGTAGGATTATTCTCGCGTTCAGTCTCGACGAAGAAACCTGCGTATCGTCTGCGCAGCAAACAAGTAGCTAGTCTCTCTCTCTTGGAGAATCGTCGCAGTGACCGAATACCTGAAGAGTTCCCGTCGGGTCTCTTCGATTAATGTAACGCGTTTCGAGCCTCCCACGAGAAACTCCGGAGCAAGAGAGACAGGGAGAGGATTTTTAGTTCGCCGCGGCGACGCGAGGCGCCGCTGGTCGTCGTTGTCTCTCGATACATTTCTACTATCCCCGCTTTTATAACGTGTGATCTGCGAACCCGAGGCGACGTGGTTCGTCGTGTTTCACCGTATCCGGAGCCCGATGGAGATAGCCCGCCGATCTCGCACCCACAAACCACAAGGCAACCCACGAGGCTTTTCCTCCCCTCCTTTCATCACTCCAGCAACGACAGTGCCATCAATTCTCAAGATTCAGACGTTTGAACTAATTTAGTTCGAACGTCTGGACGTGACGTCAAATACACCTCATTAATTTCAGCGTAGAAACTAAGCGGTTAGTTTACTTTGTATCATACGCGTGCGATAAAAAATCGAAAGTTTCGCTCACCGGAAGCTCAATGTTTTGTCCTCGTTGGAAGCCACGGTGGATTTTTTTTCGGTTCACGCCGATTTTTCAAACTATATGTTTTTACGCATACTTTGACGAGACATTAACTTAGGTCGTGGAGTACGTTGCTAGACTTCTAGCTCAACACGACCTTAGTCGTGTGGTCTCAACTACAGCTAATAGCTCGATATCATGAATATATTAATGAGTTAATTCAAAAGTTATTGAAGAAAGTCAAGAATGTAATAGAAAGTCCACAGAATGCCGGATCATTGGCGATCTCCAAATTACTTTTTCTTTTCAAGGCTCCGCCGTTGGAGATTTTTTAAATCGTGAAGTCTTATTGCAATTCAGCACTGAAATAGGGTTTTGATATTTTACACTTATATATATTTTACACTCTACCCAAAATTGAATGAAATTTACGATTTTTGTTACATGGTTTTTACTTTTTTAACTTGATTTTTGTTTCAAGTAAATTTCATAAATGCTTTGTTATCCCTGGCGTTAATCGCTAAAAAAAATCAACAGGAAAATTGACCGTACGGACATAATATCAAGTAAATTTTTTTGCAAATTCATACGGAATTATAAAACGGTTTTTTAATTCCGAAAAATAATTAATGTAGTGTAATAGACGAGAATGTTGAACGATACAAATTAGCATTACTCTCTTCCATTGAATGCCAGATTCGCGCAGCGATCGACGAAGGCAATCGAGCTTCATGCTACGTTATGTATATCGAGCGGAGGACGCATTTATCATCGCCCTTCTTTATACGTAGTGTAGCGCGATCAGAACAAGCTGCTCTCGTCGATCCATCGCGCCGAAAACAGGTTTTCACTGCACAGCCCGGTGGCGATGAAATTGAACACTCGCGCACGGCTTTAGAGAAAAATCCATGCTCCCGTTGTTTCAAAAAATTGTATTCACTCATTTCGTCACTAATTTAAAAAAAAGTATCGAATGTTCGCGATAAGATAAAGGTACCAATACCTGGACAGTTGAGGGCATTTAACAAAATAATTATAAGAAAAATAACAAAATTTGCCGAATGTATCTGTTTCCGGACGCAGTTTTTCAACATGTGCCTACTTTCGGTCATCTAACGTTCCGATCTTTCGGACAATCGTAGATTCGAAAAGTTTCGGTGTTCAAACTCTGCTGGTTCATAATCTGAACGAAAGAATCTTGGATAACACGAAACTCAATAATAAAATGAACTTTTACACTAAACTTCCCAACACTTTTTTCTGTACATCAATTAACAATTGTAGATACATTTTATCGGTTCAATTTTGGCGTTCGGATAATGTAATTCGTAAAAAATTCAAAAAGAGAAGTGTCCAGGCATTTGTACCGTTACCTTACGTCCCGACGAAGGTGCTTATCTCCAGTGGTAGGATTCGCTCTTCGCTCTGGCGTCAGCGTGTCTTGGACAGAGGCATTTCGGACAATTGAGGGGATCGACCAAACGACCCAATTTACTTCGCTACACGCGTTAGCAGCTGAACGACACCAAAAAGCGCGCTTCCATCTCTCTCACCGCGTCCGAGCCTCGTGGACCTTGGCCCAGAAAAAAAAAAAAGATTTACATCACGCTTACGCGACACGTGGCAATAACTCGGATAAATTTTTACCTTTTTCTTCATATTGTCAGCAAACATAGATTGACACAGTGTCACAGTCGCGATGTATTTTATTTGAGACGTAACGTTAAACAATCAGGAGAGAGAATAGTACGTTTCAACGCTAGGAAGAAATAGGACATTTCAACACTGGAGAGAAAAAACTTTTTCCAACGAAAAGGAAAAATTCTCTCTCGATCTGCTGATTCAATTATACGATGAACACGATTTTTATTAAATAACCGAAGCTGAGAATTCTTTACTTTAACTTTTGGCCGAAAAAAATGTTGAGCAATGTCCGTCCGTATCTGTGAGCCATACATGTGGGCGCTACAAACTTATGTCTGGAAGTGCTACAAAAATTGAGGAGAAAAAATCGTGATTCGGGGGAATTTGGGTGAAGTGGTCAAATTTCAAAAGCTTGGCAAGAGACAACGCCCTGACCTTTAAGGATAACCTTACTAAAACGAGTTTCCGTTCGATTTTTAAAAAACTTCGCTAGTTTGTAAAAAAAGAATGCTGAATTATTGAATTGCTTTATTAATATCGTGTATCAGGCTGCCACTTTTTGAGGCTGTCTCAGTACATAAATATCATGAACCGATATTGTGTGACATATCACAATCGGTGACAAAATCAGTTTACTTTTTTTCTTTCTAGGATGCTGGAGGTTTCTGGGTAAAAGCTACTTAGAATATTAACCGATATTTTTCCTAAAAGATCCGGCGCTCTCGAAAAAAAAAAAAAAAAACGCTAACAATTTTTCATACCGAGCGTGGTAAAAAAAACTATGAACAATAACATTTCGAAAGCTCAGTAAGTTTGAGAAAAACAATGTATCACTGAAAGCGTCATTTAATTTCCGTCCGCTGACATTTTTTTTCTCCCCCTACAATAACAATAGTTTGTGAATGGCCGTGTTTTAGAAACAGCAGTTATCTTTTTCGGATCCATGTGTCATGTGGTGTTTCACATCAACTTCCCTTAAGGTGATGTGAAACGTGTATGAATGCGAGAGAGAACGAGTCGTGCGATATCAAATTTCTTCCCGGCGGTTGATTAAAAAAATAATAGAGGAGAACTTCAGCCTGGAGAATTTTTGCGCGGAGAGCAATGTTTTCGGCTCTCATCCAAACGATTAACCATGGCAGAGAAATTCGGTTTACAGTCTTTCGTCATCAATCAAGTAGTTTTCCATCACCTTAAGGCCATGTGAAAAACACGCGATTATAGCTCTGTCGGTAGAGTCAAACTGAAAATCGTTTTTCTCAGATCTGACCGATTCTAGAGCAGGTGAAAATCATGGTAATCTGCATAGTGATTCACATAAGTGTAAAGCTGATGCGTTAATACCAAACAAGTCAATGAATCTGGAGAACATCAGATCTGAAGCTTTGTCTTATCGACTGAGAATTATGGCCACGGTAAATGACATTTATTTTCTCCAAAGATTGCGGTTTCAAAATTGCATTCTGGACAGTTCTTGACACCGACGTCGGTATTACGCACGACCTTAAAAAAATTATAATCGTCTAAATATAGTCGGAAGGTTTTGATTGAAATCTTTTTTGACTTCCCGAAGGGGAGATTTTAAGCAGCTGTATAATAATGATAGTTTGAGCTGGTACATGTTGTAGATATTACAACAGCAAATCTTAAGTTATATATATCGAGTTATGTAAATATTGGAAACTCGCGGGAGACAAAATCATACGATCGAACGAGTGTAGAAAACGTGTTAGATTTCTTGACGTGGAATTTTTTGTGCGCCACGTTGCTACACTTCGTGCTCGTAGTCATTCTGACTGCTGGCAATTGGCTGATAAGATTCTCCTGTTACACTTAAAGCCGCGAGTACATTTTATTTCTATCCATATTTAAACTATAATTCGCCTGGTGAAGCTTCATTTAATTTGTACCACATATTCATTATTTATTCCTTATATTTCTTTATGTCTCTCATGTCTCATCGTTTCATTCTCGTTGCAGAGATAACGAACCGCGTATCCGTGAGTTCCCATACACTTTTGGCTCATATGTTCTTCTTATTTGACGTAGAGTTCCGTTTCATGAAGCGAGAGATGATGTCCAGGAGGAGAGAAGATGAGAAAGAGCGCGATAGACTCGAGGGACAAGTCCAGTTGATAAGAAGATGAAAAGAAGAAGAAGACGTTGAAAGATTTTCCATCTCTTACTCTTCTTAGGCTGCGTACATCGTGAGAAAGTCAAAGCGTGACACGCACTTGGCCAATTTCCAAATGCTCCTGCTTAAAGCACTCAGTTTAGTCAGTAGTAGTAGTGCCCATGTGATTTCATATATATTTTTATTTTTTTCTCTCCTTTCTGTCGCTCTACGTCGTACATGCGACACAGAGATCTCTATTCTCTCTACCGTTGTCGCGCTTCGCGTTCTCCGACACTCGTACTACTCGCTCAGAGACTTCGTATTACCTCTTCTATTTCGATCCACGCGTGGAGGAGTAGAGCTTTTGTAATCAAGTGTGGTCGGGGCACGCGCGAGACATCCAGCACGTATGCACGACGACCGTCGCCAACTTACACGGGAGAGACAAGCAACTTCCTTCATACAACGAAGCTTTACTTCTCCCTACTGTGAAATTTATTGACCGTTACTGGGGTAATTTTTTTTGTCGCATCCAACGAGCACTTTTCTATTTCTTGTTTACTGTTATTCGTATTAGTCTTGTCAAATACAATTATTTATTAATGTGGAGATTTTATCATGCGGCTAATTGAAAACGGCTATTACGAGATATAAAGATATATTTATTTTCCTATATTTTTTCGTAGTACGTGATATGATTAATTTACAGAAATCTTCTTTAATAAAATACGCACCAATTTATTCATGCCTCACGTGACCATTATGGGGGTGGTTTTTTTTACCGCAGCCAACAAGCGATGCTCTATTTTTTTGCTCACTTTTCTTTGTATTTGGATTGTCGGATATAATTAAAGCAGTCGAATTTTTTTTTTCCATAAATTGTTTATTTATATTTTTTTATACTTGGATTTTTTAATCAAGAGGCTTTGTTAATGGTACAAATCGAAAATGGCAATTACGATATGAAGACTAATTTTTTTACTTTTTTTTTCATAGTGCTGGATGAATTGACTTTTCATTTACCTTCTAATTTAATTGAAAGGTCCACTCGCAAATATGCGATCAAACCGATAGCGTGTCCTAATTTTTATTTTGCGTCGTAGAAACCGAGCGAGGTCGCATATGGGGACCTCGCGGTACATTGGAATGAGCATTCCTTTACTTGTTTCTTTCTATTTGGTACCGGTCGTTAATTCCCGTTGTTATCGCTAATTATAAGGTTGTTGATCCTCTTCCCCGCGGGGGTAAAGGGCTAGGGGAGACTTCTACGCTTTAGCATTGCGTGACGTCATCACTACCAACTTACTGATACTACGTGTTAACCTCTTGAAAAATCGTCCTACGTAATAATAATTGCGCATATCATTGCAGCATATCATTCCCGAAAAATTGATTTTTATGCTTAAATCAACAGAACTATTGTTAAAAACTATGAGGAACTATAGAACTATGTTGGATGCAAAGGGAACTACACTTTTTTATTGATATGCTGACTTTTGATATGCTAACTTCACACACGTAATTTATTTTTCGATGAACGGGGCAAACCCCGATAAAAATAATATAAAGATTGCAGATAACAAAAAAAAAAAATAACAACATAGCGAAAGCCGGAGAATGGTTATAACGAGACAAAAGAACATAAGAAATTACGCCAGAATACGCTATTTCACATTTACGAAATCGCATTCAAATGCCTGTAATTTTTGTATTTTTTTGGAATTTCGATCTAAAATTCGGTGAGTATGTACTCCACATAATATAGACTATAAAAAAAAAAGATTTTTCGTTGCTTTTTTTTTTGGTTGCATACTTGCCCGCAAGAGCCTAATTGGGCCATCGAGAAAATTTTGATATGAGTTATTAGAATTTAAAAAATAAGATATTCGAGATTCTTTCGGACTACATACAGTTAACACATTATAATGATTGCTTTGAAAAACACATCAGTGAACGTATTTTTTATCCATTCGAGACACGATTCTTCCCGATTTAGTCTTTATTTCGTTAGAATAAAATCTAGCAGCTTCCGGCAAAAACTTCTTCCTCGCGTTAATTTTTTCTTTTCTTTCTACGATGCAAAAGTGAGAGGAACGTTTTTTTCAAATATTATGAAATATTCGTTCAAAATATGATGAAATATTAAAAATCGTGTGTGACCCAGGATTTATTGTTTGATGTATTCTTCAGGGCTGGGAGATTTCGGTAGCAAGAAGCAGACAGGAGATTCTTCTTCGTGACCGAGAGGTTCCATGCACCCTTAAGTGCAAAAAGAAATCTGGGCAGGAATTGGCAGCGCCTTAGCGAACGAAGGAAAGAAAGCACCAACGGCCCAGCTGGCTGACTGCCGGCGTAACAATGGTGCGAAGCGTTGGTGCAACGTTGATTGCCCGTGGCGCGGTCGTTCTTTGCTACTTTTGCTAGCTTCTTCAACGCCATTCTCGCGTGCGCGGTGCTCTTTCTTCGCAGAACACCTCAGAGCACGCGGCGACGCCGGCACTCGTCCACCTAGAGACCGAGGCCGTCCAAGAGCAGCTGCACCCACCCACCAACCTCTCACGAGAGCAAGCTCTCACTTCTACGCGTATTTGCAAGCCTACCTATATTCTGCGCTACTACCACTGTTTTCCAGGCAACCGAGATGTCGCCTTCTGCATTCTCATCCCTCTCGCTTTCGCTCTCTCTCACTCTTTCTATAACCGACTATACACGTTTGGCTCAGTTTGTCGAGGGCTTTCGTGCCGCTTCGACCGAATGTCCGAGCGCAAGGTCTGCGACGCTTATTCAGTTGCAACTGCTGCATGCGAATCACAATAAACGCGTTTATATTTTTAAAAGTCCGTCAACCGTATTTTTCGTATCGTTACTTCTGCGGTTACGCAGTTTACCGTGATTTATCGGTTGGAATATTTAAAGAAAAAATTTAAAAATACTTAAAAATCAAAAATTGAGGAGAATAAGTTTTGCGAAACAACTGGCTTATTTATGTTTCTATTTTAAAAGTGAGTGTTGATTCGAGGTGTGTCGCGGGAAGCTGTTGACGCTGGCGTATGTTGCGAGCACAAACGCTACACTGTCTCGTGCTGCTCTGAATGGTGCAACTGATTATATTAAATTCAGGATGATAATCAATGAGAATGACACCGGTGATTATCAGCGTGAGTCATTGTTGAGTACTGTATCTTCTCAAGAGATATTTCAATTATGTTAAAAAAAAACAACAAACGTTTGGACATTAAAGAAGCAACTTAATTGTTGTGCCAGAGAGACTATTGGGTATACGACTGAGAGTTTGCCAAACGTGAGAGACGATCGTGGCGAACGCGAGGGTGGCTAAAATAAATCGCTTCGAGAGATCCTCCTCCGTATACGGCTCGCTTAAACTTTATTAAGACATACGTACTAGAGATAGGATTAATTGGTGGTTCCGTGCTGCATAAATAATGCGAAAGGTCGACAAACTTATCGATTACTTTCTTCACCAGTAGCATTTATCGGTTTGATTTATTCTGTAGTTGTGGTAGAAAATTGCATCACTCTTTCACGCTTAAGAATTTTTTGTACATTTTGCTCTATTATTTTTCCGTGTCTTTAGAAATGGAGAATATCGTTTATGCGCAAAATCGTGAATTTTTTGTTAGAGAAAATTACCAGTGAAAAAGAAAACTTTGCACGTCTGTGAAACATTCTAGACTCAGATTAACTGTACCACGAATGTGTTTTCTTTTGGTGTTTGATTTGAAGTAAATTTAAAATAAGCTGTTTTTGGTCGCTATTTGCTGTTCGGTACGAACCTCGGAATGATATGTTTATTGATGGTGTTAATTTAGTTTCAGTTTAGTTGAGTTAATAGAGCACAATGGTTGGCCCATCAATCTACCAGTGCTTTTCGATTTTACGATAGAAATGTTTTCTTCATTTAATTGTATATTAAAATACGCTGTTGAATTAAATTTTTTGTACATATTCATTTGTACGAATTGTTAGGAAAAATAGTTACGTTCGTCCGTTGTTTCGCTGATGCTTTTTGTTTGATTTCAAATTTGTTCTGGCGTTAATTGAACGATAAGAACAACGATTTAATGGGTCTGCATGTTGTTACGATAAATTCGTTAACTCACACCTACGCGCTACTCGTAACAGGCTTTTAAAGCCGCAGACACTTTGCAAAATGTCAAGCAAGCTGATAGCACGTGAAACCGATCAATTTTAATATCAACTGCTCGGCGCCTCGTTCTCCGCACCTCGGAATCTTTTTTTTTTATTGCAAGTTATTGCGAATAAATTTTTTCGTTAAAAATGTCCGAAGAAGTAATTTTATAAATAGTTTCCGGACTCGTATATGAGCTTAGACTTTCAGAAGCCAAACGTTATTAACGTATTCACGTATGAGCAGCTCCACTAAAATATTATATATATGTAAAATCGCAATTTTACATTAGTCATTTTCATAACATGCATGCAAACATTTTTTTGAAGAATCAATCAGAATTCAATAAAATTTTGTTTATATTTCGAACAACTTTTTTCAATTTTTTTGAATAATTTCAGCAAAAAAAAAAAACTAAGGTACAACTTGTATACAACTTTGTATACAAAGTTATACAGTGCGAACCAGTGTACAGTTCTCGAAAACTATAAATTTAAGAAATATTAATCCGCGATTCCGGCACCATATGGTAAGCCGTCTTCTTTCTGATAGGCTTCGTTTGCAACAGTGCTTTTTGAGCTTTTCGACCTTCCTTCGACTCCAACGAATTACGTCAATTCTGTCGGCTCACGCTACTTATCCATTTTTCCGGCATGATTGAAGCTTTACGCGCATACATGGACAGAACTGGTTAGTCGAGAAAACCAATTTTTTAATGCTTGGAGCGTCAGACGTAGTTTGGTTGGCATTACCAATCGGTTGGTTGGTGTTGTGACTATATTAATGACTCATTAATGCCCTATGCTAATATACACGTTGGTTGCCACTTATCAATTCCGTGGTTCCTACAACTACATCTTTGTCTCCGCATACTACAATTTCTGCCTCATCACTATCAGAAGCGATGAATTTACTTTATTGGATAAGCCCACTGCTAAATGCAATGCCACTTTAATGACTTTTAGTCTGGAGTGCAAATGTTTATGAGCTAATCGCCAAACTGTTTAATTAAAACTTTCATTCGCATTTTGCCTGTGGCTATCTAAACATCTGTCCAGTAATTTATCCCTTGATACATTTCCATATGTTGGAAGAATTTCCTTTTGTACGTCGGGGTGCAGTTCAAGTTTCGTTCCAACCCTTTTTCGTTTCTGCCACTCGCACCGGCTGTTTTCTCCCTCTAGGCAATAGTAGTCATCAGGAATTTGTACCTCTGGAAATCTTATGATAGGATAACGCGATAATTGTTTTTTTTTAAATGTCTTGCACACAATTTATATGTCTTCGAATCGCTAGTTTAAAGTAAATGCTGAGCTTTTTCACTAATGACTCTGTGAATTTGCCTTCTCCACGTAGCTATTTAGTTTTTCGAATGTTTCGGAGTCGAGTTCTCATTCTCTTCCGGACGTGACGCTCTCACAGCATATAACCAAAATAATCCCTTATGTTAATGCTTCTAGTACCTTTTCTATACCGGTATTTGAAAAGACAGATACAAAGGTGGAGTTGCGCTACAAAGCTACGTGGGCAAAAAAGCTACTACCTGAGCTATTACTCCGCCCTACCAGCTGTGCGCTCGAGCCTGCAGCCTGTACCCGAAGAGCACTCGGTTCTACGCTCATAAAATCAAACCGAATGCGAAAATTCATTAAAAATTTTGCCAGCTCTTGGATAGTTAAGCTAAACATTTATGCAATAAAAATAATTCGATATTTTCGAACTTCCTCATGTGGTTTCCTCAGAATAAAAATCTGCGCAGTCTTTCATCTGCTTTTTTGCAGATCTTTATTATTAAAGTCACGTTTGAGATTCTTTGAAATTACTAATTGTCACAAAAATCGATTCAGATCTCTTTACGTATTAACTACTATAAGCGTAACTGAAAAATTATCAGAAATAAGCCGTTAACGAAAATTTTTTTAACTTGTAATATGATAAAACAATTTTTTTTAATTGTATTAATTTAAATTCAAGTTTTTAATTGTATGGAACTGTTGTAGAACTTTTAAAATCATAACATGAAGAACATAGTGGAAACTGTTGTTTAATTATTTTTTATTTGATTGGCGCTCGCAAATCCACGTGGCGCTTCATATTGCGAAATAGATAATGGTTGGTTACGTGGTATACTACTACAGCCGCGCGGTGTTACCACGGGACTCAGGGGCAGTGACTCTCGCTGGTGCCGCCGTCGCCTCGGTTACGAGTCGATTATGTAAGATCTTGCTAGAGCGAAAGAGAGAGAGAGAGAGTGTAAGAGGCTTTACTACCAGAGTCGGATCGTGTGAGGGATTCCGCGAGTCACGTGCTGCACCTGGTAACCGGCGCATCCCGATGCATCATATGTACCGGCGTGATCGAAGCTGCGCATCTCTTCAGCTCGCGCTCTAACCAAGGACGTCCAAACACAACGATAAAAAAGATTTCCTTAATTCCGAAAAAATAGGTGGTTCGATTTTTCCATTGCTTTTAATGATATATATTTATGTTTACCAAGAGAACATTGCATCATTTCATGAGAAAAAGTTTTCTTGATTAAAGAAACGATATACTGATGATTGACGGGGCTAAAGGACAAAATCGATAGCGTAGTTCAGTGTTTGTTTAGTCAAGTGATTTGAAATCATTTCTATAACTATTCTACATCTGGTATTTTTTAGATTACGTTTTGCTTTAATTGTAACAGAGACAATTTGTTTGAAAAACAGTTTATTGATTTGAAGAAATTCTTTCTTGATTCAATGTCACTACATTGGGAGAAAGTTATGGTGTTAGTAACTATAAAGTAACAACGAATTATTTTTAGTTCGTACTATTTACTTATAATAGTTATCGTAACTACGAATATGGTTGCATGGATTCAACATTAATATTCGTCACTTTATGTTTGAGTGTACTACTACGATTTCTCTGATTTTACTTTTCATATAGTTAAAGGTCATTAAAAAAAGAGATTTAAACAAATTCTGTATATCATTTCATAAGCGGAGATTTTCACGAATGAAGAACACTTTTTCTTTCGATACGATTCTGACGTTTAAGAAAATGATTGTTGTCGGCTTCAGCAACGGCGAACAGCGTTGGCAATCACCTTAGGTGAGAGGCATTCATCAACGTAATGAATGATAGATAAAAAGAAAAGCTCGATTGAAGGAGAACATATCGAGTGGCGGTTTGCCAACGTAGCAAATCGTGGCATATGTTCAGTCGTGCATTCCTCATTCCTCGCTCTGCGTTCTCGCTACTAAGCGATGCGTTCTGTTGCGACTGTTTTTTTTTATCAACGCGCTTTTCTAGACGCGAAAAATAGTCGCTTGAAAATTAGCTAGACCCTGAAACAATCAAAAAATTATTATCCACGTCCTGCTTCGAGCTGCGTGCCAAAACGAGGCAGTTAAAAATTTCTTATCAACATCGCCACCGTCGAATCTCGCTCTTATCGCTCGATAGCGCTTAACTTTTTCCTGCTAACCACGAGTCGCGGCCGGTTCGATTCAATTGCTATCAGCCAAAGTTGGCCAGACCAAATTGAAAATTTTATTCCTTCGTCAATCCATTAATTCTTGGACGATATTATCATCAATAACTATCCGGAAAAAACAAAACATTGAAATACATATGTAATTGTAAAAAAAAAATTTTATGTTGTTGACAATGGTTTTTTTTGTCTTCATGTTTGGTTTCAAGGATAACTCAAGACGGAATTGCGCCTCATAGGCACGAAGCGATTGTCAAGTCCTCGTGTCCGAAGTCAATAAATTCTGTGATGACAAAAGCATAAGAGCATAAAGAATAAATAAACTGGTGTGTTTTCGAACGTTGCGAAAACACGGCCAACACGTCTTCTTGTCGATGTATGTGACCGGTTGAATGTTATATTACTTAGCCAGGCACGGAGTGTGATAAGCCAACGAACGAATAGTCCGTCTTTTCCGTGCGTCACTAGCATAGACTTTTCCTGGGTTAATTCGACGTTGCGTTGGACGTGGAAGCATTAGTAGTCAATTGTACAGGTGTTAGGCTATTCGACGTCTACCGAATATAAATTCGTTAGCGATTTTTTAGCCGACTCCATGGCATAATCTTGTTATTCGAACGCAAACGGATATCGGAAAATAAAATTTGAAAAGAATATTGTTGAGGTCGTTCGTGTCTCCTGTACGGGTTTCCACGGGGAATCGGTGCGATTCGGTTGAGCGAGCGGAAACAAATAAGGGAGCTGCAGCAGTTTGGTCGATTTCACGTCGTGTGCATTTTTCCTTGTCGTTGGCTTTTAAAATAGTGCTTCAGTTTATCGTAGACACTTGAATAACTCGGGCAAATTATTGTTGTCTTCACGTCTCCTCGATCATCGACTGTGCAACAGAATTGCTCTACAGAAATATGCCCAAGTCCTGGACGCTTAAAAAATACGGTGAATTAGTCTAATTTTCCATAAAACCAATTTGATTTGGAATATGTGCATATGAATAGCGAAAAAGCTGGGTTTTAGTGCAAAGCATATGACAATATATTCAAACGGTTACTTGATAGTGTTTGCAAAGCTAATTGTAGCGATCTGTAATACTGACAACCTAATAAGAAGCATTATATATGTTTTCGTTATTCGGTCATGCACACTTCTCCTTTGTTGATAAGATGTTTTCAGCCACCGGAAAGAAATTACATCGTTTAAAAAATATTTATTTGTGATGCTCAGCAGCCGTTATAACATTATTTTATGAGTACTTTCTTTTGTTTTTTTTAGAAAATGGACCTACCGTCGGAGTTCAGCCAACAATCGTCAAAGCCCCGAAAGACAGAAGAAAATTCAACCAGAGGGTATGTTTCGATTTAATGGTTTCACAATTCTCAATCGTGTTTAGTCGACACGAGTTTAGTCAAACGAAGGCCTTTCATCGCCTGCATAAATTTATTATTTAATATTAAAGTGAATGGCTTATTTTCCAGGCAAGCGACTTCACAGATATTGGCGACTGGCCGTCTTTAGGAGCTCAAGGCGAGGTAGGTCCACTACGTTTTCACTACCTTCCTTTCGCTTTACACTCGTCCTCTTTTATTTCTCTCTCAGTCCCGTCACCTCAATCCCATTGCTTTCTCTCTCTTTCACACTCTCTTTAGGACGCACGTAACGATAAGCTTGATTTAATTGACTGAATGGAATTCGGTGTCTTAAAAATGCAAAAACTAGAGCCTGCAGTATCACATTACTCCCAGTACTGTGGGTGTAGAATTTTTGCAAAATTAACAAGAAACATTGGAATCTCTGTGAACGTTGAACAAAAATCATTGGCAACGTCCTTGGATTATTTTACAATGTTTCGACATTTTATTATAGCTTAATCTGTGAAGTAATAGCGATGTTGTACTCGCAAGAAAATGGTTCGTTTTCGATTCAAATTCGCGTAAGGATGATTAATGCTTTTTTCCATGATAAGACCAGGCGGTGTTATACGGAAAAAGGCCACGTTCAACATTTCAAGTAATTATATTTCCACAATTTCTTCAAAACAGCGACATTCTCTCATATCTTCACGAAAATTTTTTTATAAAAAAAAATTTTTGTACTCGTTATCAGTGAATTCTCAAGATTTTGAGTATAGTTTTTCTGGAGGTAAACGTAATGGTTTGCAGGAGGTAAAAGGTCATCAATAATAATGAATGACGCCAAAACAATGTATTCTATTGACTGGAATTTGTACATGGAAGATCGGTTCTCATAAATATGAATTAATTATGAATATTTGCAATATGCAGCGATACTTTTTAAGGTCATTCGAAAATTCGAAAAAAAATAATTAATCAATGAACATCACATCGACAATTATCGGGCGTAATAACATTTTTTTTTCTCCGCATAGAACAAAAAAGCAGCAACTCCAGTAGCTAAACAAAATGGCGTTGTCGAACAGAGCAATTCGAAAGAAGCGCAAAGCACGCCCAGTAATGCGGAGAGCAAAGGAAAAGAGAACAAAGAGCAAAATCACTGCCAGGATGATAGCGACGAGCACACGGACGGCAGCGATAAAAGAAAGAAAGTGAATAAACAAAAGTGGGTACCCCTGGAGATCGATCTCGCGAAGAGCAGAGGAAAGCGCGATCGCTCGCCAAAATATCATGGATCAAGGGAAAAGAATGGAGAAAGTGAGAGTCCTCTACATAATTCAACGTTTACTTTCAATTAACGATTCGCTTCGTGAGTTTATTCAAATTCATCTTGTTCACCTTGTTCTTTTGTCGCAGATGAGGAAAACTGGAGAGAACGGGATTACGACAGACAAGGAAGTAACTTTAGAGGTCGCGGAGGCAGAGGATTTCGCGGAAGGGGTGGTCGAGGTCGCGGTGCGTCTCGCGGAGGTTTTCGACACAGACACGACCTCGAGTATACAGATTACCCTGCAGATTTCGCGCAGGTATATATCGATAATTACGCTTGATTAAAATAAACACAAAACTATTATGACGAATGATGAGAAATTATGGGTTGTTCGATTGTACAGTGAAGCGACCAATTTGATAGTAGAACTGACAAAAGTATCGATTTTCAATTAACACAATTTCGCTGATGAAAAACAAGGCGTAAACTAAAAGACTTCATTTTCAGATGAATAAATTCGGACAAGCCGACCCGTCGTACATGATGCCTTACATGGGAACATTTTATTTCAATAATCAAAACTTCGTTAATCTCGACACGATAACCCTCAAGGAGTACATCAAGAAGCAAATGTAAGTAAATGCGACGATGCTTTATAAGAATGTACTCTGTTTAATAGAACATCCAATTTTCGACATTCTCTTTGCTGAGTTATTATCGACTTTGGGTGCTAAAACGAGATAATATCATAGTTTTATAACTTTATTCTTTACCATATTCATTCTTTCAGTTTTTGATAATACCCATTTTTTATCACACATCACCAAGATGTTAGTTTTCACGGTTATTAATATTGCCGCTGAAACTGTGCGATTCATAATCGTTGGAGAGTTTTCATTAAAATAAGACTTCAAAAGACGGTTATCGCAGTAAAACCAAAAAGACATAACTTAAAAGTTCCAAAGTTGTTAACACCAGTAAAATATCGATTAACGCCATTTTGTCTCTTCCATTTTCTTATATTTATATTATAATAATAACAACAATAACGTGGTATAGTTTAGTGGATTGAACAAATTTCAATAAATTTCCAATTTAATGGTGTAGATCCTTGGCATTGCGTTACAATTTAGAAATAAAAAATATTCTTGTGCCGCAGAGAGTACTACTTCAGCGAGGAAAATCTTTTGCGAGACTTTTTCTTACGTCGTAAAATGGACAATCAAGGATTCCTACCGATAACGCTGATCGCTTCGTTCCACCGTGTTCAGGCGTTGACGACGGACGTAGGTCTCGTTATAGAGTCCATTTTGGAATCCGATAAATTGGAGATGGTCGATTGCTTTAAGGTATTTAATTTTCACTGTTGACGATAAATGTTGTAATATCGTGCACATGAAATTCGAGACGATTGTTCGATGTTCAATGCGATCAAACGCCAGAAATGTGCTAGAAAAAGTAACGAGGAGGATTCGCTAACGCCACTAGGACTCTTCGGAGCCCAAGGAGTGGAGTTTGATAGTAGACCTCCTCACAATTCCTTTACATATGAATAAGCGAAATATGAATAATCGAATCTAACTACGTTATTATTATACTAACGACAAAACGTTGTTTTTTTTTTGTTGTCGTCAATTTAGGTGAGAACGAAAGTCGATCCCTTAAAATGGCCAATATTAGTCGAGGCGCCTAATCCCATTTACGAACAATCCGAACATATGCACGTACCCGTAGCTAACTCCGAATCTGCCGAAACCGGTCAGTTAGGGAAATACGAATTTTGTCCCGCTGCCCGACCCCTTTCAACCATTCCCGCCCCTCCGTTGCCTCGTATCCTTCAAAGCGTTGTGAGCGCAGCAGCTCCGGGCGTTGCGTCGGCAAGGCTCAGCGAATCGGAGAGTATCTCTTCATCAACAGGTGAGAGCCTGAATCCTGATGTGCCAGAATTTGTGCCGATCGTTTTGGCGGCCAGTAGACTGGCCAATGACTCGCCTTTTAATTACCAAGAGAACGATCGACCAAAGGATGAAGAACATAGCCAGGGTGAGACTAAGCAGGAGGAGACGGCCACAAAAAACGCTTCTTCTGCGCCAGACTCGAAACGAGTTAACGGGCCAAAATCCACACCGACAAATAATAACGTTCAAGCATTAACGTCACAGGCAAAGGTTAATGGAGATATCGAACCTTCCGCTAACGACGTCTGGAAAGAGGTGCGTGCTTGATAAAACTCATGAGTTTGCCATCGTCGTCGTTGGACTTTACGATGGGGACTCTGTCATCTACTACTAACTGAACACAACATTCGACAGGTCAAGCGGAGAGTCAAGCAGCCACCTAAAGACAAACCCGCGGATAAGGACAGGTCCAATCACAAGGGAGAAGAACGCGAGGAGCTAGACTTTCAGTTCGATGAGGAACTCGACACTCCACCACCGACCGGCCGTCATAATGCTTTTTCTGAATGGTTTGTTACTTTTCTTCGCTCTTCACAATACAAAATTTGTATTTTATTCTCGCGAATTAACCGGTAATGCGTTGTTGGCTCAATAAAATAAAAATAGCTTTTATTAAGAATATGCAAAGTAAATTGTTTCCTTTTTTGAATTATTTTACAATGAAAGTTTTTGGTAATTTCTCTCTATTTTTTTGATTATGTTTTTTCCACTTGTTTAGTTGAAGTACTTAGTAAAGTTTACCGAATTGTAGTTCGGTTATGAAAATAGGACTACTTTTTATAGAGTTGTTAACTTATATATTTTTTTACTAAATATCTTTTCAAATGATGATTATCACTTTTTTGTCTTCTTTTCCCGACTGAGGAACCGTGAAGATTATTATAACCTGAAACAACTAGAATTATTCCACCAACAATTAACTGAGATTCTGGCATATTTAAAATGCAAGATATTTGTTCGACGATTCACAGGTCCGAGGATGATGATGACTACGAGCTCTCTGATAGGGACATTAACAAATTGCTCATTGTTACGCAAACAAGTACATCTGGAGCAGCAGTTCCAACTGGAGCTGCCGCAATCCCGTCGAGAATTCCAAAGCACGAGGGTCATGATCGAACTGGAGACTGGACGACCCGAGTTAAGATGACCCAGGATTTGGAACAGGCAATAAACGATGGTCTTTACTATTACGAGGAAGACCTATGGGACGAAGATGGCAACAGGGTAAGATGAATACGCAATGGTATTCTATCTCCATAAAATAAAAATACTTTTTTTTCTTCTAAATTCTGTGTTTTTATGAAATCGTCGCGTTACAGACATTGAAAATGGATAATTTTTATAATTTTTTGTCAAAGTAATGCACAATTTCTTAAAAAAAATTTTAACAGAAATGTGAACAAAAAAAAACAACATATTTTCAGAAAAATTTTTCAAAGTTAAAGAAGCCTACAAAAGGAGAACCTTGTCAATTGCTTTCCAATAATTTCACGTTTTGATATATTTCTAGGACTAAATCTTCCTAACAAAAAAATCTCCCCGAACAAAACCTCCGTGAACAAATTTCCCCCGGACAAAATCTCCGCGCATAATAATCTCTCGGAAATTAATTTTCAAACTAAAGGTTATCATTGTGTAAGGTCTTGTCAGACTCAGTGAATTTTACTAGATTCAATACCAAAATCCATCTCTACATATATCCATATCGCCATTCATATGTAAATATTTTATAATTATTAAAGTGTTAACTCGGACACGGAGAGAAAAATCTTAGAATAGCGACGCGCGTTTCTGTTCTTAATTACTATAACTTACGTACACAGGTAGAAGCATGGGCTTCGTCGTAATTATTTTTATACACGTAGAAGCATTCAAAACGTGTATTGTTATCTGCACGATGTTGCTTTAGTACAGTTTTCATTATTTCTATATTAATGTTTTTAATCGAAATTTGAATGATACGTATACGTGTAAAAGTGTTTTTTTTTTCTTATGTAGGAATAATTAGGCAAGTTTCTTACTATTTTAAATATGATATTGGTATCAGTAATATAAGGTTTTTAAAATGCATTTCCTTGTATGTATTGAATGCTTTGCAAGTAAGTGTATCAAAACTGTAAACATTTTTGAAACCTCTTCATAATTTTTAATTTAATTTTCTTTCACATACTATTGTATTAAAACTCCAACCCGCTAGCCAATATGTCACGGAGTTTAAAGTAAGCTCATAACATGCAGCTGGACCATACATAAATTACCGGGCAGCAACAATGCCTTGTCTTCGAGGTTCGACGAACGACATAGTTAGCACTTTGTGCTGTGTATATGCACCGCTGGGTTTTATCTTTTCGTTTATGAGAAAATTTGTGTTTATTCGCCACTACGCGGCTGAAAACTAAAGTTTAGTATTTTAGAGTAATTGATTAAAATACGTGTACTTTTCTACATGCAATATTTTGTTTCTTAGTATATATTCGAAATTGCGTAAGAACGTTGTCGCAAATGTTTTCCAGGTCTGTTAACCATACACCGGGAGAAAATTATGGTATTAGTAACCATAAAGTGACAACTATTCATTTGTAGTTGGTACAAACATAGTTGTTACCACATAATTTGTTGTCACAACGATTTTTATAGTCACCGTAACTATAAAAGGACTAACAATCAATAGTCATCACTTTATACTTAACTCCACTATGACGATTTCTCTCAGTTTATCAGCGTATCACACGAATCTTGAAATGTTACGGCCTCAAAGAATAAAAATCTAGAAAATCTCGGAGGGGGGTGGGTGGGCGCTAATTTTTTAACCTATCCTAACACCTTTCGAAACCAATATTTGTTCATGGACAAGTCGTCTTATACTCTACTAACTCAAAATATAAAATATATAATTTTAGAACAGTAATCGTTCGAATTTATAATGCGAAGTTATAAACCCGACATTCTTAAACCTTACAATTGAATATAATTTATCGCAGAAAAAAAAAGATTTCTTGTCGAACCGTCGAGCACATCTGGGCACATCTAATTCGTGATAAGGGTAAAGTACTCAGATGTAATTTCATGATCTTAATTGACTAAATTGGCAGGATAACAATGCAAAAAACCATTTTCAAGAATGCTGCGAGAAAAATAATTGATTATCCGACATGAATTTTATTTCATTCAATCCGCGAAGAATCTACCGTCATGTGCATCCTATTTACATGACTCAACTAGCTTGTACTGATGTTCCTGATCCACATCTAACTGTGGATGTTCGGTTCACCACCAAAATCGCGTGACAGGCGTTCACAGGATAACCGGTTAACTTTCAGACATGTTTGGCGATTACAGTTAGGTACATTATGTTCATTATACGTTACCTAGAAGTTGACGATGTTTTATTTATTTTTCGGAAGATCTATATCAATGCTACTCCCGTACACAATGACCCGACAATCAGAGTTACACGCGGAAATGTTGAAAATTTCCGTATTTGAACTAGGATAAAACTGCCAATTGGTGTATTATGAAATTAATTTTTTTTCAGATAGATTATGCCTCGTACACCGAAAAAAAAGTTTATTTTTCACGAAACTCACTCTATGTTAATTAATGTCGCATTCCGCAGTCGCGTTACACAAAATTCAAAGGTTTCCGAGATACGCCCATATATACATGACATGTCAGTGTTTTTTATGGTGTGTATCAATTATAACTGCATGACTAGGAAAAATATTTCGAAATTTGCTAAACTGTATAGTAATTCAATGTATTGTATTTTTACTGAACCCGTGTAGTAAATTCAATTTGATATACGAAAAAAAAAGTAATGTGAGTGTGGTAATATTAAGGTTAACTTATATTAAAAGCAAGACGTTAGTAAGGAATTTAGGAGACTTTACATCAATTTTAATATGCTGCGCGTCAACTAATATGACTTCTGTATCGAATTTAGCATGCTAGTACATAAATTTTACGTTATACACGTGTAGCAGATCTTCTATACCCGATTCGGTAAAAGAGCTTCTTGCATAAATGAAGCAATTTCACCTCACATTTTTTTTAACCTAGGGCAAGGGCGGTGCAGAATTGAAGTTAAGTCATATTAAAAACACAACACGTATGGCGTATTTAGTATACAGTACATCAATTGATACGCCTTCTACAACGAATTTCGCGGACTGTACGTAAATTAATCCGCGTTTCCTAACGAATTTATACTCTTGTATAATGTTGTATAGCCGTTTCTGTAAAAGAGCTTCCGGTACTGTATAGTAAGTTTACCATGAATATTTTTGACAATGATCTATAAGAACTCCCTGAAAATGTAATCTCATTTGGCATTATACCACAAGACAATTTTCGTCGCTCTCTTCGTTTTTTTATGAAATAGTAGTGACCCAACACATTTAAATGATAGAAAGACTTTATGCAAACCTTCAACAACAAACCTATGCATTGCTATTGGCTATGTAAATACACGAAACATCGTGGCAACACCGCAATGTCGATCGACTGGTCGACCGGCGTCGTGAGTTCCCGGCATGGAATTTGAAAAAAAGTCGAATATAATTGGGTTTTTGAACGTGATTTTTTTGTCTTTTTTTTTCAAAGTTTATATGCATGTTTTGAATAAAAAAGTTTTTAAACATTTTTTTTTGTTCAACATCAACGAAGATATGAACATTACAAAAATCATTATTTAAATTCGGCCGACGACGCATCGGAAACATCTGTAGTAGCCTGAGCCGATTGTGACGTCACGATGTTACATGACATATAGAATTAACTTGACGATCTATTATTTATAGCGGAAATGGCAAAAATAACTACCTACAGGACGTGTTTTGTCCCTCTGTGTAGTAACACAACAAAAAATACACCGAATAAAGTTTTCGCGACAGTGCCAGAAGATGTGAAACTTTGTCAAAAATGGTTTAATGCCGTTCGGAGAGGTAACCTCAGAAACAGCAAATCAAACTTTTTTTGCTGTAAATACCATTTCAACATAATGTTCGGGACAAATCCGACATTTCAGGGTCTAGAGGACTCCTTCGCGATTCACTTGGAGATAATCTATGGCCGCATCTTCGTAGCTCTTAGATAGATAGAAATTTATTGAGTCCTGGAATAAATTCCCTATGGACTAAAGCATCACAGTGATTACATAGATAGTAGCGTAAAAAAAAACGACAGGCCCTTCAAACAATTAGTGATCAGATTTCATGATTTCATGTCATTTCGTGACCATTTGATGATCGTGGGCAATTGTTGATCAAAAAAATTATTATTTTACTTACTATGCGGTTTTGGCACAACGTATTTAAGGAGGGTTAAAACGATCATCGGAACGGAGAAATTCAAGCACCATAAACGTACATATTTTTGGAAAATTGTTTGAATTTCCCTCCACGAATTAAAAATCAAATGAACTTATCAGTAAGTGAAGTTCGGTTGTAATTATATTTAAGGGCTCGTGTGAGATGATTACATCCGTAGAACCAATAGTTGCCGCCTAATGTTGCCACAGACGTTTAGAGTAAAAATTTTAGAGCTAGGGACTTTCCTATAGTCCGTTGGACACTCTCCTAACGCTCGTTTTTCGTTAGTTTAACGTATATCTATTTGGGATGGGTTTTAAATTGTTGTAAATAATTTCCCTTACATATAATTACAATCGAACTGCTACTTACAGGTAAGTTCGTTTGTTTTTTACTTATATTTCGCTCTCGTTCTCGAGATTATATCGATAAACGTTTACAGTTATTGGAAATTGACGTTTTATTCTCGTGAATAGTTTAGTCTTCAAACTTATTCGGAATTTTCAATTTCCCTGCCTAGTACAGTTTTCGCAAACCCACCTTTTGCAGGCATGATGGCTCTATTATAGAACCGCGCGAACGCTTTTGAGTCTTCCGACCAGTCTGCTTTTGTGTAGTGCATTTGATGGCGTTCAGGTTTAAGCTTTTATTGAAGACCTCCGAGGTTGTTGCGTGTCGCGTGCTATGCGCCGAGAAATCGCCAAGGTTGCACCTCTTCAATTACTTTCAGCCAACGACAATTGTTTGAGCCGTCGCCTGTCCATGAGGTTTATTAAACGTTACGATCAATCTGTTGCCTTTCCGTAAAGGCTTTGTTACATCTAAATATTTCACTACGACCCTTGCTAAGGAAAGGGAAGGGTTATCTTTGAAAAAAGGAATAAAAAATCTCGGCTGAGCTCTTCCCGGTCCTGATATCTCAATTAATTCTACTACATTGATCTCAACTCCCGATTCATTTATTGATATAAGAGCCGTATCAATAAGCGAGAAAGTCTGAACCCTTTGAGCTGAACCCATGGTCAAGTGAATGATTAGGTTCTCTGTGTTTTCCTGTAAGTAAAGGAATTCAAAAGGTTCCATCTTTGCCGCCTCCTTCAGAAGAGCGTTAAAACGCCTTTGGACTAAAGCAATCTTATCGCGGTTCGCACATCTTCCAATTTAAAGTCTGGAATATCCAGGTGTTAGTTGAAATTCCTTAGATTAAGAATAAATCTTTGCGACCCGACCGGTTTCTCACGTAAAAAATATCCCGATAGGAACTGCCCCGTTGACTCGCTGCACCATTCGATCGCACCTATGTTTTCTAACCGATCTAAAACTACTCGAATATCTGCCAACTCTTTCTGCGAATGTTGAAACTCGTTCTGCTTTAAAGACTGACATATTGCGCCTGATACTGAGATTCTGAAACCCGCTACGCATTGCAAAACGAACTGATCGTCCGTGAGAAATTGCCAGGACCGAATAAATGATTTTAATCTGCCTGCTGAGCGCGTTAGCTCTATTGGTCAAATCGATTGTTTGAAAGAAATGAGGTCTTCGATTGGTCCTATTGATTCTTCGATGACTAGTTCATGTATCTGTCTGTCGCGAAGGACTTCTGATTGTGACCGTCCCGTCTTCTGGGACGAGTCTCTCCAGTTTAAAGGCCCTACCTTTTGCCCTTTCTTCGACGACTGCGACGCTTTTCCCGTGGGCTTGTAGTCTTTGCCAATTTAGGCAACTTCCTTGGCATCCTTTATTTTGTTTGCCAGGTCCGTCTTGAATAGCAGCTTGTCCGGTGTTGTCCTCTTCAAAATCGAACGGAACTGCCTTGACACACTCGACATTATATAAGTAATTCTGACTTTGGATTGAACTCTGTGGATCTCGATTAGCAGTTTTGCAGGGTTTGAGAGTTCTTCCAGAATGACAAGCCGATCGACCGGTTGAGTCTCCCCGAACAAGATTTGCTTAAGTGAACAGCCGAGAGATGATTGGGCTGTGCCATCGAGGTTCTGAGTAGCACAAAAATGTCTGTCTCTTTTCTTCGTTGCGTCGTTCAGGAGAACCAAGAGTTCTTGGTTAAGCGAAGGGGCTTCCAGTTCAAGGCTTTCCTGGCGAGTGTACTTTGCAAAAATTTCTTTTTTTTCCTCCTTCAAACCTGACTTGAGCCATTCGGCTCAACGGGTCGACAGGGAAGAGGTCATATTGAGGGATTTAGCCGCCTTGGATGTCGGATCTTCCCCCAGAATTCTTAGTGCATTCTCGTCGAGCATTTCCTCGTCTTTTTCCACCGTCGCTTCTCTCTCTCTTTCCTTGATTCTCTTTATCATCGTCGACAGTAATTGAGAAAAAAAAAAACGCATTCGTGCACCTAAGTTTTTCAGGCGACCGGAGATCCGGGAAATAATATTTCGGTCTCAGAGATTGTCCGGTTATTGGATATCTGAATAGGTACGGAAGGAAACTAAACTCATCTTCTGGGTTTTATAGACCGTCGTCGATATCCTAGGCGTCTTTTCCGCAATCTTTTTCGCTTTGCTCGCTGCCGTCATCTGACTGGCCGACACACGCGACAATCGCGGTCGAAACGTCGTCTTCGATCGCTTTTATTTACTTCAGGAGTTTTACTAAGGTCGCCTGCAACTCATTTTTGCTCTTAATCTTGCTCATTTTTGCAAAGTTTTACTAATTACGCTCTATAATACCTAGATAACGAAGTGTAACGATGTGGCCTCATCCAGCACAGTGTAATGAAGAACGAGCGTTAGGAGAGTGATCCACTGACTAGAGAAAAGTCTCTAGCGCCAAAATTTTTACTCGAAGCGTCTGTGGCAACATCAAGCGACAACTAGTGGTACTACCGATGTAGTCTAGAAAACGACGGCGACATCCAATCCTATATAACACTTTACAATGCGTTGATTTGCACGAAATGTAAAAACGGTCGTTTGGAAGCGAGTTATGCTCGTAGCTGTACGGCACAGTCTCCAACTTTCGTGCGAACTCAATGTAACATCGTGATGTCACGACACTCACTGTACGCCAATCGCGTACAGTTTCTTGATCGCGTGACAAATTTGGATTTTTGCGACTATGAAATGGATAATCAAGAGACGCGGTACCGTTGCGGTGCCAAGTATTAATAATAATGTACAAGCTTGCATAAAAAAGAATCTATTAGTTTGGAGACATTAATGCGTAGTTAACGAAGAGCGACAGAGTAGTGTGCACGACCGACTGCTTGGTCCCTTAGAAAGTCTAGGATTTTGGGACGCTGGAAAGAATACGTGACACAATATATACATTTGATTCACACACATATATCCAACCTAATCATCCGATGCCTTTTCCATACATTATATTGGTATAGATTCTTATATATACACTTAGTTAATATACGTTCACCGGATCGAGATCACTCAGCCAAAGCCTAGAGATATAAATTATAGGCGATGTCGCGAAGGTATTTAAACAGATCTGATAAATCAGAACTTAATAATGCCGTGACAATACGTCGTTACTCCGGAACAAGGATTGAAACCCCATTAAGCGTACAAGCTCTGCCTAGAATCAGTATCCGACTATTACAATACGGTATTACTTACAATTTATAAATTGTCCATTCTGTTGATAAAGTTCCAATGAAAATAATTACCGATTAGGTGATGCAGGTTCAGCTCGTTACTTCGTCCAACCCACTCAGTGTAAATTACTTTTGTCGAAGGTATTTAGTTGTGATACCGTCATCCCAAACGTATTTATAGAATTAATGAGTTCAAATCGGTGAATAAAATATGAATTTTCATCGGAGGAGATTTAGGCCGGTGATTTTTTTCCCTGCAGATTTTTCCCGGGGGCGATTTTGCCCCCGGAAGATTTGATCTGAGGGAGATTTTTTAACTAGGAGATTTTTTCTGCAGAGCCCGGATATAAAAGTTGATGGACATAATAGGAAGCAATTTGCAAAGGTCTACTTGGCAGCTTTTTTAATATCTTACTATAATTTATCGAAATATAACGTTCTTTCGACAGTACGGCTCCTCTGCGTCGTCGATTGGTAGCTACAAAACTGTCAATGTGATAAGCCAAGCAGCTTTCGAAAAGATGGCGCCAAAGGCCCCGCGGAAAACAAATCCCGAGGTTCCACCGCCACCTCCTGCGGTTTCCGAGGATATGGAGATTTCGCAGTCTCAGCCGACCCAGGTAAATCCATCGCACGTTGCATTGCCACCTTAAAAAACACCACGCACTTCTGAATGGTCTGAAAGATTTGTCTTACATGGTTTAACAGTTATCGAGCAGCGTGGACGATAAGCGAGATCGAAAGGGTGACAAAGGCCGATGGAAGGAGGACAGAACGCGGGGAGCAAGTCGCGGCCGAAGAGGCGCCGTGCCTAGATTCTTCGCTGTTGTTAAAGATGAACCTGCGGTTGATCCTCGCACCCCAAGGAAACGCAAAACTCGCCATAGTAATAATCCTCCTGTTGAACATCACGTTGGTTGGATAATGGACGTGAGAGAGCACAGACCGCGTACTTATTCCACCGGGTAAGTCCAAAAATTATTTACTGCAAAAATGAATCTTAAATTTGAGGTAGACATTTTCTTCATTCTTGACCGGAGGAAATTGGCTGGAGGTACTAATTTTTTTCGATTGTCTCCCGATCGTTAATTCATCGTGAGAGAATATTTCATGATTCGCGATTGACCTGCCTTAAAAATGATTCGCTTTTTAAGTAAGATTGTCAGAATTTTGATGCAACGGTTGAAAACGTCTCTTATCGAAGATTTCAATATACAATTGAAGAAACTGCCATATTCTTGTCGACTGTATTTCTTTTTTTTAAAGCATGTGCAACATTCAATTTGACTATATTTGTAATGACAGCTTTCATTACAATGTATTGAGTTGTTTTTAAATATATATCCGGAAGTGTATCAACAAAAAAAAAACTTTGCTTTCAAGATATACCGTATCAGATACTTTGAAATTAATTTCAATTGTTGCAATAGTCTTCTTAAATGATATTTGGTAGCAAATGAGTTTTGTAGAGATAGCGATATTTTACGAAACTGATTGCAAATCCCCATTCAATACAGTTACATTTTGTTACTGCATAGACTCTCTATTGCGACGTGAATCCTAAATGATGATTACCATTTTTATGTCTTCTTTTCCCGACTGAGGAACCGTGAAGATCGTTATAATCTGAAGCGACATATGTTGCTCTACAGAACTCGCATTTAGCGACACAATAATACAATAAGACTGATGATAATTCGAATTTCGGTTTTCAGAAGCAGCACAGGTACCAGTCCAAACGAGGGCTACCTCGCGAGCAGCTACGGAAGCGCGCCTCAATCTTTGCCAACGTTCCAACATCCGAGTCACGCATTGCTCAAGGAAAACGGCTTCACACAGCAAGTTTACCACAAATATCACTCGAGATGTTTAAAAGGTTAGTTTAAAAGAACCAGCCATAATGCATTCTTAATCAGAAACTTAGTTTGTACTCTACATGATGATTCTATCTATTTTGTCTTCTTTTCCCGACTGACCAATGTCCATGCTGCGAAACTTAGATCTGAAAATTGCCCATAGCAATGATATATTAAAAATTTTACGCCGGACAGCTTTAACATTCGACGATCGATGTTTTTAGAACGCAAGAGATTGGGAATCGGCCAATCACAGGAGATGAACACGCTCTTCCGCTTTTGGTCCTTCTTCCTCCGAGAAAACTTTAACCGCACGATGTACGAAGAATTTAGGAGTATCGCCAAGGAAGATGCGGCCGAAGGATATCGTTATGGACTCGAGTGTCTATTCCGTTATTACAGTTACGGCCTTGAGAGAAAATTCAGGCTTCAGCTCTATAAAGACTTCCAGACGGAAACTATGTGCGACTATGAGAACGGTGAGTTTTCAATTAATCTAAAAGTTCGGTTTCGAATTACAACGCATTCTGCGTTTGAGCACAGCGTAATTTGTATGGCTATCGCATTAAATTGCATAGTCAAACGATCGATTAGTGCGAGAACAAATTTGTGCGGTTTCGCTAACGCCACGAGATCTGCGGATCGGGGAGTGGAGTTTGATAGTACCCCGCTCTACAATTCGTTTTAAAAAAAAGTAATTGTTGAGAAAAAAAAAATCGATATTTCTATGATTTATTGGTCTTTGAATTTCAGGCCAGCTCTACGGACTGGAAAAGTTCTGGGCGTTCTTGAAGTATTATAAGAACAGCGAAAAATTGCACGTAGAGCCAAAACTACAAGAATACCTCTCCAAGTTCAAGAGCATCGAGGACTTCCGTGTTGTTGAGGTAAGCGATGAAACCTCCGATGAATCTAATAGACTGGATCAATAATTTATGTTTGCTATATTAAAGATAATCAATAATTGATTTCGAATGTATTTATCTTCGAGTTGATAATTTTCGGATGACGAACACTTTTAAAATTATTATTCCGATCGAAAGAACGGAATGATAATTTATTACTTTCAAATTGCTTGTTTTATTGGATGACCTAATTGATATTGCTGACAATATAACTTCTCATTTAATTTATTCCGAATAAGGCTCGAACACCATTTATTTTGGCAATTCAAGTCCGCAAGGTCTGGGATTGTCGTAAGACTTGCTAGACTCGATAGATGAGGCATCGTCTGGAGAGCCACGAAATAAACGTTTTTCTGAAAAGTTCTAATGGTCAGGGTTTTTATTAATTATTCATTAAGTTATTAAAAAACAACAGTATGAATGTAATTATACCATAACATTAACCAATTTACAAGTACCCGCACACACACTGATAAGATTATTAAATTGACGAATAAAGCTCGATTGCGGAGATCAGGGAAGTCAACAAAAAAGTCAATAATCATTAGGTTCTTTATAATATCGATTATTAGGCGTTCTAATTATCGACTACTAGAAAATTTGTAATGCTGTGGATGTATATTCAATTTTACGACGAAATAACTAATTTTTTTTGGAAATCTGATTTGGTCATGTTGCAGGAATAAATCATATTCACAATAACTGAAAAATCTTTCATGGCATATAACTAGAACATTTATGCAGATCTCATCGAGATTTACAAAACTTTTTTGAAACTATAACATCAATTTCTCGACGACGAAAACATCCAATAGCGCGGCCGATCTAACTTTTTTGACTTTTGTAAGGGGAAAATAAATTTTTGAGATAATTATCATAGGATCCAAAATAACTCGGAAATCACAGAAGTTACAATTTTTCGAATGATTTTATAAGAATCTTCTTTCTCATACTTTGCGAAAACACTACAATGTTTTGCTTTACTGGATTCATGGGAAATGCTATTGTTTACCGCCGACAATAAATATTGTATGATTCTTCCACGTGCACATAAAATTCGAGACGATTGTTCGATGTTCGATGCGATCAAACGCTAGAAATGTGCTAGAAAAAATTTGAGGAGGATTCGCTAACGCCACTAGGACTCTTGAGAGCCCAAGGAGTGGAGTTTGATAGTAGACCTCCTCACAGTTCATTTAAATATGACAGATGTTCGAATCTTGCGAAGTTAAAAAAGCACTGACAATTTTTTTTTTCAATATAAAATGGGCACTGCCGAATTCATAGAAAATCGATCCGCTGAAAAGTCGTAAACGTTTAACGTAATATAATTTCTAGTCTTTCTAACTAATGCATTTCCTGTCGAATCGAAATCGATCTTAAATTCGGATATGAACGCGAAATATGAGAAAACAATGACATCGTCGACATGTGCAATAGAAAATCGAATGATAAGTATGAAACTGTAAAAATTAAGTGCAGCAGTTACTTCCGACAAAATTTAAATGCTTTGAATACCAAAAAATTAGTTGCTTTTCTTTATATTTCGATCCCTTTATGAGTCAATGCGTTCTTGGCCGCGCGTAAATCGTGCACCCAAATGGTTTAATCGGTAAAAAAAAACTTTCGATTTTGTTTTTAAATGTGGTTTTCATTATCGGTGGAACTTCGCATACCTTAGCTTCAGCTTATATCGGTAAATGGAAGGCAAAGGTTCGGCGTTTTGATTGAACGAGTCTGCAAGTGAGAATCAGACGGCCGATCGTGTAGTGTATGTGACCGATTCATTCAACTTAACGTGTCTTCACGTTACATAAGCTGCGCGAGGTTCCACTGTAATTATAAAAATTCGACTAACTTTCCTCTTCATGTAGTTCATTTAAAAAAATGAGAGAAATCCATTTTTCAGAATTGTCAATGAAATTTATCGTCCCGAGATATAACTTAAAAATGAAAAAAAGATCATTATTCCGAAAAAAAAATTAACTGAAAGTTTAAACATGGCGAATTTGTCTGAGTGGCAAACCTGATATTGTGAAAAACTTTTTTTCGTGGCTCTACTGATGTGAAATCCTTCGATCTATTCTGTTTAAAGAATAATTGCGAATATAATTATATGTAAAAATTCTTATTTTTTTCTAACTAAATAGCCCCAGATAAACGAGATGCTACAAGGATTCAGTGGAAATCTGCGCTCGGTTATGGCAAACATGCGACGAAATCGAAGTGTATCCGAGAGTGCGAGTGCAGCGGAAGCAGCATCGACGAGTAGAGTGCGTCGTTTGTCGGGTGGTTCAAGTACCGTAACACTGCCAACCTCGAATGCCGGTAACTCGAGTAGTGCCTTGCAGAAGCCATCGACAAGTTCGGTGAATCTCGCGCAGTATCGCAACAGAACGGGATCTTTCGGTTCCGGAAGACTGGGATATTCGAAGCGTCGTAACGACTCGATGTCGTCGACTAGCAGTCAGCGAGATCTCAGCAAACAACAACCCCGAAGTAGACACAATTCCGGTTCTTTCGCGAAAGCCCAGGAAGTCCCGAAAGCCCACATTGCCAGTGGCGCTAGCAGTAGCAATAGCAACGCAAATTCCTCGACAACGACGAGGGATCGGCACCCAGTGAGCACAAAACCTGAGTCGACCAACAAAGCGGCTTCGACCGCCTCCGCATCGAGCCTTCCGCAAAAGTGACGCGACCCAGACTCTTTCGGGTAAGTGAGAATGTGCGCGTCAACTTGGTGCGTACGAGCGCCAAATCACACCCGAAATCGGACAGCTTTAAGATGATAATGCTCCACCTCTGCCTCGAGGCCTCGCGTAGAAATGGAGAATTTATCCCTGACGGGTAAAGGATTCATTTACTAGCCCGAGTATATGAAACGGGAGGTAGAAAATTACCAACAGTTCACAAGGATCTCGAGCTCTCCCTCGAGTGAATATTCATATATATATATATAAATATAAATATATATATATATAAATATATATATATATTTGAATATAAATATAAATATATATAAATATATATATATATGAATATAAATATATATATATATATTTCTATATATATATATATATATATATTTAATACCAATCGAAAATTGAGTAAAACAACAAAAAACGATAAAAAGTTGAGACTTTGTCATGATACGAAAGGGTGCCCTCCCCAGCAGCTTGTGCCTGGCGCCGGTCGTAGTTATAATGAGTCGGAGAACGCTGTTTATAGCTTAGTTATAGTAAATCGTTCAAGTAACGGTTTACGAAAACACAACTGATATAATGGAAGAAGAAACGCGATGTCCTGCTTAGAAAGGTGTGCGGCTAAAGCGTTAAAAGCTACATTTTATTGGATATCTTTATGATGACAAGAGAGAGCGAGAGAGAGAGAGAGAGGAATGATAATTGTTCAACAAATGGTGGTAGGTGTATGTGTGAAAGAGAGCGAGGCTTTAGAGTTTTCATTCGGCCGAACTTAATATAACAGAAAAAAGGGAAAGAATGAAAAGTAAAGAGAGAAAGGATAATGATGATAATTTCGTTGCGCGAGTATGAATGACGAGAGGTTTTCTTCACAGACAATGCGTTTGAGGTAAACTAACTAGACTATATTGTATTTTATTTCTTCCATCGGTGCTTCTACTCATTGTATTTTGTTTTTATCGCCCGCGGCTTTCAACGGAATTTCATCGCGATCTATAAATAACTCATGAAATATGGTTAAAAAAACGCATCGTCGTACGCTTGTTCTTTTATCAAACAGTATAATCGATGAAAACTGTCAAGTTTTTAATTTCTCAAGTCTTCCATATCATTCTTCGTGCGAAAAACGTCTTTGCGTCGTCGTTACTATTTATCCTCTGCTATTGGCGTTAATTGTCGCCGATACGCGTGAATTAAGCGAGGGGTTTTCCTGGAAAGGGTTCAACAAGAGAGGAAAGAGATTACAAGGGCGGAAATCAAGGTCGGGCCTCGAAGGATCAAGCGGGCAAAAAATGCCGTCACTATAGATGTGAGAGTTACCTTCGAAATTAATTAAACGAAAAGAAGCAAAAAAAAAAAATTAAAAAATTAAAATACTAGACTAAAACGCAAAAAACTACACCCAGGCACGATTGATTGATTGCTTTCGCACCGATCAGTGTCTTGGTGTAGTTTTTTGTAGACACGTAAGACACGTAGGTTAAGATTTATAAAAATTATTATCATTATTATTATTAAATAATCAGTAATTATTGAGTACTACCATTACGATAAGAAGCTATATAATCTTATTATAGTGTTGGATGGGTCTAGAGCGTATCATTGAGCGCGTAAAAGCGCTGCTAATTATTGCAAACCGTTAATCGCGTTTGATGCGAGGTATGAATAGTAGGGAGCCGATTAGATTTAGCTGAGAGCAACGCGACGGAAGCGCTGTTCTCTCTATTTTCCGTATGCAAGAACACGCGCGCGCGCCTTGTTGCCGTGATATATATTTTTGCGACAGAAGCAGATTAAAGAAAAAACGAAGGAGAAAGAGGGACAGGGAGGAGAGGGAAAAAAGAAAGTGATCACCGTCGGAAAAAAAATGACACGATATTGCCGATGAAAACGCGGCTCGAAAACATTGCGAACACGACGTTCAAAACAGTAAATACCGAGCCTCAGAAATTTTCTGGCAAATGTACATTATTTCCTCTGAAGATATTGTTGTTGTTGTACATTTATTATTGATATTTTCTTTGAATTAAAATGAGAGAGAGAGAGAGAAAGAGAGAGCGAGTCCCGCGGGACGTCTTCGACTTTTAACATTTGCGTCGCGATAAAGATTTTCGAGTATTATCGCAAGTTCGCCGTACTTCTCCGAACAGTTTACACGACGAGTCCACATTGATCTCGGATAGCCATAACGTGCCTCCAATTTTTTTACATGACGAGGCAATTGCGAATTCACTGATATCGCGATCGATAGTGATTTATTAAAGAAACCGTCGTTTCGGCCATAGAGACAACGCGTAGACATTCAGCCCAGAAGCAATAAGTAACGGTAGGAAGGGAAAAAAAAACGAATCATCGAACGGCCGACGTGGTTTTCCGCTCAACTAACGGGCAATAAGATTTAAACCAGACTTTTTTGTTATTTTATAGTCTCTGACGATCATGCATCATCATTCGATAATACCGACTAGTCATGCTCCGAGCCTGAGCCATTGATTTTCGCTTCGCTCAAATCTTAAAAGAAAAGAAAAAAAAAAAACTATTTACTTGCATAAATTATGAAAGTCACACGCGTGAGTTACCTCTTGTAATCAAACCCCTCGCACGTTGCTTCTTCCGAGAATTAAACCAAGATAGCTGCCCATTCTTAGAGCATTCCCAGTAGAATGTTCGGACAACTGCGAATGCTTTTTTCTCCCTCTTGGTTATTTTGTAAAAATAGCTACCGCGGCCAACACTTGAACCTATTAGGATGAAAAGTTGAGACACGCTAACGATCAAAGTGCTGGAAGGTGCGGAAAAACTATCAATTATTACTTTTCATAAACCTTTCCGAGGCTCACGTGGTTAAAGTGACAGATAACGACGATAATATTCATAATAATAATTTTAATGATAATAATAACTATAATAACACTAACTTTAATGATAAAGCATATACCGTTAGCCATAACGATATATAATATTATCTTGTATGATGATTAGTTTTGTACATTAAAGAAGCGTATTATATCCGTACATACTTTAAGATAGTGATATTAATTAACGATTTGTTGGCTTTTTAAAAATAATGGATAAATATATGCGATTCATAGACAGCTCGCACGTTTTTTAAACCCGTCAAATGATAAGAAGCGAAAAAGAGAAAAAATAATAACAGAACGAAAGAACGAAAGACAACGAGGCACGTTGCAGCGTTGCCGGCTGGCCCGCTCCGTTTCTACGGTTGTTTGAATGTCGTGATGCTTGCGCAACAGATAGTGAAGATCGAAAGTGAGCGAAAAGAAAAAAAAAACAGGTTTTTTATTTGTTCGAATTATCGTACAATCGTGCAGAGAATCATGATGATGACGACGTCAAGGCATCGCTGGGAGGAAGGACGCTCGTTCCTCGACTACTTCTGGCCAACCCTTCTCCGAGTTCTCTCGGCATCGTATTGGCGTATCGAAAACTTACGTTCGATGCCTGCGCGTTGTTCAGATGATTATCACACACGGTGATTATTCAGAGTATATGTCTGCGCGAAAAAAAGTCGGAAAAATACATTAAAATCGTATAAAATGGAAAGTATCAAGTGGTATTGAACTGAAGCATACTCAAATTATATTCGGCCAATACTTTGTAAAGAAGTAATGTGAAATTACTATAAAAACGAATATAATGAATATAATTTAAGAGTAATTTAGTCCAATACGACATGATCTTCGTATCTTCCATTTTATACCGTTCGAATACAATATTCATATTTTTTTCTTGCGTGGGTGACTAGTTGATTACGGAAGAGAAATACGATGGATGAAGCCTAGACATAGCTCGTAAGATTCCGCCTGGGTTTCTATTCGTCTTGACGTACACCCCGAGGTATTCCTCAACTTTTGTTTTGTTTTGTTTTTTTAAACCATTTTTTAATTTGTAACTATGCAATCGCGATGAACGCACTGTCTCTCGAAATCACGTTCACGTTGAATGGCACAAATTTTACATTTTCGATGTAGTTGCCGAATAACGAAAAGTAGAGATTTAATATTCGAATCTATTGCATCAAAGATTTTTTTAATTTTTTGATACGGACATTGAATTCGTTGTGCGAGGACGGAAAAACTATCCGCACGAGAAACTTATGCTTCGATCAGCTGCGGCGGTGATACGCCTGACGATTCTAACTCTCAGCTTGTAAAAAATATAAATATAGATTATATTTAAATATATTATATATATAGATATATATAAACATACTTACTCCCGTTACTTATATATTAAATTTATAATCATTATTCTTTAAGGCGAATATTATGAGTGGATCGGTTTAATGGTAGGTGACAACGCTAAAAAAATGTATAAACTTGGGATACTACAAATATTACATACACACTACACATACATACAATCGTACAGATGTACAAGAAGTATGAAAACGCGACGGAAACACAGAAATACACCAGGCACTTTATGAGAGTTATTGACTACTTGGTTTTTTTCCTGTACAAAAAGCGAGTGCTTGAGTATACAACGTGCAGTAAGGTTATATATATTGAGCTAAGATATGTAGTCAGTGAAATTCCTCAGAAGCCAACGTGACTCCTTATTCATCTCTGTTACCTCGAGATATCTCATCCTCACTAATGTGTAATGACTTCCATACGCTAAGATTATCGTTTAATCTCTCTTCTCTCCAATATCAATCTCTCCCCTCTTTCTCTCTCTCTCTTTTGACAATGAGATTCAATATGAGTGCTATTGCGATGTAATTAAATCTGTGAAGAAAATCAATCGTCTAGTGGTCAGTCAAATAACACAGAAGCTTTCTTCACGCGACAGCAATGTGTTCCCTGAATCCCCGTAGACACAAATGAAGGGAAATCGAAATAAATTTAATAAAAAACGCTAAATAACGAATACACCAATGATCCAAAGAAGCCTAAATTATAGTACTTTGCAGGGTGCCCTCGATTATGCTAAATCGTTACAAAACCCGTGCTATACTATAGAAACTATCATGTAAAAGAACTTTCACGTAAAGCATGTTGCCTAGCACGAATGCTTTGTATTATATTTTTTTGTAATTCGAGACTCATCGGAAATTGAGTAAATCTTTATACGGTTGGCCTTTTCGTTAATCGTCGTACTACTACAGTGCCTTCGATTGAATTATCTCCTTCAGCCGAATTTGATTTCAGTGCTTTTTAATCATCTTATTAGTCCTTGTAGTTATCCTCTACTGACCTCGTTTTTATCTCACTTTTTTTTCGCACATAAAACACAAGGCAAAGCCACGAAAGTTTTGTCAATGTGGATTACGAGTGGTAATCGAGCTGTTGCCACTATAGGAATGATTCGTCATGAAGATTAATGGATTCTCCCCTCCTCCGTGACTCTCCGGCCAAGTTAAAACCGTACACTTGTTGTATGGTAATGCCCCCAGTGTTCGATCGACATCCCCGAAGTAAATAACCTTTTTGGCGTAGATTTTTTTACACTATACATAATACGTATTATATACGAATATGGGAAATAAAATATAGCGTGAAATCCTATGCAAGAGCATAACAGACATGCCGTCGTCATACTGATACTGCTGTAGTGTAAAAATAATACCGACGACGGCAAAGAAACCGACTTACCGCATAAACATTTATATATAAATAAATAAATAAAATATAATATTATTAACTATTATACTAATAATTGTTAAACGCGTTAACGGAAAACCGTTAATGTCAGCCATGTACATAATGATAATGATATAAAAAAAAAAAACGGACAGACATGAAACACACAGAAAGCCCACAAAACATATAAATAAATACTATAAATAGCCCGAGGTACTTTCGAAGTAGAAACATGCAGAGAGATAAAAAAGATTCGATTCGATATACACTGCGTTGCATGTGTAGTGAGTGACATACACGATATCTAGAGCGCGATACACGTAGGCTATTGTATAATAGATTAATTGAGAAAGAAGACAAAAGAAACAAAAAAAAAATAATAATACATATTAAACTGATGCTGTTGTATCGTACGTGTGTCTGAGGATTTTTTTTTTCGAGTCTTGTATGCATATACTTGGGAGTATTGTAACGTTTGTGAATACATAAAATAAAAAAAACCAAAAAAACCGAGTGACCGAGTATTGTTTATCTCTTTGAATCCTTTTCCTTTCTTTCAGTTTGTGTAGACTTGAGGAAATATTATTGCTATTTTTATAGTCAGTAAACGATGATCTTGTTATTACAATGTTCTTTTTAATATTTTGGTCGTTTACTTGAGTCTTCGGGTTTTTTCCTCGCCGTGCGCTTGCGATACACGAGGTGCATGATTTTCTCGCCATTAAATTTGTAGCGAGAAAAAAAGCCGCACGTCGTTATAACTTCGGAGGCTGTCTTGGGTCGGACGTCGTACAAATAAATAAAAGAGCCGAAAATTATCGACATGGCATTCACAAGGATCCGGGATACGTACGATATCTTGGAAAAAGGGTTCGTACCGCGTTGTGTGAGAGAAATAAAAAGAAAAGGACCGAGGTATAACCGAGCGAGGGAGGAAGAAAGAGGGAAGAGAGATGAACGCAACTCAGTAGCTAAATGTATAAGCTCGATGCGCCCTTGCTCGCGATGTTTCCACGTTTTACGATTATGACTCCCGTTTACATCGTCTGCCACATGGCCCACGCTGGTTCCGGCCGACGGGTTACTTACCGGAGCATCGAAAGCCATATTTTTCTCTACACCGTCTTCTCTACCTTGCTAAAGCTTCCGTTTTTTTTCGACTTGAGGCAATACTATCGTAGAATTGTTTATTTACCAACTTGTTTAAACTTGGCGTACAAGTAACTAAATGGACTATTCATGTGTGAAATTGAAACACAGACAGCACAACGGCACGTTTATCGCTTCGACGTCCAAAAAGAAATAAGCGAATTAAAGAAACGGGAATATTTTAGATTGCTAATTCTCGATTATCGAGATTATGAGACATTGGGAGGAAATAAATGTGCGCATGGATAAGAATTCCGCATGTAAATATGCATCGGCATTTTGACGGTATTACCTAATGGTATATTTCGATACAAGAGGCCAAACGAGCGTTTTGCGCACTGCGAGTCTGAAAAGGCAGTGCGAAGCCGCAGAGTTTGTTCCGCCTTTACACGAGCAGTGCGCAAGAAGCGAGTTTGACATTTTGTATCGAACCATATTTTTCTTTACGAGTGCAATGCAAAATCCGGATTTGTCCGCCGTTTACAGACATGCAAAAAGCCGTTAGTCCTCGGAGTTACCATAGCAATCTCAAACAGTGGGCAAAACGCTTCGCGCGGTGTGCAAAATGCTTTGCACACCTGTGCGGCATTCAGCTATTTTGGTTGTCTGCGAACGGTGGGCAAACTCGGACTTTGCATGCACGTGTAAAGAAAAAAATGTTTGCCACACGAAGAGAAAAAATTTCATTGATTGACGGCAATTTTCGTTAACGAAAACAAATACTTGAGCTTCGATAATATCTTATCATTGAATCATCTCAAATTCAATGAAAAGTAATGATGTTGAATCGAAGCAATGATCTCTGATCTTTTCATTGATTTCACTGAACAGGCGAGCATTGGTTTTTCCTAAACTGTTCGGCAGATAAAGCTTAAATTTAGAAGGAATGTACTCAAGTACGGCAGAAAATAGCTGAAGTATGAGCTCCTTGAATCTCGAAGCAAATTGACAACCGGATAAGTGTTTAACATTGGACGATAAAATTTTCACCACTTGCCGCTATCAAGTATATTTTTTCAATGCATGCAGGAGACCGTTTCTTCATTATATGGTAAATACGTAAATGTTTCTTTAATTGAATCTTTTCTCTCGGTGCAAAGATGTAACTCGGTTCAACTGTATTCTGATGTATCTCATCAAGATATGACCAGTGATCGATAGTAATAACCATAAGTAAATGAGAGAAACGATGCCTGGGCAGGCGCATACACGAATTTTTTCATTGTAAATACAAATATAAATATACGTCTTTATTGATCTTCATTAAATATATGCGGTATGTTAGATTTCACGCGTCTAGTTATTATCGAACTGCCGGTATTTTGTGAGGAAAATCGGATAATACAAATTGTATTCAATATTTTTCTTCGCCTATATAACATTTGCTGATTAAAAGGGTGGCATTTTTATATTTTCATGCTTTCTTCCGATTCTTGGGCAGTTGTGTGAAATCTCTGAGACGCCCGAGGTCTATACAGCCAACATTTCCGTAGCTTCTGTCTCGGGTAATTATGCAATAATTTAGTTTTATGGTTAGTCGGTGGTGAAGTTGTTCTTAAAGTTTCTGGAGAAGAACTCGGAGTCGACGGCCGAGTCTTGGCGATGGAGTGAAGGGCAAATGACGACCAAGTCGGGGTGCGAAGGGCGGTGGTGGTGGTGGAGGCGCTTGACGCTGCTCGAACTCCTCCTGGCGACCCTCCATCAATCTTCCGAGTCTTGCATTCTCACCCATAAGAATGTACTTTTGGATTAAGTCTTGTCCGGATTCTCGTCCTAATCGGGGTGTGAATTGATTCGTGTGTCGCTTATCGCCTGATGCTATGAAATAAAATTATTTATAAATATCAAATGATGAACACTGTTGAAGAAGATTGTGAATTAACCCGAGTTAATATTTTGTTTTTACATAAATTGTCAATACATAAATGTAGTGTACATGCAGGGTACACGAAGGTTCCTCCATTCCTTCGACTCTCCTCCTCCGAAAATGGTAGATATTACCCAATTGGAGTAAAAAAAGACTACTGTGGACTGGAACTATTATGTTTGAACCTCCAATTAGGTTTTATAAAGTGAGATGAGGTTTTTAGACCCTTGCATGGACCTTCAAAAGTGGCATATTTTACCCATTTTCATTTAACGAAGGGTGTTCGAAGGGCTTAAATTTCAACTCGGGAATTGTGAAAAATGCTATAAATTTCACAAAACTGGTGTGTAGAGTAATGATTAATATGACATTCACTGTAAAATTAACAGTCCAACAGACGTAAATAGAATATCGCAGTACTCGGATAAAAAGCACGAAATTCACAAGCGTCATAGAAAAACAAATAACGTGTAGGATCCTAATATTTTTCAACAGTAAATCTCAAAATTTCTCGAATTTTCCTTAGCATTGTTTCTTCAAAAATATAATTTATTTGGACAAGAAGTTTATGGTACCGTTTGTGATTAAAAATCCAACTCCTGTACGTGTTTTTCAAAGAATTTTTTTAAGGGTGTATAGGCAAGGGGATAAAAAACGTTTCGATCTTTATATTTTAATCGCTTATTAATTTAATTAATTTTCGTAATTATTTTAAAGTAATTTAGTTTCCCTCCAATGGTGTGCGATTTTCTATGTTTTCGAAGCAATTCAAGCAATATATTTTTCAAGTATTTTACTTGTCATCTCAATGCGTGAACTTAGGAATCGACAGCTTCTAAATCCTAGCTTGGAGAGAAAAGAAGAATATTGGATACCTATGTCCAACGTTTCGCCCAAGATTACATCGAAATACTTGCGCCGCTAGAACTAGTGAAATGGCATTTTTTAAATTTGTTTGTTAAGTGGATAATCGGTATTGTGATTATGATAATAGCACATTTTGTCTATGTAAGGAAGCTCGCATTCAATTTGTGACGTTTGAATACATTATTTTGTCGTTAAAAGCCTCAAAATTAAAAAGAAAATCGAGGCTCCAATTAGTATGATCATCCAAATTTTGTAATTTCTCAATATTATGAATTTAAAAAAAATGTTGTGAAGTTAAAATTTATCGTTTTCTAATTTTTAAACTTTTTAATTCTATAATTTAACATTCAAACAAATGCTTGATTCTGTAATTTCACAGTGCAGCGATTGTACACATGGAGAAATGTAGAAATTTGCAAAAAAACCATGTATTCTAAAATTTCCCGACAATCTATCTATTTGATTGAACTAATCATATATTTGCTTAATTACTTCATTCAATAGAATCAAAATTTAATTGCCGCAACAGAATATTTTCCCTTTTTGACCAAATATCCTATTGATTTAATGAAACGATCCTATGAAAAACGTCGGACAGAACAGTTATTCATCCCATATCGTATTATTTCGTCGACCCTACTCAAATAATTTATCATTGAAACAAATCAATATTTGTTTCAGTGTGGCCGTCATTTAATTGCTTTAGTTAAATAGATTTTCAAGCAAAGGATATACCTGTTTTTTTCTAAATGAATATATATATATACATATATTATCTCACTTCTGCATATATATACGTTTAACTACATAATTCAATTGCTTAAAATATATATTTTGAATACATACAATCATCTATTTATTGCAATCAACGAAATATATAATGCTTCGAATGTAATGATAATTTGAACTCAAGAAATTTGGCCATTTTTATATAATGGACTTAAGGAAATACATTATTTCTTAAACCGATCTCATAGCGGCTTCAAATACCAAAATACTTGAGTCAATTATATGTGCTTCAAGTAAATAATGAATAAGTAAAATTTTTTTCAGTGTATAAGTTTCATAAAACCTTGAACAGGGACAAGAGCCCAGGGAGATCCTTCAAGTGCGTCAGCAATGGCGTTGATTTGATCATCATCGAATCCTTCGGACTTTTCTTCAGACCTGCGTCGTCTGCCGAGCCGCGGTCCGAACCACATAGCACCGGAAACGCCGCCGCCCCGTTCTGCACAATTGCTTCCCGAGCATAGACCGTTTGCATTGCCGTCGAGGCTGCGGCTGGCGAATTTCTCCATCCCGTTTGACTCTGCAATGACAATACTCCTTTAACGTTGACCCTTTTTCGAGGTAGATTCCCCTAAGCTCGCTGATAGAGTACTTTTCGAATAATCCTTGCTTGACGCGACGAAATCGACGAAAGTATACATACCGTATTCACCGGAAGCACTGGCAAGTAGAGTTGCGAGAACGCTGACTATTACGACTGCACTACCGACGCTAGAGCGCGGATAACCATTATTAACAAAACTCAGAGATATCATTTTCTTTCGCGTCTTTTAGGTGTCCTCTATTTTATCGCTACCGTTATACTCTATTTCCCTCGGTAAGTGTTGGACGAGTGGTGGCGAAACGACGAGAATCCTCGGTTTTTATAGTAAATGCTAAGGTATATCGTACGTACCCCTTGGCCACCCCCTACGAAGATCGAGGGTGGCCGCGCAGTAGTTTAAAGCGTGTAGAGATCGCTCAGGAAATCCCAGCGGGTGTGTTGCTAGCCTGTGTTGTTCGTGTATTCCTGTACGTGGATTTAGCGCGTCTTTTATCGGAGAAATACACCAGTAAACACCGTAATCCGAATACGGGTTCGAAAGCTCGAGAATAAAAGAGAAAGAGAAGAATACGTAGGAATCGGCGAAGGTGTAGGTGCAAGAGGTGGAGGAGGGTTGCCGCGCTGCCTCTCTGACGCAATTTACTCCGGCAGCTCGTATATACATAGTTACCTTGCAGACGTACGCGGTTCTTCCACTCTCGCTCACGAGTTCTCCCACCGTGCGATACTGGCCGTCGCCACCGCTTGCTCCTGCGGCGCACAACTATATTGAGGAACATGCAATCTCGACAAGCCGGTGATTTGTCTCCATTTTATTGAGACTTCGAGTCGCCCATACTCGATGAGACGAGTAGAAGAAGAAGAAGGAGCGAATGTTGAGAGAACGCGAGGGTGTCTATCCCTTTCTTTGTCCTGTGAATACTCGCTTGTATTGGCGAGGTCCTGATCTTCTGGCCTGGAATAACCTCACGGTGAGAATCGCTCTAGTAGCACACCTACGCAACCCTATAGGAAACTTCCATCCAACGGTTTTTCAACGTTACCTGAGTGCGCACGGCGATATACAGTAGAAAAGATGGCCGAGTCCGTAAGAACCAAGGTAATACTGAAATCACAAATAATCCAACAGTTTTTCAGCTCGTATGCCATTTTAGCCTGAGCCGAAGATGATAAAATAACACTAAAACTCGCTAAATGGCGGGGATTAAATCCGAATTTTGCGAACGCCGTGCGTAAAGTTATCACTTTATACGCACGCATTTGGAAAACTCACAATTTAAATTCCCGAAAACCCGGATTTATATAATGCTTACTTTACACACGAGATGCAGAATATACTATTTTCTCAATAGTCCTGTAATGTACTATTTATTATCGATAATGGAAATTCGGTTCCGGTTGTTATTATCGATTACAAGGAAAATTATCTCTTCGCCAATCGTTATCACACATTTTTTAAGGGGATGTGAAACATTTACCACGTGACATATCAGAGTCGGAGAGGTTTCGAATGATACAAACGTCTTAAGAGGCAGTGATACACCGCCTGAAATTTCGTCGCCTAATGCTAAACGCCTATAGGTCTGTCTCTCTCCGATATAGCTCTGTCTCTCTCGCACTATTTTTTTCGATTCTTAAAAAAACGGTTGTATTGAATGAGGAGCCAGAAGCTTAGCCCAATTCTACGATATTCCAGCGTATTGCCTGAAAATACGGACCCTATCTGCTGTACCGTTCGGGAGAAAACAGCTTCCGAAATTTCTGGATGGGGTATCACTGCCTCCTAAGAATATTTTGGCAAAATATACAGGAGGGGAACACGTTGATCAGTGTGCGAGTGAGAAACTGCAACGAAGCGAGCAGCTATAGAAGGAATTTAATTTATTGAATTTAACTCAGAAACTATATGATATCGCAAATCGACTCGCAATTTAGACACAATCTGTCTTAAACTATGATCCCCACAGTAGTAGGTTTCATTTTATGGATCGAACAGAAATTGGGAGAGGAAATTCGTCTTCTAAAATGTCTATGGCTCAAGATATCCGAAAAGTCTTGAAAATTTCGCATTCAATTTAATCGCTTTATTCGTTTATTCGTGCTGTGATTGGCCGGTGGCCATGCATTAAAATTTTTCCTTTGTCAAATGTCGAAACTCACATAAAGCGACGAATATTCGGTAGTATGTATACTTACTTTCAACCAGTTTTTGAAGACTTAACACGGAACTTTATGTTTTGACCCAAATATCCTTAAGATGCAGTAAAAGTCATCCATGGAGTCATATTTCGACGGTGGCGCTTTCCAGACTTTACCGTGTTATGTGCAATACTTTCTCGAAAAATGCCAATGCCTGGAATAACTTTAATTAGATGCGGAAAACTTATTTGTGCTGGTAAAATTGTTACTGAAGAGGCTGGCATCGTCGAAGCATCATAACATCTATTTAATATGTACTCAGCCAAGGTCAAAATAATACGTTACTGAAGAAGACCAAGTTCTAAACGTTTGAAAATAAAGAATTTAGATTCTTCAACCTGGCCGCTAATAGCCGACAACCCACTAACTCATTATTATTAATTAGATGCGTTCGGCAGCAGCTAAAAATACAAATACAGGATAAAAATTATTCACCACTGTCTAGCGTATCCCAGTACCCCATACGGTGTAACGAATAAATATAGGCGAGGAGTTGATGCCTCACGCTCGAAACATACGTTAAAGCTATCGGTCAGCGTAGCAGTCTACATATTATGGTAGGAACCCCCGTAGGCGCCTGTGCGACTATCAGTCCAGAGTTAAACCTGTCAATTGTACGATTTAATTTAGGGATCAGCGAACTGGCAGCAACAGCAGCAGATAGAGTGCGAGGGTGTTCTCGATATATAAAAGGACGAGTCGCTGCCGGACCTCGTACAATTTTATCACGACGTGCGTCTACACTTTCTATCTCTCGATTTTAAGTCGAAATGTAACCGAGTTAAAGCCGTCAAGTTATTAAAAAAATTCTAATTCTATCAAAATCTTCTACTGAACTTGAGTAAATTAGACATCTATCAGCACTTGGCATTATTTCGTCTACATAGTAGGGTGTTTGCTAAATTAAGTTTTGCGATAACTTTAATTTTATGAAAATTTGTAAACTCGATGAAATTCTAACGACCTTACAGATCGTATCTAAATTCGATATCGAATACCTCACATGATTTCCTTTAAGTTTAATGCAGCGGGCCAGCTCGACAGTGCGAAGATTTCGTTCGAGTTATAGTGATGTAACAGAAATTCAAAAAAATGTCAAATATCACATGAAATCGTAATGTTTTATGAATGTATACTACGTTGTGTGTCGAAATTGATTCATTTGTTTTGCATCGTTTTAAACTATAGTTTGTACCTTCATACAACTCTTTTCAAAATTTTAGCGCGATAAAAAATTTTTTAGAGGAGGCTCAAACGATGTATAGATTTCCCATTTGATTAACACGTACATGAATGCGACTCTCAATATATTTATGTTCCTAAATTACAGATATGATATATTGACGTTCGCGTCGTATCTTTTTTCGTTATCTTCAGATCATTCGGAAGAGAAAAAGTGCTTACAAATTTTTCGTTTGGATCGATAGTTTTCTAGTTATAAATTTTCGAAGCTCAGAATATCGCCCTCTCCGCCCTGTAAGATTAGTTTCAATTGAAATTTCAAGTTTGAGGTCAATTCTGGAGCCAATGTCTGCCGTGAAGTTTAATTATAAGTGAAATTTCATTCAACTGATAAACGGATGTTTCAAATTAGTTTCTAAATACGGAAAAAATTATGAATTAGATCGAATATTTAAGAGAAAAATAAAAAAAATTCATCAGCTTTGTTCAAAACGTTTGATAAACCTGTCAAAATTGACCAAAAATCGGGAAAAATTCAACAAATCATTAAAAAATTGAAAAAGAAAGAAAAAAATTATGAAGCGTCCGCAAAAATGTTTAGACTGGGTCACAAATTTTACAAATATTGTAAAAAATGGAGAAAAATCGAGAAAAAATGTAAAAAATGAAGAAAAATCGCTCGACACTGGTGGTTGTGTGATCGGTGTGCAGCTCTGGCGATCCCCCGAGTTAAGCAGCTTTTTGTGCTGCCAATACTTGGATGAGTGACCGCTTAGCCATGCCCCGGCTGGCTCATCAACCAGTGACAGGAGGTACGTTACATTACGTTACACGTTACGTACATTAACATGTACGTGTTAATCAAATGGGAAATGTATACATCGTTTGATCCTCCTCTAAAAAATTTTTTATCGCACTAAAATTTTGAGAAGAGTTGTATAAAGGTACAAACTATAGTTTAAAGCAATACAAAATAAAATAAATTTTTATTTTGACACACCCTAATGTATGCCAAAGAAACATCGAGCAACGTGTACATAAAATATCGATATTACAATTTGACCTTATACAGTTAAGTAATTGACAATTTATAGAGGTATGAAATTTAGCCCGTTCATCCCAAATATACATACATATAATCATTTTCGATTAATTTTTTTCTGTATTACGAGTATACCGAGATGAGAACGATACAATTTTTTTAATGAATAGCTTTTTCCATGAGAATGCAAGAGGTCGAAAAGTAATCGTAAAGTTCGTCTCTCAATTTATATCATATTTCAAATTTAAGTATTTCGCTTACTACTTAGGTGAAGCCGATCGATCACCTTAAAAATCCAGTCTATTTATAAAGAAACGTTTAGTGTATGTTTCGAATACGAGCGACTCACAACGTAAGCAAAAATAATCAAAGATACGCCTTATTAGGTCGCGTCACTCTTTACCCGTCGCTATTAAGATTCTTGCTTGGACACATGCACTCGAAAGCTCTTTTTCAGTGAGATCGAGAGCACGTTGTAGCGGCGAAGGAGGAAGACAGAAGACAGAGTGCGCAGTACGTCTACTACCGAACTCTTCGATACTTAGAAAAGCAAACAAACCCTCTCTTCTTCGAGTAAATCTTTTCTTCTTAACTTCGTCTAACCCCTAAGCCGAGAGAATCGGCCGTACGAAAAACATAAAGCGATGAAGAGGATCTTCTATAGCGATGCATCTGCCATCTAAGTTTTACTCGCACGTCCGTACTACATATTCCCACGTTTGGATAACAACTTTTTCAGCACTATTTTATAACTCTTCGCCTTGACTCCCTCACTTCCTCTTTTTTTTCTCGGTCTTTCTTTCGTTGTTCTCTTCGTAATATGTAATGGAAGAGGCATCAGTGCGGATTCGAATTGGAACGCGATACGTGACCGGCACCAGTTTAGTGTCGCAGTGTGTTTACGCGTTCGAGGGATCAGTATAATAGGCCAGAGGGGGAATTAGCGAATCCAGGCGGCGCCACGAACGAGGATGTACATATAACTACACTTTTATCCGCGGGCCTACATTTATTTCGCCTAATAGACGTAGGAGCTTAATGATTTTTTAACAAGGCCTTCGTCCCTTCTATTAAGCTACTTAACTACAGTTTCTGAAAGCTTCCGAGCCTCAATTTCGGTCAACCATAGACTGCTGGTTAGTCCGGCGAAATAGATTTTTTTGCAACCCACTATGGTCCCTACAAATTGATTTTCCGCGTGACAATCATAATTCTAGACTCGTTTGGCGCGCTGCAGGTGGTCTTCTTGAGTGTAGAGGGCAGTAGTTTCGCTAATGTACTGTGTATATGGCCCGTTTGTTGACTGCCATTGTAGCAAGCGAGGAAGGGGAAAGTTAGCTACACAAATCGATCTTCATCGGGACGGTCGATGCAGCTTGCCTCACCGGGTCACAGCTTTAATTGCCGACAGATTGCTGAACTAGATCGACGTTTAGATAGAGTCACGGAAAGTACGGCGCACATCTCCCCTTCACGAGATTAAATACTCGCCTGCATTCGACCTGCTGCATGTTTACTATCAGTTTCGAGCCCACAAGAGATAATAATATTTTTTGGTCCCCTAAAGCCACTGAAAGTTCCACCCTCTTTCTAACTCGTCATATAGAACAACCTACGACAATTGTCGGGAGTGAAGGCGAGGATACGTAAGTCAATGGCAATTGGATTAGTTTCACCCTTGGAAATAGGGATGCGTCGGTCAATAGTCGATACAGCGGAAAAATACATAAAACTCGTTGGTACAGTCGTGGAAGTTTTGATAAACAAACTGTATCGAAATTTTGTCTTATGAATTACATAGTGAATTGAGAAGCTGTAAGTATTGGCATGACTATGGATATTTTAAAAACCATTTCTTTTACAAATTCGGCGAGAAACGGTGCGCAAATTTTGCGAGCTACATGGAATTATGGTAAGCTTCTCGCGTCGCGATACTCGATGAAAAAATAGCTTAATCAAATTGGGCAGGACGATTCCGAAAGTGAATAAGATAGTCATTACATATAGGATATCTCATCCTGATTCAACTTGGGTCCGACTCTCGGCCTCCCAAATTCGGCTCGTAATTTTTTTGTAGGTTTGGTTAGACCCTCCAATGCACCAAACTTTATTTTGGCTGTGTCTAATCGCACCCTTTGGTGTGTCTAAGATGGACACGAGACACGGCTTTTCTATCTCGAGAAAACCATGGACTTGGCGACACGACTGATATTCCGTATCTCGTGGCTCGTAAAGTTATTATATTGTATCTAAAGCGAATGTTTACGGGTATAGTATCGACGCTAGTGCAGTTTGCAGAATTATTCGTGCTATTTTTTATCTATTTTTTAAATCTAATTCATTTTTTAATGTACAAAACAGCAGAATGCTTTTTGTTTACAACCGTGACAGTACTACGCACTAGTATTTTTTTCGTTATTTCTATATTATTACCATTGCAGATATTACAGATAGCACAAAATATAAATAACAAATGTATTTTATAACATTATCACAAGAGTTTTTTTTTCACAACCTTGTATTCGTTAATTTTTTCTATGCAAATTTCATTTTTGTATTGCTATTTAAGAGACATATCAAATACCATAATTTGAAAACTCGAAAAAATAGTGAAAATACTTAGTTGAATATCAAAATTTTCTAGCTGATAGCCAAAGTAAGCAAGATACTTCTTATAGTTATCAAGTTTGTCCAATTTCCAAAATTATTAAAAAATAGAAAAATAAATTAATCTCGGGCTGAAGGACCCCGGTCGATGGCCCATTGGCGTTGTAAATAGAATACATATGTAATACATATGGCGTAAATAAAATACATATTTGTAAAACCTCTGTATACAAACCAATAAATTTCTATTACTACTACTACTAAATTTATCTACTACAGGGGACAGGTCCAACGTTTATTCATGTAAAACCGAATTTTTTAGACTCTTTTCAGATTATTCGGAACTAATTCCAGCACCGTACAAGTCACATTCCTGCACAAGCATGCCATAATTAGAAAATCTAAAAAGTAGTCTTTTAAATATCAAAATTTTCTAGCTTAGAGCCAGAGCGGGGAAGGTTTTTCTTCATATAGTTTTTAAGCTTTGTAATTACACATATGACTGAAAACATTTAAAGATAATTCCTAATTTACGGTTGGAATTTAGAAAGAAAATATTGTCATCGGAAGTTCGCTCAGCGACCAAAAACATTAAAAATACATACATTTTTTCATTATTATTTTTTTTCAGTTATCGACCCTGATTTTCTCTTATTATGCAATACATAGTGCATAGTTGAAATGAAGAGATTAACTCTAAGCACTTATAATTTTGGTATATTTTTCAGCTATGAACAAAGCATTGAATAAGGAGATAAAATCTGGGGTAAGAGCTGAGAAAAAAATAGTAAGAAAAAAAATGTAATGTAATTAAAAATGTTTCTCGTCGAGCGACCTCTTGATGACAATTTTTTCAAATTTCATTTTGGCTGGAAGTGAGATAACAAGATGATATGAGGGGTAAAAGATTACGAAAATAAAAGAAAAAAAAATCATTTTGAACATTTTCAAAATTTTCGAGCGACCGCTAAATAATTTTTCGCAAGCTCAATTTTTTGCGAGAATTGCTTTTTCACTGAAATCATCTTCTTTATTGGATCAGTCTAAAAATAAAAACATCGCCAGAATGCCCAACATTTGGGTCACCCTAATATTCATGTATTGTAGTAATCATGTACTTATACACATAGTGCATATGGGCATTCTATGTGCACATAAAACAACTACTATCCGAGGGCATCTCTCTCGATTTTCTGTGATACCCAACAACTAAGAATAACGCGGAGGAAGCTCTGGCACGGGCTTACAAGTTCCGTAGCTAGAGTGTTTACCCGAAGTCCGCGAGCTCGACGCGATCCTAGAGGTGTTCTGGGCTACGTCAAGGGGCAACAGTTTACGGACTACCAGTGTTATGTGTTGCTATGTATATAGCTGTACACACTATGTGGAGTGTAGTACGTCCCGCACTGCACCGCAACGACGCGTGCTCTATGTTCTGTTCACCCATTTGCCGGATCTCTTGCCCCCTTTACTCACCTAATATCCTGCCTGGCGTATATACGCTCGTGCACTTGCCCACATTCTCAGCCTTTAGTTACACGTATATCTGTATGCATACGCAGCACCACCATACAAACCGTCGCGTGCCAGGCACGTGTAATTCTCGACGAGAAGGGGGAGGGGGAGAACGAGACGACGGTCTATAAACTCGGGAAAATAAAACAGCAGCAGCAGCCACAAGATTCAGGCCGTCAGGAAGCTCGCACTCTTTCGACTTGTGTCTATGTGTTGCCCTGATCACGTCCTCTCGTTCCACCCGATCGAAAGTTGTATATATGCTATCTCGGGTATCAGGGAAAAAATGGCCGGGAAAAAATGGCCGATGGCATAAATGGCCGGGGAAAAAATGGCCGATGGCATAAATGGCCGGAGAAAAAAAGGCCGATAGAAAAAACGCCGATGAAAAGAGTTCGGTCCCCTATAAATGTAATTTTTTATCATCATCATTATTATTACCATAATTAGATTTGTTCATTTGTTTATTTATTATTGTTAATAACATTATAATATCCTCAAATAGTACACACATATGCTGAAGTGGTCTACATTTTTAGATGATTTGCTACTAAAATTTTCACGATTTTCGCCGACGTTTACGACTGGAACGCGCGATTCCGTGAATTGTGCGGCATCTGACAGCAGTCAAACTCGTGAGCAAAAAAAAATTCAGCACGTTCCATAAGTATGCTGTCGGTCAAAACACTTGTTCTGACGAACAATACATCTTTTTGAGTACGATTTTTTTCACTAAAATATCGTCTATGGCTACACTTGTGTCGATGCTATCCAGACTTGGCGCGTGATTTTTTTCGCCGGCTGTAGCATCAATAATGACGCTTGATTCGAGTGACAAACGCTACGTATAGAGGATGCTTTAAACTCTGAGTAGACGGCGAACACGGTGACCACAGAGGATTAAATAGGTATTTGGGTTCGTTGTGTGGTATTTTCAGGGGGTGGGGTTAAAGTTCCGAATGGTAAATACACGAAGGTCTAAAACTCCGAAATCTATTCTCTCACCTACATTTTTGACGAAATTCCCTAGAAAGTTTTTCGTCAAAAATGTAGGTGAGATATTAAGTTTCGGAATTTTAGACTTTCGTTCATTTACTATTCGGAACTTTATAGCCGATTCCCTTGCCTCTCAGAGACAAAGTTCCAAATCGTAAATACTCGAAGGTCTAAAATTTCGAAATTTAATATATCACCCACATTTTTGACAAAGTTCGCTAGAATAATTTTCGCCAAAAATGTAGGTGAGATATTAATATTCGGAATTTTAGACTTTCGTGTATTTACCATTCGGAACTTTGACCCCGCCCCGGAAAAACAAACATATTTGTACCGATTATTATTTTTTATTTCTTTGTATTTCCGTGGTCTGTAGGCATTGTGCCTATTACCGGGTCGGCCCGAGTCAATAGCTCGTCGCCTCGGGGGGCCTGGTCCGCATCAGTAACCTGGGCCCTATGCGGCCGCATCCGACTTCCCCCTCTATATTGCTTTCGCCATAGCATTTTTGCTAAGGGCATAGGGAAATTGCGGAAAACCTATGCCGATATAGCTGGTTTCGAATTCGCCTCGCGGCCACGGAGCTACGTCACGTTTCGTCGAGAACATAAACACGGATTACAGCTGTTACATGTGCTCCATACACAGGTGCCTGTGTGTGTCTCACGTATACATCTGGAGCTTCATCGTGTCCGTGTTTTTATGTTCGATGAAAATTGTCGGCACCGGGAATCGAACCCACGACCTACCGATGCTCTGGACTCGAGGCCAGTACACTAACCATTAGACCACCGCATCGGTTTCTTATTTGTACCGATTAAGGATCTTATACAGGTTAACAGTTTTAAAGATTTTTGTACTGATTTTATTTATGGTAGAGAAAAAAATATGACTATTTTTTAAATGTTTTTATTTTTATGTTTATGTTTTTTATGGTTACAGAGATAGAAATTACCAAAATTCCGAAATTTAACATGAACGGCATACAATGAAGCATGAAGACTGGCTTGTATTCGGCAAGAGTCCAGAAAGAAAAACGTTGAGTGCTGCTCGGGACAGTGTGCCGTCAGAAACGAGACACGTGCGACCGAATGTAACGACACGATGACGGTACAACGTGCGCTGAATTCGGTCCTGTGTCAGCACCGTTGCAGCACGTTGTGCAGTACAGAAGGACTGCACGGTGTGCCGAAACAGTGCTGATATAGTTGCGGTTTTAGCACGATGTACCGTCACCGTGTCGTTATATTCGGTTGCACAACTGCACGGTATCAACACGACTAGCTGTGCAGTGTCGTTTTCGTGTCGCCATATTTCTATCTGGGAAAGAACATGCTCTCTGAAAGTATTTTTCACATAAAAGTTGAACTAGTGCACCACCTTGTCCATCCTCCTCGCGAGTAACCTGTACAACATCCTTAACGTGTTTATAAAAACGAAAATTCCACTTACAAACAATTTTGTCTTTTTGCGTAGTATTCATAGAGAAAGGAAATTTAATCTTGTAGGACGAAATTAGGTAATCCAGATCAAGTGCAAAATTGACAAAAGAAAAAAAAAATTGTATCGATTAACATGTTGAAGAGAAAAAAAATTACACTTATGATCATATTTGATTTTTTATATTCCGTATTGGGAAACAATCGAGTGTCGAGAGCGATCAATTGCTCAAGAACTCGTCCCCATTCAGACCTTGGTCTTTTTCAGAGTTCGATGGTCGAGAGACGAGCGACGACGAGAAGTCATCGACAACCGATCTCGTCTGGCGTCGGTAAGCGAACAGTTTCGTCGGCCCGTCGGACGGCATCGACTGTTTCAGTGGGTACCTCGATTTGTCAGTGACGGAAACATCGTTTTTTCCGCGCTAGAGCCCTTGACTCACTGTGCGGTGGCCATCAAGCCCGAAAGCGACGGCCACGATGCTCGGCTTCTATACGATTCTCTTGCAGAAATTGGACACTAATACGATGTGGCAGCTCGTGCGTCGCCACGTCGCAGCTTCGCACCAGACACACACATGAATTATGTGGCTCCTGGTGCCAAGTCAGTGGATATATACATACCCTGACATGGAGAGCTACCCGAGAATCGTACTTAAAACACATAATACACGAGTGCCGTTTCTCGGTCAATGCATGAGAAAATTCTTCTATGTCATTTAAGTACATTTCGAAATTCCCTTGCGAGTTCTTCTCCTCTAAACGTTTTCGGCATGAAAGCAGCCACTGAGCCTCGGATCTATGATAGTTACTGCTCCGAAAGGGACTCGAACGAGAGAAAAGTCATCGGTACCTAATTTGTTGATAATAGTTACCGATGGGGATCTGATATATTATACACGAATTTGACTTGGATCTCACCCTCGACCTCCTGGCTCTGGTCGGTGATTATTTGTGTTGTTATTTTAACTTTGAAAGGAAAGCAGAATTCTTTCTAATTTTATTTTGATATTTTTACATCACTATTTAAAAAAGTTGCTACTGGCGCACCACGTGACTTTCTGATCACGATTGTTACTGTCGTGACGTTAGTGTTGTGACGTTAGTGTTGTGACGTTAGTTTGCGAAGTTAGCTTGTAAAGTTAGTATGTGAAAATGATACTCATAATCTGTAATTAAGGATTTATTTGACAACCGTTTTATGAAACTTTTTGAAAGGATTTTACTTACACTTCTCTTTCTTCAGAATAAAAATGTCACAAAAAATATCTTGAAAAAATTAAGACATGCTCAATACATTCAAAACCAAATAGAGAATCTTACTCCTTTATTTTTCATTACTTTTTTTTGTAAAATTTATAAAATGAAGTACGATTTATTTTAGCCGTTATTCAAAATTCATGCTTTATAATCTAGGAATCATAATTCATAATAAAACAGAAATATATAAATTTTAATATTCTGAAATAATTGTAACAATTGTCTTGAAATACTTTTTTCATTTCAAATTACTGGCGTTAAGCTATTATCGTGAATTTACTAAAGTATATATATCAAGATGAACTATACAAATAGAATCTTTACGGGATTTCGGACATTATTTGCGATCTACGTTGCTTGCGTTAATTTATTGAGATTGTGTTTTCAATCACTTATTCGTAGATCAAAAGTTTCGAAGCTTATGGTGTATATAAGGCCTCTGCAGACTTTGAAATTCATCTACAATTCATGATGTTAGACTATAAACACCGATACATCCATAGTTTTTATCACTCGCATAGCATTTGATATGAATTCTAAATCCTGCGGCGGCCTCATATACGCCATAATATGCGAAACCTTTGGGATATGAATAACAAATATAAACCGACTTGTCAAACTATCGCAGTGCTGACAATAACACCAACAAACAAAAAAAAGAGAGATGTGGCCTGAAGGCGCGATCATAACGTGCACGTCCTCGAGAGGGCGGGTCGCAGCTTGAATTTGAATGAAAAAATGCGTTCTTAACAAATTATATGGTGAGATGTAGATTACAATTAAAAAAACAATAAATATACAAATAAAAATAAAAATTGGAAAACAATTAAAATAAAAATAAAAATTAATAAACGTTAAAAAACATTTTTAAGTAAAAAAACAATCTATTGTCTCAAATTTATACAATTACAAAAACAAACAAACGAACATTACAAACTAACTTCACAACCTAACTTCACAACCTAATTTCACAAACTATCTTTACGACAGTAACATGACGCCAGCAGCAATCGAGATGAGAAAGTCACGTGTTGCGTCACGCCAGTAGCATTTTTTTTAAACGACGATTTCTCCCGCCATCGGGGCACTGTTATTTTAAATTGTTTTATGACACATCTTTTCCCCAGGTCGATCGATGACCTTGATCCCTTCATCACTGGCATGCGAGCGAAGGCACAGGAATTTAATCAGACGGTTCAACCATTTCCTGTGGCCATTGGACTCACTCCGTCGTCAATCACCGATTCTTACGGGATAATAGACGATCTGAAGTTTAAGGTAGAAAGCCCGCTACGTGCTGTAGATGTAGCCTTTAAAACTTACCACGCGCTCCACGCTTGTTACCCGGCACAAAGTGAAGGATCCTGGCTCCTGCTGCAACACGCTATGTACGACATCTGTACGCCTTGGGATAACCAAATCCCTCGGGTGTTCGATTTGATGAGATTAAAATTAAAAATTTCGACCGAGTAGCATAGATTTACATTGTTGATCATTACCAAAAAAATAAAAGTTTCATTTAAAGTTTGAAAGTATGCCAAACTGTTGCGAATGCGTGCAGCCGTTTCCGACGCTGTGCGAACTAGAGCTGCATATGTTGCAATTGTTCGAGAGATTTTCCTTCTTGGAAATCGTTCAAGAGGCATTTAGTAATCGCTCATAAATGCGAATATCGAAGCCCAGGACCAATTACATTCCCAAATGTTGAGAGGCCCAAAAATTGAATCCTATTTGGGAACCAAACTTGCGGCGCTCGATGATGTAAATACTACAAAAGCAGCATGTTCGTTCCACACAAGAGAATCAACAGAAGCGTCGACGAGTCCAACTATCGGAAAAAATGTAGTTGACGAAATCTCACGAAAGTCAATAGAAGAGCAGATAAAGAGCACAGTTTTGACGTTTTGCGTCAAATTATACCCGATGCCTAATCTACCTCGTGCTTTCGTACAAGATACAATCGAAAACACCAAATTTGTGATTGATGAAATAGTTTCGATAGTGAGACCTCGGCTCATTCGAAGATTCGAAAACATTCGCAGTTTGATAATATTGATCAAACATTCGATTCGGTTACAGTTCCGTTCCAAGTATTATCGACCGAACATCGAAGAATTCAGAATCTGAAAAATGCCGGTATGATATTCCCAAAAAGTTATATCGTTGGAGGTACCGTCGATGACAAATTTATAGATGGAAAGATCGTTAAGGAAATGAGCTCGATAGTTGCGCAAGTATTTCGTTGACGAAAACATTGCACTGTTTTTTCAACCTCCCAGGCGTATTAGATTCCGTATTAGATTATATGTCGCAGCTGGAGGGTGAAACAGAGATTGTTTCCAATTTTGTCCAAGGCCAGTTGTGGCGGGAGAAAGTAGCTAAATACTTCATCGGTAAAAAAGTAATTCCGCTGTTTATTTATTTCGATGATTTCGAGGTGAACAATGTGATAGGTAGTCACGCTGCAATCCAGAAGTTAGGTGGCGTTTATTATACCCTGCCGTGCTTGCCTCTCGAATTCTGCTCAATCATAGAAAATATTTTCATGGTTCTACTTTTTTACGCTTCCGACCGTAAAGAATTCGGAAATGCAAAAATATTCCAAATCCTGGTAGACGAAATTAATGATTTACAAGACAATGGTATGATTTTCAACGTTGGCGGTGCGGAAAGAACTATTTACCTTTCATTGGGTCTCGTCACTGGTGATAAGTTGGGAGTCAACTCTGTATTCGATTTCGTTGAAAGCTTTACAAGTTCCCATTTTTGTCGACTATGCTATGCTGGCCCCAAAAAAACAGATATTAATCCGACAGAAAAGTCAAACTTCTAAGATGTTCTGCAGAGTATGAAAATGATATTCAAAAAGGATATTCTCGGAGTGGCGTTAAAAAAAGATCAATTTGAAATGACGTAAAGTACTTTCACATTTACGAAAATTATTACGTAGATCCTCTGCATGATTTAGTGGAAGGAGCTTTTAAATATGGAGTGCGACACGTTCTATACCTATTTGAGGCGAACAAAAAAATCACGCTCAACCTCATCAATGCTCGAATTATACCCTCAACAATATCTCGAATAAGTCGCCGTTGATAAAATTCCAGGAAGCGAAAGAAAAAAAATTGGGCATGTCAGCCAGTGAAATTACAAACTTTTTTCTTATTTTTCGATTGCTCGTTGGCGATTATATCGTCGTGGACGAAGTCTGGCGTTTTTTCATAACGCTGCGAAATATTTACTACATTGTGGCCGCCAGAAAAATACAGCCGGAATGTTCGGTACTTTTGGATTAATTATTACGTGGCGGAACATCATAAACTTTATCAGAAACTCTTTAAAGATACACTCAAAGCAAAACATCGCAATATGGTTCATTATGCGCGAGTCGTGAAGATGTCCGGACCTTTATCTTCTTTGCGCACCATTAGATGGGAATCTAATGAAACAATTTAAGCTGAGCGCTAGCGCGACGTACTTTCGACGTGATATCACCGCCACATTTGCGGTAAAGGAATCCCTTAAACTTGTTTGTAGGCGTTCGATAAGCAGAGGTCTCGTATCGAAATTCCATTGTGGTCCAAGTACTCCACTTGATAATTCGGCTAAACTCGGTTACTACGATCCATTACTTTGCTCGGATTTTCGAACAAAGATTTTCGAAGTAACATGACTTGAAATCAATGGAATTGTCTATAGAGTTGGCACTTGCTTGGCATTAAACTTAGATTCTAATGATATACCAATTTTTAGCGTCATTGATAAAATTATAAAGAGCGACACGGGAAAGATCGTCTTCCGATGTTTGGTATTTTCGACAACGGGAGTCGACGAGAAATTTAACGCTTGGAAAGTACTGAATACCAATAATGTCGAGATCCACGAATCAGGTTCACTGTTGACACCTTTTGGATGTATTCTTCATCGAATGGAAAGTGGGGAACAGCTCGTTACAATGAAACACGCTCTGTAGCGAATTAGATGCGATGTTTCCTCGGGTTCAATTTTATTATTATTATTAGTATTATTATTGGTAAGAAAAAACTGTTCACCTATTTCGTAATGAATAAATACGTTTTAATCTTAATTGATTTTGTTCTTATTAATCCTATTCCATATTCCAAGCACCCACTAATAAATAGTAAATGGAATTCAATATATGTAGCAATCGGGGTTTAATTTTTTTTACATTCCGACTGTCAAGTGTTTCCACATTTGACTTGTTTGTAAGTAGAGTGGCAGTTCATTTATTATCTTTCGGCAGTAACGGCTATTTAAAATGATCTAGATACCACTTCTTCGCCTCTCGGGTGCACCTGTACACTAATCGTGTTAGTCGTACAGGCGGGAGGACTTATTAAAATAAATTTCTACAATCAATATTACTTAGTTGGCTCAATCACATTTTATAACATTCATTTCTTGCAATCATTAATCAATAATTTTTTCAAATCAAATATTTTCATCGTTTCCATTGAAAAAATTTCATCAAAAGTATTTTTTCCTGAAAAAAATTACATCGGCACAATGTTTTCCTGAAAAAAATTCCATCGACATAATCTTTTTCAGGAAAAAGTGTCATCGACATCATCTTTTTCGGAAAACACTTCCATCAACAGTATTTCTTGTTGGAATAGTTCCACAGACATTTTTTGTTGGAATAGTTCCACAGACATTTCTTGTTCAAATAGTTCCATCGAGAGTATTTTTTTTTTTGTAAAAGTGCCATTGACAGTATTTTTCATTGACGAAAGTGCCATCGACAGTTTTTTTAAAGTTCCAACGAAAGTGATGAATTAAAAGGATTCCATTACATAGTTAATAGCATCCCGAAGTCTACCAGAAAGATTACAATTTCATTTCAGAGTTGAGTTGTGGAAAGGATTATATTTATAAAGCATCTTTATAATTGTCTCATGCCATACTGCTACTACATAACAGTTGGTAATTCCGACCAACTCGATTGATACGGGAGTGCATGCAATAGGCGTAAGTATTCGAGTGGTTGGGACAACCACTTTCAGTGGCCAGGCCTTCTAAGCTCTCATCGGGTGAAATGGTTGTTCCAACTAACTAGGAACGGCGAGCAACCATAAAGGTTAGGCTCCACAACTACCAACCCACTCGAATGAGTCCTCCGGACCGATTAATTTTCTGGCGCAGATTCATTAGGAAAAGTGAGTCCCTGAAACTAACTTTCAGTCTGTTCTTACCCATTTTTTTTCCGTGTACAATCTAAATCTTTTGCATACATCTTGTGCAAAATTCCAGGAATCAACGACGGGCGACTGCTTTATTTATGCGCTAAATTACAGCTCAATTGGTTGGATGGTTATTCAGATATAGGGGATTGAAATTTCGTAACTCTGCACGGAATGAATTTTTGGTCGGGAATAAATCGGATAGAGCAGTAAATCAGTTGATGGAACGAACGGATCTATGAGTTATCATCGAATTGGGTGAAAAAACCAACTAGTTTGTCACTCGAGCCAAGAGTTGGTTAACTTACTCAATTTAGTTTTCGGAGCGTTTTTAGTTGCGCCAATTTGTTACTTCCATACATTTTTTTTCGGTGATAAAATGTCTCGAAAACAAAGCTTTCTTTAACGAGAAGCAGAATCAATAGATCAATAGATCGAGGTTCTTCATTTGCATAACTTAATTTTTTTCGTAACGCAAAAATTTCTTAGTAAAATTATCGGTTAATCACAGATTTTTAATAACCCGTGCGGAGTTACACCTATAATCAAAAATGTATCTCAGAATCGCTAATATATTTAATTCCACTGGAATCGAAAAAACGTACATGCGTACGTATTACGCACACATTCAAGTGTACGACTTGAAATTAAATGTAAGATGGTATCAGACTCCTTCGGCGAAAAAATTCATTACCACTTTTCTATCAAATTCATCGCATTTTATTTACTGATAAATTAACGCTACTTGACTCAATTGACATTCAATGTTTTTTGCATGTTCCTGATATTATCGCTATTGAATATCTTGTCATTCCGAAAGACAAAGAGCTTTTAGTAAATTAGATTACCTATATTTTAATTTCACTGTTAACAGAGATTGTACATTTATTGTGTAAATATGACATTTACAAAAATGTATTTAAAAACCGGTAAAGAACGTGGTTTTTAAGAAAGCAAAACGTCATAAATTGATATTTTTAGTACTTAAAACATACATTTTCCACAATATTTTTCACTGTTTGGAAATAAAATCTACAATTGCAAAATGTAATTTTTTTGTAGCGAAAAAACTTCTTAATGAAATTATCGATAAATCACACATTTAAAATATGCGTACAGATAAATATATCTCAGAATCACTCATTTATTTTATCTCAGTGAAATATAAAAATATACTGGAAACGTACATATTATACACGCATTTGAGTGTACGATTGTTTTTTGCACGTTCCTGATACGTAATATCTTGTAACTCTGTATCCCATGATTTGTGAACTGTCGCCGATCCGATATTAGATGTATGATTTAAAAGCAAGACTGCTGCGGGGTCTTTTTGCAATATTTACATTAATCGCACAAAACTTGGCCCATTGCATGATCAATGATATCAATAACTTCACAATGTCTCATATCATCAGACAGACGTATCATTTGGACAGACACAAATTTTTTAATGAAAAAAAACACTGAAAACAGACAAAATCACATTTGCATATGATTGGATATTTATATTTTTATATATATATTTTTTAACAATAATGGAAATTTAATTCCGATACCTATTATATAGATATAAACAGTCTTTTTTTTCTCTACTTTTCTCGCGATTTACTCGCAAGTAAATCGTTGCGCACATCGTCAGCTGCTTCAAGTATCTCTGGAGGCGTCTCCCAAATTTCGTTCAGACACTTTGCGATCGGCGTTTGGGTCACACATTTTTACATCTTTCTCGGGCACACAGGTAATTGATAACAGGTAGACGCTCAACCGCTAGTGGTTTTCAGCCATACACGTTTAAGCGCGTTTTTTCCGACCGTCGTCTGACGGCGTCTCTTCGAGTCGCAGTGAGCGCTGCGGCGGTCACGCTCAGAACTGCGCGCTGGGCAAAAAAAGTGGGCAAGATGCCCTAGGGAGTTTTGACCACTATTTTTGCCCGCTTCGCATGCGCACTGCTTGCGGTAAAATCGGTTATTTTCCTCCCGCTTTTCAGGGGCGAAAACACGCCATTTCAGCGCAGTTGGGAAAAAAATATTACGCCTAAAAGGTAAGGTAAGCTTATCTTAATTGCAAATATACTGGATGAAATCTTCTAGTTATATTAATTTTTTAAAATAATTTATAATTCTAGTTATATTAATTTTTATAATTTTTATAATTTATCATCGGGACTTACGTTCACGGATTCGCTTTTTTTTCATGGCAGAAGAAATGTATAAAAAAAAAGCAATTGCCGCAATTCCAACTCTTCACGTGGTGTCAGATGATTGCGTTGATGCAAGCACGGGCTCACAAAAAGTGCAGTTACGATTTATCAACAGTAGAAATAATCGTGAATCTATAACTTTTTACGCGTTTAAAAAAAGTGTTCGGTTTTTAAATCACTTTAACCTGCAAAAAATGTTCTAAAAAAATACTATTTAACAACTTTGTCAGTTCGGCCAGAAGAAAAATGTATTATAATTGGAAATTATATTGATTTAGCTTTCTCGTGAGGGAAGATTTGTTTTCATGAAAAAAAAAATTTCGAGATTTTAATGTCAGGATACTTAGAATAGTTTAAAACGTCCAAAAAAGTGATCTAGAAAAAAATGTCCGTATGTATGCGCGCGCGCGTGTGTGTGCGTGTGTGTGTGTGTGTGTGTGTGTGTGTGCAACTTCTAAAATTTATATGCTTATAACTTTAGAACCAATTTAGCTATTAAGCTCCGCAGCTTTTAATTTTTTTTTGAAAAAGCCCATGGTCGCTCTAACTTCCCTATTATGCGAAATAATTTTTTATAAGAGCATATGCACTTGAAGTTACTTGGTGTTAGATTTTGGTTGAATCTGTAAAGTGGTTCCGATCTTATGAAATTGTAAATTAAAAAAAAATTGACATTATGTCATTAACTTTTCCAAAATCTTATGTGACATATCAAGCTCATATTTGGTATATGAAAAGAATCATATTCAGTTATGATTAATATATCATTTAGTGACCAACAATGTAAATTTTTTTATCTTATGGAATTTCGAATAATTGAAAAGTTAATGGTATTACATCAATTAAGGAAAAATGTCAGATACCGATCGGAAGTTTAACATGAGAACTTTTGATTATCAAAAATCTAACTTCATCGCATTAACTTTCGCAAAACTTGCGATATCAAACCGACATTTAGTATGTAAGCAAAATGATGTTCAGTCATTACAGATATATAATTTAGTGACGAAACTTAAGTAATTTTGATTTTATGGAATTTCGAACTAGATTTGTTTAGTTTCAGTTCCGAGAGTGAGGGTCCTCACTTAGCTCCTCCCTAAGTTTCCCTTCCTATCACTCCCTACCCGCTTTTCGCTGAGCTAACCTAACTTCCAATGTGTCTGCAGCCGATTTAGCTACACTGTATCGCATTTTCCGAGGACACGGGGAAGGTGTGGAAACCCGCACCGCTACAGACGGCCGTATATTTTTCTAACTTCGTGGTGTATACACAAAAGTAACTTACTTAAGTACATAGACCGAGGACGCAGAAAAACTGACCTCCCGTTCACTGGTTGATGAGCCGGCCGGTGCACGGCTAAGCGGTCACCCATCCAAGTTATGGCTGCAAACAATGCTGCTTAACTCGCGAGATCGCTAGAGCCGCACAGCGACCGCGCAATCACCCGTCCCGGTTGGAATTTCGAACTATTAGAAACAAAATAGTATATTGTGCAGGGTCGAAAGATTGCGATTGCGACGACTGTGAGGTTTGCTGCCCGAGAGAAGCGAGGGTTGCAATCACATGAGTCGCAATTGCTAAATTAGACAAAATCTTCGTCGGAATGCCACAGGAAGACCTTATACGGAACGGATAAGGTCGAAGAATGGCATATCTATGCGAGGTTACCACATCCAGCCTGTCATCGGCCTAATCCGGTGGAAAGACGGCTTTATTAAGTACGAATGCCATTTCTCGGCCTTACATGAACCAGATCAGGTGAATTTACTGCGGCCCCAAATAAAGTTAACGGTATCTATAACTGATCTGGACCTCGTGTGTTAGCAGACATGTCTGATGAAATTTGTACTCGGGTTTTGAGGGAAGAACAGTGAAAAGTCATGTTCCAAACTTTTGTGAAATTGTCCCTAGGGACGAAAGTGACACACTGGAAGGACGAAAGACTGGAAAGAAAAAAACTCAGTCATGTTCATCCTTTTATATAAAACAAGCATGCAAAGAAGGACCACACAATTGCCTGCTAATTATTTTTGCTTTTTACAAAGCTCCTCTGTGAGGAAACCAACATCCATTACCATACTTCCTCATAGACGTATCTTTCAAAAGGCAACAAATAATGAGGAACAAAAAAAACCGGCGCGGTGGTCTGGTGGTTAGAGTACTGGCTTCTAAACCAGAGCATCGGCAGGTCGCGGGTTCGATTCCCGGTGCCGTCGAAAATTTTCGTCGAAAAATAAAAACGTGGAGCGATGAAGCTCCAGATGTATACGTGAGACACACACAGGTAACTGTGGGGGTCGCATGTACACAGCTGTAGTTTGTGTTTACATTCTCGACGAAAATTGTGACGTAGCTCCGGTGCCGTGAGGCGAACTCGAGACCGGCTATATCGGCATAAGGTTTTTCCGCAATGTTTTCCTATGCCCTTAGCAAAAATGCTATGGGAAATGCGATATAGAGGGGGAAGTCGGATGCGGCCGCATGGGGGCCTGGGTACTGATCCGAACCAGGCCCTCAGGGGGGACTGGCTACTGATCCGAACCAGGCCCTCAGGGGAGACTGGCTACTGTTCCGAACCAGGCCCTCAGGGGGGACTGGCTACTGATCCGAACCAGGCCCTCAGGGGAGGCTGGCTACTGATCCGAACCAGGCCCTCAGGGGGGACTGGCTACTGACCCGGGCTGACACTGTAATAAGCGTAATGCCTGCAGATGGGGGGAAATGCGAATATAAAAAAAAATGAGGAAGAAATGTGCAAGATTCTACTTATTTGCGTCCCTTTTTTTGTTTCAGATACGATTTACTAACTGCTTCTCTCCCACCAATTGGTAACTACACTGGCAAGACGTCACGGAAAGGGCTTATTGCCCTGCAGCTTATTATTGTATCTACTTGAAATGAATTATTGTCTCACATGAAATACATAGAAAAATGAAACCTGAAATTCGCTGGGCTAATTTTTTTCCCCATCCAAAAAATATCTTCAGAAAAAGTTTTTTTTTTTGGGTTTCTTAAAATAGAACGCCTCTGAAGGTCGAACTTACGTCGAAAAACCTGATCCTCAGGTTTTATATAATATGTACCATTACGCACTTGAGATAAAACTCGAAAGATATTGTGTACCAATAGAATCGTGGACCGCGAGGGCGATTGACTTCTGAATTCTCAAACAATGATGAAATTTATCAACTATGATCATATACCAGTTATCTGTAAGCTGTACCACAAGCAAACCCATATCTTTTTATATGAACCACACGAACATGAATTCGAATCAATGACCAATAAAATATTAGCAAGATACACGTGTTATTCATCTTATCTAACCTTAAATCTGATTGCCTCGATTATAATTGATTCGGAAGTACGAATCCCTCATATAAATAAATAAGCGGGGATATTGCGATTGAATAGTCGAGCTACCACGATGATGGAACTGGGTACGAAAATGCTTGTCCTCGTGGTTCTCGCCGCTGTTGCTGCCAAAGCATCAGTATTACCAGCACCGGTCAATGTGGGACCTATCCATGAAGTTGAAAATGTAAAATATAACGAAGATTCGGATCTGACAGTCGTAAGTACAAATTCTCGATGATCAATCGCCAATACAAAAAAATTTTAATGAAGTGGGATTGTGAATATAGTAATCGATTTCGAATTTCATAGAGACAATTGATAGAAAAGTATGGATACCGAGGCGAAACACATATAGTCGAGACTGACGATGGATATATCCTGGAAATGCACAGAATTACTGGTCCTAAGGGTAACAGCAATCCTGAGGGAAAAGAGCCTGTTTTATTGATGCATGGCATTCTTAGCAGCTCCAACGATTGGATCATCACTGGCCCAGAAAAAGCTCTTGGTAAATTTGTTTATTCATTTTTTTAATTGTAAATGAGTAGTTTCTATATTATAAATACCATATTTCAAGTAAAATGAGTATTTCTTATTGTAAAAAAGATTAAAATAGTACTGTGTCAAGTAATATGAAATTTACAACATTACTGTATGAAATTATAATTAGTATAACTTTTACACGAGATCAAAAAGTAGCAATGTAATGTTATGTATGTGAAGATTAATTTTTCAAATATTTTCATTAAAAATGACAAAACTTTTGTAGGAAACTTCTGTACTCTAGTAAAACTGTAAAATTTTAGTTAAGTTCTTAATATAAGTTGATTGATCTGTAAATTCATGTGCAGGATTTTAAATATCTCTACAAAAATTACCAATTTAACGTCACGAAATGGCTAACCATTAATTTTCATGGGTCTTAGGAACAAAAATATTGGAGTCGAATAAGAAATTTTCCGTAAACCACGACTATAATTTCAGAAAATCGAATATTATTTCATTGCAGGTGACTTTTGATTTTATAATAAAAATGTGCACGAAATATATAAGCAAAATGTGAAATAAAAATGCAGAATGTAAAATCCTTGTATTTTGTAACAGTAAATTTACGAATTTCTCAAATCTTCTTCAATATTCTTTCTTTGAATATATAATACAAATGGACTAGAAATTTATGGTACAGGTTGTAAATAAAAACTTCCAGTTCGGGACTCCAATTCCCCAGCTAATTTTTAAACAGTGTTGATATGCAATTATTGCAACGCCTTTTTTTAACAATTTTCAACTATCTTGATTATGAAAAGAAAAAAGATTTCTGATAAGCCGTCGATTTTAATAATGAGGAGACAGAGCGAACACTTAAAAAATATTGACAATTTTTTATTTAAGAATAAACGAGAAAAATTAGTCAACCCCGATATCATTGATCAACCCAAATATCAAATGATACTATAGCAATGTATCATACATTTTTTTAGCTTAAGAGAAAACAGGAGATGATAAGCTCTTAGTTTCCAAATTAATAAGAATTAAAATCCTTTTTTTTTCAATTTATGGCTATTGTACGAAATAATTATTCACCGTGGGAAAAAATTGAATTGTTTCTTCTATGTTATACTTTTTTTTCCATTTTTACAGGTTATGCATTGGCCGACGAAGGATATGATGTGTGGTTGGGCAACGCCCGAGGTAATACTTACGCCAGAAAACACAAGGAATATACGGTTCTTGACAAGAAATTTTGGAACTTCTCGTAAGAATTTTTCATATTAATTATTTTTACATTGATACTTGAGTCCATTTGGCAACTAAAGAGAGTGAAGTGCTTTGGACGAGCAAATCGAGTGCTACATTTTTTTGATCAGTTTACTATTTTTCAATCGAAACATTATACTATTCTTTCTAAATCGACGATAACAGTCAAATTTCGACGACCAACAACTCATCTCTATTACTGACAAATTTTCAGCCGATTGACCATCAAATTATCTTTCAGTATTAGTTGGTCAAAAGTTACTGCCATTTGTATGCCTGATGTTAAGTTAGGATAAAACAATCAAATCATTGTATCTTTTAAACTGCTAATGCTATTAAAAACCAAGACGACCAAACAATGAAGCATCTTTCAACAAACAAAATGAGATATTGCTTGTTATAATCGGACTGATATTACGACTTATGCTTTGAAAAATCTCGATAAAAAACATCATATCGGGCATTGGCCGAAATCAATCTATTTTGATTAACGTCCTTTTAAAGTTCAGCGCTGATTTGATTAGAGTGGAACGACTTTAACCTCCATAAGCTTTCAGCTTAGGACTGATAACTCAACTAAGATGGAATTTTCGATTGCAGGTGGCACGAGATCGCGATCAAGGATCTTCCATCGATGATAGATTATATCTTGAAGAAGACCAATAGAGAGAAGATCATTTACGCTGGTCATAGTCAAGGCACCACGAGCTTTTTTGTCATGGCCTCTGAGCTTCCTAAGTATCAGGACAAAATTAAAGCCATGTTCGCATTAGCACCCGTTGCATATCTCTCGAATATTCAAAGCTTTTTCTACCGGGTCATAGCTAAAGCTAGTTTCAGTATCAAGGTGAGAAGGCATGATGCAGATAGTTACAAAATTGTCTTCTGTATTCATTTATGGTATGATTATTTTATAAAACCTCTTAAAATCACCGACGGTAGTAGACACGCGGTCGGTGTGTGGCTTCGGCGGTCCCCAGAGTTAAGCAACATTGTTTGCGGCCATAACTTGGATGGATGACCGCTTAGCCACGCACTGATTTTCGCGTAAATTGTTGAGCGGGAGGTAGTTTTTGTGAGTTTCAAATGTATTCTAATACAGTAGAAACTCAGTAAAAATAAAGCCGCCTGTATCGTCCAGGTTTTCCGTAGTTTCTCTGAGCCCTCGTGCAAATGCGATACAGTAGTGCATTAGAAAGAGTGGCTGCGGTCAACACTCTAAAGGGGTCTTGAGGAATGACATGGGGAATAAAGGGGAGGGGATAGTAAAAGCCAATTGGCGTACTTGAGGAATAACCAATAAAACCTTATAAAATCATGCAATTTTCTAAAACTTTCTAAGATCATGTCGTTTTCTGAAAACTTAGTAAATCATGGGATCTTCTGAAACCTCAGAAAATCATGTGATGTTATGAAATCGAAGTGAATCATCTGCTCGGCGTAAATAGACCCAGAAGTGTCTTTTATACTTCTTTTCGGTATCATTATTTTCTGAAACTTCACGAGATTATGTGATGTCATTGAACCTTAGTAAATCATGTGATTTTATGAAATCATAGTAAATCGTGTTATTTTATAAAACCTCCGAAAGTCATGTGAGTCCATTTCTAAATGAAATTTTCTTCTGAATTAGAAAAACTCAACATTTACATTACATTATGATTACATTACTTTTTTTTTATTATGTAATGTCATAAAACTTTAGAAAATTATGAAATCTTATGAAACCAGAAAAAAATGATGTGATTTAAGACTTTCTTAAAGTTATATAATTTTCTAAAATTTAAGTAAATCATGTGGATTTATGGAATTGCAGAAAATTATGTGACCTTTAAAAGAAAATCATTTGCTTTATATAAATCGTATTCTTTTCGATTAGTTCATCATGAATGCCTTTGGTTATTACGAGTTTCAACCGACTCCGGAATTCGTGAAGAAAGTTATGTCTACGGTATGTGATAATGAAGCATGGACTCTGCCGATATGTTCGAACGTCCTCTTCGTAATTGCGGGTGCCGGTTCCGATCAGTTGAACAGCACAATCCTATCAGCGATTCTGGGACATGTGCCAGCTGGGTCATCGGTTAAACAAGTTGTCCATTACGCCCAACTGATTAATTCAAGTGAGTTTTTTTACCGTAAAAAATCTTTAAATATTAGACATTGTCCTGGATCAGAATATTATAGTGAAAAAAGCTCACTGAAATAAATTCACTTTTCCACAATTTTTTTTCAAATACATTTTTAGTTTATGAAATCAAAATTGAACATAGATTCCGAATAAAATGCCATTATTTGTCAGGGTTTTTGATAACTCTTCAAAAGCAATTTTTTTTAAATATCTTGAAAATATTATATTTCTGTAATGCGAAAAATTAAGAACGTCTTGAAAAATTCATATTTCTGTATCTATTGAACATAAGTGGTAAAACGGTCATTCGATAAGTAATTAATAAAATGATTAACAGGTTTTTTTCATGTTGCTTTGCAGAAGAGTTTCGGCAGTACGATCATGGAGTTATCATGAATAAAATACGTTACAAACAATGGACGCCACCGACTTACAACTTATCCAAAATCGAAACACCGGTATATCTTCACTACGCGTCTGCCGATTTGTTCTCTAATCCTCGGGACGTCGCACGATTGCGCAATGAGCTTGGAAATGTTGCCGGTTACTTCAGAGTACCACACGATAAATTCGGTCATCTTGATTTCTTGTGGGCAAATGACGGCAGACAATTGCTTTACAACAAGGTCATACAACAGATGGAACAATACAGGGATTAAAATTAGGTATATATTAGGTATATTTATATAGAATTATGCTCAAGAGCAATATATTGACAATTCTAGTTGATGCTTGAGTTTTTCTTTTTGATGTGCTATTTGTATTGTTGAAATGTTTTAATAAAGACGGAGAATTGTCGAAACAAAAATTCCCACTGGTTGTTTTATATTGTCTGATTTGTCACAGCAATAAATATTGTGGTAGACCTGTTAACTATTTAATAACGGCAATTATAGAAATGTTTGTTAACGGAACGGAGAAAAAAAGTTGCATTCAAGTTTGAACCATTATTTTGGTATCCTAATTATGGTACTTACAAGATCATAGTTGTGCATATTTTTACCCTAAGATTACGCAGCAAGTCTAGGGTTCATCCAAGTGTTGGTATGATAACTACAATATATGAGATAAGATTGCCAACATGCATAAATATTTTTTTCCTATGACGACTAGTGCATAGTTGTTATGAACAAATATACATTTTGACTTTTGATGATTATTTGGCACGTTGAAGTAAAGAATGTCGTTCTATCGTTATTTCAATGTCATGCAACTATATTTTTCTAGGTGTAACAACTATTTAATGGTCACTGAACAAAAATTATGTAGGCCTTTGGAATGCTGACTACTATTGTCTGGTATCTATAAAGATTTTTTCCACTTTTATGTGACGCGACTTTTTTTTATAGTTGCGCTAAGTACAATTTTATAGATGCAAAAAGTATGTAATGCCAATGATAAGAAGAATCCCGTATGCGTTTGGAATGCTGAAATTTATATTTTTCCCTGTAATAATTTTTTTTACCAAACACAGCGCATTTCCAAGCCAATTACAATTACAACAGAAAAATTTCCAACAAAATTACAAAAAAAAAGTGCTTTTGCTTGGATTATTTCAAAAGGCCTTCGGACATGATTCAATTCATATTGCATATTTAATTGTTTCTTACCATGAATTTTTTCAAATTTTAAGTACATCCAACTGTTTTTGCAGTGACGAAGACTATACATTTTCGTAGATCTAATACCAATTCAATGATGACCATTTTCCAAAAATCGTACGCATGAATAATACTATTATTTTTCTTCGTAGCAAACATTATTGATAAATATTATGCAATTCCAAGATAAGCAAAGCCAAAAAAAGCCTTTGTTTAGGTTTTCACGAGACTTCTCTCCAATCTCTGAAGTATTTCACGTAATCTGATCGGCCAAATTCATGCTGTAATCCGTACGATAACACGACAGCTCGCATCGCTTCCGTCTGTTAGCTGCGCAGTGAGTCATATAATCATGACACTCAATCGATTGCGGAGGGACGATTCGTTTATCACATTCCAATCAAATTCACTAGTCCGTGGTTTGCGTCCGAGATGAAACATTTTATACGATGAGTTTACGCCGGAGAGACTTGGGGGTCTGAAAAATCGGATTTTTAAAATCGATGCCATACGATTACAAATGCCATGAAACGTCGACATTTCAAGGTCCCAAACTGATCTGAGCATTTTTTGACGACACGACCAACTTCGAGACCGTATGAGTATTTGGGGTCTGAAAATTCGGATTTCCGTTATCAATGCCATACGATTACAAATGCCATGAAACGTAGACATTTCAAGGTCCCAAACTGATCTGAGCATTTTTTGACGACACGACCAACTTCGAGACCGTATAAGTACTTGGGGTCTGAAAATTCGGTTTTCCGTTATCGATGCCATACGATTACAAATGCCTGAAACGTAGACATTTCAAGGTCCCAAACTGATCTGAGAATTTTTTGACGACACGACCAACTTCGAGACCGTATGAGTACTTGGGGTCTGAAAATTCGGTTTTCCGTTATCAATGCCATACGATTACAAATGCCATGAAACGTAGACATTTCAAGGTCCCAAACTGATCTGAGCATTTTTTGACGACACGACCAACTTCGAGACCGTATAAGTACTTGGGGTCTGAAAATTCGGTTTTCCGTTATCGATGCCATACGATTACAAATGCCTGAAACGTAGACATTTCAAGGTCCCAAACTGATCTGAGCATTTTTTGACGACACGACCAACTTCGAGACCGTACGAGTATTTGGGGTCTGAAAATTCGGTTTTCCGTTATCGATGCCATACGGTTACAAATGCCTGAAATGTAGACATTTCAAGGTCCCAAACTGATCTGAGCCTTTTTTGACGACACGACCAACTTCGAGACCGTATGAGTATTTGGGGTCTGAAAATTCGGATTTCCGTTATCGATGCCATACGATTACAAATGCCTGAAATGTAGACATTTCAAGGTCCCAAACTGATCTGAGCCTTTTTTGACGACACGACCAACTTCGAGACCGTATGAGTATTTGGGGTCTGAAAATTCGGATTTCCGTTATCGATGCCATACGATTACAAATGCCATGAAACGTCGACATTTCAAGGTCCCGAAATGATCTGAGCATTTTTTGACGTCACGACCAACTTCGAGACCGTATGAGTACTTGGGGTCTGAAAATTCGGTTTTCCGTTATCGATGCCATACGATTACAAATGCCATGAAACGTAGACATTTCAAGGTCCCAAACTGATCTGAGCCTTTTTTGACGACACGACCAACTTCGTGACCGTATGAGTATTTGGGGACTGAAAATTCGGATTTCCGTTATCAATGCCATACGATTACAAATGCCATGAAACGTAGACATTTTCCCAGACAACCCCAGTATATGTAGCGCATTCCCTACCAACTCGACCGAGATCTGACTATCTCGAGTTTTATCCCCAATTATTTATCCCGGCATACAGCATACATTGACTTTTCGTATGTTTAATTATTGACTGTCACATTGTTGCCTTGATATAATTACATTTTCATTTTCAATATGTTTTCAGCTCCAAGGCTGCATTGTTATGCAGCGCTTTTGCCTCCGAGTGGAACAGCGAGGTGGAGAGTTCATTTATCCCTTTTGCTCTGAGTTTCGCGCACTAGCGAATAAAACGATGTGCGCCTGGATGAAAACGTAGTCTAAATGAGCAGTTTTCCAATAGACTCGGACATGCGCAGATCATTCAGATATTATATTGGAAAACAAAAATTGTGGACTCATGATTTACGACTTATGACCTAGGAAAACGTTAATGTCATGCACTAGTGTGATAGGCATACGGAAAGTTCGTTGTACCTCCTCTTGAAGATGCGCCGAATGAAACACAACTTACGAACAATCTTATTATTTAGCTCTACCCAAAAATACAGCATACGACTTGTGACTCATGACTTACTAAAAATCTTGTTATTTAGCTTTGCTCAAACTTCCGACTGACAGATTACGACTCACGAAAAATCTCTTTCCGCTTTACCCAAAAATACGGCATACGGCTTACGACTGACGACTTACGAAGAAGCTCGTTACATTCTCGTTATATATTAAGAATTAAAGTAATTTTGAAGTTTAAAGTTGCAAGACAATGACTTTGAAATAATCGTAGATAATTCTTCAAAAATCTTGTGTATTATAGAAAGATTGTCAAGCATCAGCTCACAATCTATTGACTTAAGCTTTGGATTGTCTCGATTTTTTTTCGATAAAAGTTTTTATTTCAATGTGAACGAACACACGCTCCGTTTGGACCTATATAGGTTTAAAAATGTTGGAATGTGGAAAAGGATTTGTAGAATTTTCACCTTGAGGAATAAAATTTTGTTCGATACTCCTCCGAAAATGTATTATTATTTAACACGCCGCGAAAAGTGGGTCTTGCACACGGGGAGCGTGCGGAAAAACCGCTTATTTCGCACTGCGTTAAATAAACACACGATGACATAGAGATCTACCCGAGAATCGTACTCAACACATAATACACGAGTGATCGTCTCTCGGTCAATGTATCAGAAAATTTTTCTATGCCATTTGCGTATGTACACCTCGAAATTGCCTGCGAGTTATTGTCCTCTTAACGTTCGGCATTGAAGTAGCCAGTAGATCGTTGATATTCACTGCGCTGACGGCGACTCGAGCGGAGTGAAACGTCTGAAGATGAAGCTGCTGGGAGAAGAGTGTTTATCATGCAATATAGTAACAATAACATTCCCGCCGACCGTGCGATACACAGCTTTCGTCTTGAATGCGGTATATATATGAATGCGGTCCACATATGTATATTGTATTGTAGGAAACGATTCACAATTGCACTTTGTTGAGATCCATAATTAGACTTGAAACATTGTTTCAGTAATTGAAAACACGGAAGTTTAGTATTTATTATCAATATTTATTGCAATCCATAATTAGGCTTGAAGTATTGTTTGGGTAATTGGAAAGACTAGGGTTTTGTATTTTCAATTGTCACTGAGAGTTACTGTAGATGATTTGCGAGATTGATTTAACGATCTTGGTATATTTACAATTAGGTATTTTTTTTTTCACAATGATATATAATACTAATGAACAGGATTTATTCAAATCATTTATTTTTTAATGAAAAATGTTTTGATAATTGGACAAACAAAGGTTTCGTTGTTATTGTATTGTCGAAACGTGCATTTAGACGTAAAAGTTGAAAAGTTGGTTTTTTAAACACTGTTTTGTTTTATAAGAGGATTTGCGGAAAATTCGTCTAAAACCATTCGTCTAAAACAGTTCGTCTAAAAACAATTCGTCTAAAAACAATTCGTCTAGAACAATTCGTCTAAAAACAATTTGTCTAAAAACAATTTGTCTAAAAACAATTTGTCTAAAAACAATTTGTCTAAAAACAATTTGTCTAAAAACAATTTGTCTAAAAACAATTTGTCTAAAAACAATTTGTCCAAAAACAATTTCTCTAAAAACAATTTGTCTAAAAACAATTTGTCTAAAAACAATTTGTCTAAAAACAATTTGTCTAAAAACAATTTGTCTAAAAACAATTTGTCTAAAAACAATTTGTCTAAAAACAATTTGTCTAAAAACAATTTGTCTAAAAACAATTTGTCTAAAAACAATTTGTCTAAAAACAATTTGTCTAAAAACAATTTGTCTAAAAACAATTTGTCTAAAAACAATTTGTCTAAAAACAATTTGTCTAAAAACAATTTGTCTAAAAACAATTTGTCTAAAAACAATTTGTCTGAAAACAATTTGTCTAAAAACAATTTCCCTAAAAACAATTTGTCTAAAAACAATTTGTCTAAAAACAATTTGTCTAAAAACAATTCACCTGGAAACAATTCGTCTAAAAACAATTCACCTGGAAACAATTCGTCTAAAAACAGTTCGTATAAAAACAATTCGGTCGTTGACTTGGATACGGTAAAGAGCGGACACTCATCATGCAATTAAAAATTGTAATGAAATTGTAGAGTTGTAATGTAATCCAAATACAGGAAGTTGAAATTTGGCGCAATGACAGTTTACAACATTTCTAAAAGTGACGAATTGAAGAAAAACTTGATCTATTCTGGGCTTCACAACAATTGTTTTTTATGGTCAATAATGTTATTGGTTCGAAAACGAATTACTTAAACGATTTTTGTGGGCATTCCGTTGGCAGTTGAAGATATTTCATTTGAAAGACGATGTTAAAAACCAAATAATATTGCATCGATTTAAAGGCTCCGGCTTCGTAGATTTTTCAGAGAATAAATGAATTATGTACCTGGAGGGATTTCGACTAAAGCGGAAGACATTCGTTCAATATTCCTACTATAGTGGAAATAATTTGTTGCACTTTTCTACTACACCGAAAAACAGTCGTTGGATATTGCGGAAAATATTCGTCAAATATATTCCTACATTAGTGAAAAATATTCCGTTTCCGTGAAATAATGTTTTCTTATTTTTTCGATATAAAATAAACTTGTATATTTTTTCCAAATACCTATGAATTTTTAAAAGAATTTATTAACAGTTAGAAAGTTTTTTTTAATTCTAAAAAATTGTTTATTAAATAAAAAACCGGTATATATTTACGTAGAAAAAATCCGCATGCCAATTAAGAAGTTTCGGGTTCATTGAACGAAGAGTCCCCGATCGTTGGCTCCGGGTTCCGGAAAAAGCGGGTATTTATTATATTGAAGTAAAAGTAGGCATCCATAATTTATTAGACATGAAAACGAAAAATGATTAGACAAATCATTTTTCGTTTAAATGAATTGTTGTAGACGAATTGTTTTTAGACGAATTATTTTTAGCCGAATTGTTTTTAGATGAATTGTGTTAGACGAATTGTTTTCGACGAATTTTCTGTGGACGTTATAAGAGGCCCTTACATTAAAAAATGATTTAATAGTTGAAACCGAAAAGTATTCATTACCATTCGACTGTTGCCCACCTCTGCAGTCTAAAAATGTTGTTTGCCTCGCGCAGCCTGTATCGCAATCAAGCTCTGTACGCACGTTCTATGTGCATGAAAGATGCGCGAATACATTTAACGAGACGATCGCTCTACTCGACAGACCACAGTGATAAACAAGAAGCGATCGTCAATTGAAGCCGACGGCGAGCTCGTCTTCTCTCGAACCATCCTATGAACCGCGACGTGTACAATATACAAATCCTACAATGTCGTCGGCGTATGTCTCGTCTACGTCTCTTCAGAGCGGCATAACAATATATCAGTTAAAAGGCTCCTCGACAAATATTATGGTAATCAATAGCGGTTGATGTATACGACATATATATGTATATCTTTCTGAGATCCTTAAGTCATCGATAAATAGATTTTTTGTTTCACTTTTCCACATTTTCTAGACATCTTCACAACCACAGGTAGTTGAATCTCTTCTCTGACTCTCACCAACGAGAACAATGAGCCGCTTGTTCATCGAGCTCCAGGCTTTCAGCTACCGAGAAGTCTTGCGGGATTATGTGTCTCGTATCGCTTACGCCTCCTTACCGAGACTTACAACGAGGCTCAAAAACAGCTTTGACTTTCGGCGGAAGAAAATCCAAACCCTATTCCCAGACTGAAACGAGTGGAATAACAAAAAACCGCTAAGAAGAAAAGCTAGTATTGAGTATTCATCGAACAGAATTATAAGGCAACATCACTTTTTAAATAAAAAATAATAAAACTGTTTTTTTATATAATTATTAGTGCATAATAACAAACTTTTTTATGTACAAAAATATATTAATGCTCTTCATTCACCGTTAATTAAATAAATTTTTTATTAGATTTTGCAAAGATTCTGTAGAATAAATAAACGAGTAATAATCATCATTTTTTGTCCAATGCACTGAGTACATGCTCTCATTTTTTCCGAGAAACTGTAGATCGTTTCTTAGAAAAACATTATTTCACAAATTTCACTCCGTTTCACAAAGAATCGTTGGAAATAAAAAACAATTATTACGCCAATTATGCGATAAACGTTCTTCAAGTGACAATATGGCGCTTGCGAATCAAACACCAAAAGAAAAAGAAAAAGAATCAAGACAAAATGTATAAATTATTATTCATATTTATTGCTTCCTTCGTTTCTATATACTACAACATTACTTTATACAAAACTTTACAAACTTATTCGACGACACGTTTCATTTACATTTTCTACTATTTTCATTTGAAACTTTTGTATCGTTGCCAAGATTTAATCGCTAAGTCTGCCTAATACTCTTTGGTATATTATATATTCACTGTACGACACATTAATTTCCAGGATCTATATCAGACAGATAATATTTACATGTTTGTTTCTAGGGACAACAATTATTTACAGATCGTCGGATGGTCGACACTTTTTACAACGTGATTTGGTAGCTCCAACAAAAAATGGATATCATTCGTATGGCACACTTTTAAATATATTTCCAAAGATATCCAGTTGTGACTTATTATTGTGCAGAAACGAAAACTTGCAATAATTGTCAGCAATAAACTCTTGCAATAATTACGAATTCACTACAAGTCATTCTTCTTTTAAAACAGATAATAATATTTCGTGAATTTAATAATAATTCGGTAAAAAAAATGTGAGAAATGTTTCCAATTTGAATGGTAGCCATCTTTGAGCTCAAACACCGGGATGTGTGAAAATGATGAATTTCAATAATTAATAAAGGGTGCGTCTACGTCTGCATATGGTTAATTGATTGAACTGATATTGACGAAGTTATCGTGGTTCCTGCTGACGTCGGAGTCTCTTGTTTGAGTTCTAATGCCCACATATGTTGCGGCCAACCAGTGCGGCCTTTGGCCTTCGACATTTCTTCGTGAACGTACGTCATGACGCTCTGACTGCAAGTCTCATTCTGCAAAAAAAAAAGACAAAAAAGGGGAACGTTATTTTTGTTCGATCGATGACTAAATCCACGTCGCAAACCCTTCCGCGTATCGAGATGAGTAATGTTCGACGAATTATGAGTCTAAATCGAGGAATTAACGTCCGGATACTCTATTTATTTATTCGCTCCAAAATGGTACTTGACGGTAAAAAATGTCATCAGCTGTGAAAATCATCAATTTAGTAAAATGCAATTTATGGTGAAGATTGATTCCATTCATAATTTATTAAGGCCATTGAAATCATGCCATTTCTTTTTACCGTGTGTAACAATCAATTTTCCAGGTACATTTGCAATTTTTCCATACTACAAATGCATCACGGGAGACAATTATATGGTGCTACTGACAGTACGAAATCTATAATAATGAAGAATGCAGTTATGTTATGGTGGAATTATATTTTGACATTATTGTAATGTATAAGCTCATAAGACCTTAATGATTGTCTTGTCCTAATGTCTGGAAATGTTCAGTGACGAAGCTATGTTGCCGAAATAATAAATATTAATAAACTGAGATTATTTGTAATGAATTATTACTATGCCAAGGAAATCCCTTTTTTCATTGGTACTTTTAATGTTATCATTTTGTAATACTCAGTTTTACTCGGTACTTTTTTTTTAAGCGCACTAAATCTCATTACGGCGCACGTTTAGTGTGGTTGTAAGGAAGTTAACGAGAGCGAGGAACTTTTCAGGGTCCCGATCTCATTGACTTGGGTCTCGCAGGCTAATTTACGAAGTGTTTCGAGATCTTATAGCGTAAACAAAACCCAGTATGTGTGTCCGCAGCATCAAGGACCACTAAAGGCAGCTTTAACAGTCGTACCTCTCTGTACATTTAGGGCTATACACGCACTTAAAAACGCGAGTTATTACAGCCCGGAGAATGAGCTGACGTCTTAATTCGTTTCGTGAAACTGATGCATACGTCATGTCTGATCTAATGAATCCGTAAAACCGAATTAACCATAATCCACACGGATGAGTCATCGATTCATCGTTCTAACATTCATCCATCCATCGCACAGTAACTGAACCCCCATAAAAAAAAACGTTTTGCTGGGCCAGCTAATAATTCGTCAGTGATTCGGTTTTTAAGCTGGAAATACGATTTCTTTTTGCTAGGTCAGCAAATATTTTTCCGGCACTCACAAATATTTTGCCAGACTGACAGAAAGGAAGATTTGAAGGATAAATAAAGAAATTCCACCATTAGTTCCTATATTAATATGAAAAAGACAATCTCAAATCCATGAAAAAATAATGATGTCTTGCAAAGGAAAAAAAAATGGAGAAAATTGACGGGTATTATTTACCAAACAGAGTTGTAAAGTAATAGTGACGATTTTTGGTACCTAATTCCATGATTGCAAGATTTTTTGAGTAAATAGCAGATTCAAAAATTCGCCAGCGATTCAAGAACTTAAAAGTAATCGTGATAACAAAAAGAAAACTTACCGAATGCTGTTGAGACTTGTTCCGCCTTCCACTGGACAAAATTTCGGCGCGAAATGTCTGGGGTTCTTCGCCCTCGTCGCTCTCGAGTACCGCCATAAGATATCCGATGTAGGAAGCGGCGAGTCGCAGCGTTTTGATCTTGGAGAGTTTCGTGTCGGCCGGAACGTTAGGTATGCAATCTCGTAGATCGGCAAACGCGTTGTTGATGCTCTGTGTACGTCTTCGTTCTTTTTTGTTAGCAGTGTTTCGCCTCTTTGGTCTGACGACAATTCCTCCTACAACGGATTCCCGCATTCCTGCGTGAAGATGATGGAGATTTAGCTGTCGATGCGCTGCCGCAGCCGCTGCAGAGCTGACAATTCCATTGACTTGATGCTGGAGAATGTTTCCACCACTGGAACCCATGGAAAAATCGTTTTGATGGTGTGTTTGCTGGTCCTGACGAAGATGATTGTCTTCCTGCGAACGATTTTCTTGCTGGTGATGCTGATGCTGCTGCTGATGTTGCTGAAGCGAATGATGCGAATAGTGAATACCAGGAGAGTACAATTGTTGAACCGTGCTCGAACCATTTCCGTGATTGCCGCCGTAATGATGAATACTCGATGAGTAGATCGTCGCACTATCCTGGACGCCAATTTCCTCGATTATCAAAGGTGGCGTTGAAGCCGCTGGACTTCCGGCGCCCGAACTACCACCTGATATTCCAGAATCGGCACCGCCCCAATAAGTCGATTGACTGTCGGCGTCTGGGATACCCAAAGTACCTACAAATTAATTGTTGGACATGGTAAAAACTCTGTCTCTATTATTTTCTATTCGAATAAAATATATACCCTTTCTACTTGTATTCTTCAATAAATTATCGATTCAAGTTGATAGAGAGAATAATTACACACGGTGAAAAATGTTTTGCTGGCCCAGCTAAACATTTACGCAGCAAAAAAAAAATACACCGACTGACAGTCGTTTTTTTTACTGCGCTAACATAGTTTATTGCTAGGACAGCAAATATGTTTTCTGGACTAAAAATTATTCGCTAGAAGGGCAATACAAAAAGATTTGCTGTCAGTGACTAATGATTATTCTCTGTGCACGCGAAACAATATTCTCTGTTAATATGTATTGAATATAGCGTCAACGTAAATGTCTTTCCTGTGCTTTTTTTAAATTTTAGTGTTAAAGCGAGTTGACGAAGAGTTATTTGAATTAACGGAATGCAATATTTGCGGTAAATGTACTAGATATAACATTCTTTTTGCCTCAAATTGAGATAAATATGGGAAAGATTTTTTAAATATCAGATTCATCATTTCGGGTTGAATCAAACGAAAACATTTTTCATTTTTTAAGTGCTCATCTCTATTATTGAAGACGATAAACCTTATTTTATGACAACATGGTTACGTCGGGGGCGTACATAACAATATTTTTTTACTCTTTGTCGTATAAAAAAATTGACAGCATAGAAAATCCAATTATTCAAACAGCCTCTAAACAAGCCTTACATCAAGTAGACTAAAAAAACTGCTTTTCTCAAATGCGTATCTAGACTTACCATAAGGAAGTTGCGTGACGTAGTCGTAAGGCTGATGCCATTGTGGATAATAATCCGCCTGCGATTCATAGCCGCCAAGCATCTCTGATTCTTTTCTTAGATCCCACGTGATTGAAAAAACGTAACACCAACACAGTAAAAAAAATTGTTCCTGTATTAATTTCACCACGCGTTCAAAACACTTAAAATATTACACCGACGAACGATAAAATTGAACTATTTTTCTTGTTTTTTAAATTATAAACCGAATTGAAACGTTGATGAATTTAATACGTGTATCAATGACGAAATTTAAACTTGTCGATTAGCAGAGAAAATTTGGAGGGCTTGCGCGTGTTTGCCGGTGCTGCTCGAGTGACACTGATCCTCGGGGGTGTTGCGGTGTTTAGTAAGCTCGTGTCGCGATCGCCGGCATGAAACGGCAGCGAGGAGTCTATAGCTATAGTATAAAAGGGCCTCGATGTTAGAGGATGGTTTAGCTGTAATATGGTAGCGAGGAGAGCCTATTGGGGATGCTTCGTACCGCCTTTGGGCGGAGCTTGTTTCACCCACGCGTTCTCGAGTGCTCCACTCTTGATCTAGCAGTCTCTTTCTCTGTCTATATACATTTTCCATCTCCCTCGCCTTCTATATATAATCTTTCTCTTATATGTTCGGCAACACCCTTCCACCTCGATTCAATTAGTAAATTGGTGCGGCGAGTTTGCTGCGCCACCGCGATTATGCTATAGTGGGAATGATTTAGGAGCAGCGAGAGCAATAGCGCCGCGCCAGTGCTCGACCGCACTGCATCCGTTATATTAGCTCGATTTACGACGGCGATTAGATTACATCGCGAATCCTGAGACTCCAGTGCTCTTCGTCTGGAAGAAGTGAATGAATTATTTGATTTATTTTCTCTCTGGAATTATCTCTACTGACATTATTAGTTAATTAATAAATGATACTTTTATTTAAATTCTATTACGAAGATCGTAGATAGATTTTTGCCAATTCCGGACCGCGAGTTTCACACACAAAATTACTGCTTAGATTGATTAAAATTGGTTAAAAAATAAACACTCTATTGTTTATTGAGCTGGGTATTTAGATTTTTGTTACTTGTTAATAATAATAGTAAGTATTAAATAAAGAAGGTTAAAGGCATAGGAAAGCCTGCAAAGAAGAACTTTGCAAATTAAAAGTGTTAAGTAAAAAGTAATGGGATGAACAAGCCTTGCATGTTTATATTCGCTAGAGAGACATTTTTTTTGTTCAGTCATTCAGTGTCGTAGAATTTTTAAGGTTTGACCGATTATTGACAAATTTAAAAAATATGATAAAATTTTTTTTTTTTTCTGTGAGATCATTATTTTCACTATTTAACACTAATTTCAAATTATCTCACGTCGGGACCGTTTATTGAACTAAATTTACCATTATTAATCACCATTACCCAGTAAAGCTGGTCTATTACGGCGACATAATATGCAAGTTACATGTAATGTAATATTGTTATGTTCGTGATGTGTGGCGATTATATAACATGGTAGTAACATGTCATTTCACAGTTTTTATATACGGATAATATAACTGTTATGTTGAAATTTTGGTTGTGCTATCAATTAAATGTATCGGTCATGTACTAAAGTAATATAACAATGTTATATTCCTGCAACTTATACGTCCAGATAATATTACATGTCATATTGGCTATGTTGCTGGTACATTCCCGCAATATAACTGTGTTTACAAGTTATATTGCAGGAATATATTGTTTACAAGTGATACAAGTTAACAAATATTAAGAAACAAAATGAAACAAAATTATAACGACTGGATCGATTCTCGTCAAATTTATCACTCATCATGATTTTATGTTTGTCTTATTGTAGACTAAATTTCATTAAATGATATCTCGTTATTTGCGAAACATATAGCATAAAATTGAATTAGAGTTTTACTATAGCAACGTGAACTTTTTCTATTTCACAAAAAAATACGGAAATCATTCGTTGGGAATCCTTGCTTGTTACTTTACGGAACATTCTCCATCATTTTCGCAACAACAAAATTTGTTCATTCAACAAAATGAATAAATAACTGAATTGACAATTAACGAAAATAATAGTACAAATTCACATAATTATTTTCTCCTATGCATTTAATCCCAACAAAAACAACAACAAGCGAATACTGCAATGCCTCGTGAAAGTCTTATGTCACATACTTGTAAACCGATACATTTTTAGGCGATGGATGTCGTACGGATCTATCCCTGAGTCTGCATCTGTACTGTTGGAATATAATAGAAGAAGAAGAAAGAAAACGGAGTGCCGGACTACTGGCGCCGACCTCCCTCGAGGACGCGTCTCCTAAGCAGGATATCTTTCCGCGTGTATCTACTACATTGCTTGTCTCTTCGTGGTGCACAGATGAGGATATGCGAGGAGCACAAAAGTCGCGCGCGACGTCCGCTCCGACCGTAATAAAGTGTAACCGGAGGCACAGAGACGACGCAAGCCGTGGCAAAAGGTCCAAAGTCTAGGACACAGAGTATTACGCTTGTGTTGGCAAAAAGGATGTTTGGTCAAAGACCGCACTTGGAGTCCCTTTTATACTGATCCTTTCCGTTGGTACAGAACAATGCGCCACACGCGTACACTTTTTTTTTTTTTTACATAAATTCGTGACTTTTTCGGAAAACGAGTTCAATAATACCAGTAGATCTGGTGCGCACGTGGGAGCGTAGTTAAGTTAATGTTACCGACAAATCGTGCTGCTGAAGATGAAATTCTTGGTGAGTATCTGTACTCGAGTAACATAGAATAAAAACTTCACGACTGAAACACAATTTAGATTTTATGCGCTTTCAAGGGGTTTGGCAAATGTGTATTATCATCATCTAAGTTTTGAAAAAACCTTAGCTGTCGGAAAATTGAAGTGTGATCTTGAGTATTGATTTTGAGCAAAATCGGTACCGCGATCCAGTTTTTATAAAGTTAAAAAAATAAATAAATACATATACGTTATTGTATTCATTTTTTTTAAACTTGGTTCAGCCGTAACAAATCATTTACACAGATGAAAAAAATGTTCAGTAATACTAGATAACTAATTTTTTGAAAGTCGGTTCGACTTTTCGGATATTGCAGGAATTTCGTGTTTTATTTATTTCTTCTAATGTTAAATTACTTGTCAAAGAAATAAGTAAAGTGAGTTAGGATGTGAACAGGGGTTACAACCCACGCTAGAATTTATTGTAATTTAGTGGATTGGGCAAAAATGCTTAATACAATAAGAGAAGAGTGTGAAACGTGAAGAGGCGAAGGCTTCAAGTGGTTGCACGTGAGGGTAACTTCGCTGGACTTTGCTCGCACAGTCTCGCAATGCTGCTGTTGTAGCGAAGAGGCTTTCGAGAGAGGAGCCACTAAGAAGACAAACCTACCGCGACGTCAACGACTTTTCTTCGGTGAGTCGCGAGAGAGCACGCGTGAGACTCGAGAAAGAAATGCTCATAAATCGAAAGAGAAAGAGGGTAGGAAAGTGAGAGAGACTCGGGCGGCGCCATCGCGAAAGTTCTCCTTACCTTACATGTGTCTCGCATTTTTATCCATCGGTCAAGTGCTCATGCGATTTATCTCTTTGCATCATTGTCACAAGACTCGGCATTCGAGTAATTTTCATAATCTTGAGGCATTAACAAATCAATTATCTGTCAATGAACTTCTTGAATATGATTAAGATTTTTAACGTTCATCCGGTTTGGTTAAATAAATATTTCACAATATTCCTGAAATATTGGAATGGATAAATGGAAAAGTTTTTTAGTAAGCCATTCAGATACTATATTAATTGATATTTTAAAAAATCGGCATTTCACATGTATACACGACACGTAAAGAAATCGGCAAATTAAATTTAACCTGATTTGCAATGATTAATAAAATAGGCGCAATTGTCGTTAGTTAAAAAATTTCGGAGCATACCTTGCGGCGCATCTCGGTTAATTGTTATTTTTAAATATGCAGCAGCTAAAAATGCTCAACAGTGAATATCGAGGTAAAGGGTATATCTTACATTTTTATTCATAAATGGTGACACCGCGAATTGACGATATTAACATGCAATAATTTTTAAGAGGCTCAGTTCATATTTCTACAAAAACAAAACGTTCATCGAATTTTTTAAATTGTTTATTTAAAGCAGGAGTCAATCGATTGTGGCCTGATGCAATTTTTTTTCGATTCATTTTTATTTAATGTATGCGAATACACTTCGCTTGAAACTTTTGAAATATGGCATGTTTAAAAATTTTTATATCGCGACCAACACTTGTTTTTTGTTTAATGAGTGAAGCGTAAAGAAAAATCTTTTGAAAATTCTGATTTACTTATAGAGTGGGAACAACAACATGGAAAATCACCAACCAGGTTTGAGAGATGAAGAGTCACACCCAGATCGAATTAATGTGGAGTGCCCGATTTACATATCGAGTCGTGTAACACGATTAAAAAGTCTTCGTAAAAATAACGAATGCTTAATGCTCATAAGGTTGTTTATACTGATGATCTCGCGGAACCGTTTGGTGAGGACTGGTAGCGATGAATCTATTCGATGTAACAATGCGAGAGAGTAAGAGAAATATAAAAAGAGAGCGCGAGAGAGAAAGAGAAAAGCGACTCGTGTGGAGTCAGTGCTGGGAGAATCAAATTTCGTGTAAGGGATCCCCGTGACGATGGTTGACGCCCACCGTGTCAGTGAAGAATCCGTCGCTCCCGTCCCGAGTGTTGCCGACGAGTAAGTAATTTGAGAAGACGAGGGTGCATGTTGTGCAAGGATCATTCGCTTCCTTGCCGATATTTCTGAGGTTCGACCTGTCTTCTTTTTTTCTCGTTTTCTTATGCTCTCATATATCTAATTCGTCATCGCGAATTACATTAACACAAATAGACGCATTCATGATTAATTTTGACGTTAGAAATTAATTGCTAATGATGGACATTAATTCGGTTAACTCAGCGATAGTATAATAGGCATAATTATTATAGAGTTACCAATGACTGATTAATACATACTCTTGAAGCAATAATTTACATGGAGAGAAAAACTGACAATTAAATACAAAAATGTTTGGGAATTATCCACAGACTCACTGAGAGAAAAGATTTCATTGATGGCAAAGAAATGGGTGGTTTGATTCTTTTTTTTATTGATTTCAACGAAATATCTATTTGATTTCAATGAGATAGTGCACTTAAATTTCGAAGAGAACATTTCATTGCCTGTAAAGAAACATTTACTTAATGGGCATAAAATAAAGAATCAATTTCATTGTTTTAAAGAAAAGTTTTCATTGATTCAATTCATATGCTACTGAGGAATAACAATAAATATAACTATTATTAGTTTTTGAGAGAATACAATTTATTTTCGTATTATATCAAATTTTTATTGATATAATGAAGACCGTACAGAGTCTGGCGCAGTTCGAACCCTGTGACCTCTAAACTAAACCCAGACATTTGAGAAACACTTCTAGAAAATGAGGTATTTCCTGAGTAACTGTTTACATGAAACCTCACATATGGCAATGAACTGCAAACTTTGTATAAGCTGTAAGTAAATTTTGAGTTGTCTATGAGAAATCATGTTGATATATTTTATATGCGTCGGCCGAGAACATTGAACATTTGTGTACGCAAATTATGAAAATAATACATACTCTCGGCTGTAGTAGAGGAAGATACGCATTCTAATGCTCCACAAACTTTTTGGCCTGAATGGCAGTTTTTAAACATAACTTTCGATCACTAAATAAGTTTGGAGGAAAATTCCAAACTTTTTTCTCCGTGTAATATACGCTCCGAAGTATTTTCTTATTATCGTATTACAGATGATAAATGATTAATTTCGTTCTAATTCACAATATATAAACTTTTAAAAGGTAATTGAAGATATCAGAAAATCGTCTCTCGTCTTGGAATATATTAAGAAATAATTTATCGCTGCTTCTTATAAAGGCACGTCTTTAGTAATGTATATTCTATGAGGTCATAGAGAAACTTTATTTCAAATTTTTTTAAAAACTGGTTTTTGTACTGAATTCAATATTTAAACAAAAATTGTTTGGTAAAGGGATGAGCAATATTCATATAAAAATTTATTCGAAGTACATTTCCACTTGAATAACTGTCAACAATTCCTAACCAATACCAGTAACACCATTTTAAATAATTAATTAATTTCATATACTTCTTGTTATTCGAGAAAAATATAACAATCATACAATTTTCGTAACTCACAGTTAATCAGAAATGTATTCAGAATATAATTTTATTAGAAAATTACTCATCTCGGGTTTGGTGCGACAAAGTTTAATGTCTCTCTTAATCTGTAACAATTCGTATTCCTCACTTTTATTGTATGTTTACTAATAGGTACTTGACACGACGACGGGAGGAAAATATTTCAACAGCCAACATACAGTGCCGGTCACTACTGATAAGAGTGCATATAAAATGCAAGCACCGTTGGAGACGGTTTCATTGACGGTAAAGCGGCTTGACGTATGAAACCAGCTACGATGCCACTTTTTGCCTCGTACTTGAGACCAGCGCGGGGGCGCTACCCTGGGAAAGAGGCAGATAAAACCACTCGAGATCATCTCGAGCTAATTTAAACCAAGCTGCATCTACATCAACATCGTGGTACCATCACAATGGCATTAAAAAGGAAATGGAATGACTTGTGATGCGGCAATGGCATCGCGTTCTATTATTAATGTCTCTTCAGCAATCGCAGGGAGATCCATTCAAGAATTTGTCTTCTCAAACCTGTGAATGACAAGTTGAAGCTGAGTATCGTAAAGTATTTTGACTTGCGTAAACTATGAGATTATTTTATAAATCGTAGTAGTCTTTTGCCGCTGCCCCATGTGTTTGATGGACCCACACGCCGCAGAATACTTGAGTATTTTGCCTGCAAATAATTTATCGCTCGGCCCCAGAATAAAAATACTAATATCTGGGTAGATTTGATATCTCTAGATTTTCCAAATCAGTTTTCTTCGATTCGATTCAGTTTTTCAGATTCGGAATCAGTTTTTCTTTGAGAATATCAGTTGACTCCTACAGATCAAAACGCAGTCTTCTTGACGGTAGTTTTTCAAAAATATGCAATCTTTCAAGCGTTATGCATTTTTAATAATTATTTGTCATATTTCATGGTAACAGAACACATTTTTTTTCTTTTTTAAAAAATCAATTCATCAAAGATGTAATTATTCTGAAGGACACTACGCGATTCATAATATCAACAAATACAATCTACACTATAGTTTTTAATAGTGCTCTTGAAAAAGGAGCTTCATTGAGAAATTTTTCGGCGTTCGTTGATGACGCACCACAATATAGTATACAGTCAAAATCTGGGACACGTGCACGGGTGATATGTTTATACTATAAAAATTTCGAAGCGAGCCAGTCGTGAAGAGAGAGCTTCCTCACGCTAAGTTTATCTTATAAGGCGGAAACAATCCTTAAAACAAGAGTCACAAGATTGTCGCTGCTCTTTTAGGTGAAGCCTATCCACCTAAACGTTTACCTAAGAACCTGCTACAAGGTAAAGGTAATGTCTGGACAGTTACAAGTATCATCAGATTCAAGTATTCATTAGCCAACCAAGAAAAACTTTATTTATATCATGACTTTTAGGCAATGACGAGCTCATACCTCCTAATTTCTAAAACCTATCGATAATTTAAAAAAAATTACATATGGAAACAATAAAAAAATAGGTGAAATGTATGAGCTTCCGGACGTTGTTTTTAAGCCTACGCCTATTTGCGATCATGTAATGTTCCCATACTGTAGAAAGTCGTAAATTTCAACGGTTTTAATGTACAAACTCAACTGGTAAGTGATCAAAATAGAATAATCTTAGTTCCGTGTAAATGAAATAATTGAAAAATATATATAATAATGAGAAAATAGTATTTTAATGAGCTATGTAAAAAGTGGCTACCTTAACATCTTCAAATTTTCTTGGGTGTCCGGTAATTGGATCGTTTATCTGTGGACGCTTATGCCAGTGTCCAGACACTACAATCGACTGTCCCAGAATAAAATTTAGTTGTTTTTCGGGCCGAAAGTGGCTAGTTTCATGGCAGTGTTAAAACAATCAATCGACACGAGTATACAGCTCGCGTTTCTTTCACTTTCGTTCTTTCGGTGTGTCACTTTCGTCTCTAGGGACGAAAATTTGGAACCTCCCTTTTCACTGTTCTTCTCTCAAAACTACCATTCAATGCACCACTATTCATGCACTCCTTACAAAAAATTCAGTGTGTAACATGGGCCGAAATTAGCGATTGCGACTCATGTGATTGCAGCCTTTCAGCCAAACTTTTGACCCTTGTTACACAATATACTATTCCCTTCTCTCTTGCTTACTCTCTTACAGTGTACGTCTGGCCATTGCAACTCTATACACAATCTCCAGTTTCAACTTTAGCTTTTTGATAATTAATGGAAAAAAAACTGAAACAAAGCGACGAAATTTCCGCTTTGTTTCGATAATCCGAAGAAATTGGTACCTTTACCGCTATTTATCTGTCGCGTTTGATTTGGAATGCTAGAGCAGCAGCTTCCGAATACTGCTAAATCTTCAGGCTCTCATATTTTTGCATGGTCATTTCAGTTTTGAACGAGTCTTTGATGCGTGCACGCATCGACGTTTCTATACAAGACATCCGCGCTCGCACATTAATACGCGGTAACGCAATAAACTATATTTAGGAGAGGAAGAGGCGGTATGCTCTAACGGACGAGGCTACTCACGTACGTACGTAGATATAGCTCATGATTTGATATCTTTTGAAAGGCCACATGGCCCGTGGTACGCCGTGCGCGCTTCGTATATATGCAGTGTAGCGAATCATTCCAATATCTCTTTTCTCTCATGCTCGACAAACGCACAGCAGTCTCATACATGTTCTCGATTTTTCCATTCCTTCAATCATCTCTAAATTGCATTCACTAAATTCCGATGCCTTTTAAAAAACATTTTATCGACGAGCTTTCCTGGGAAAAAAGATGTCATAAATATATTTCGTTCATATTCAATATTAAAAAATGTGACACGAGATTTGATATAGTATAGTATAAGGTTGTGAAATATTTTTCAACAAACAAAATGAGCTGCTGTTAGTCAAGATTGTCTTATAATTACAAATTTGACTTCGAGAAAACTGCAAATAATGTGAGCCATTCGTAATTCATGCAAGCTGAATTACTTTTCTCCAAATTAATAGCTGTACGTTTTTTCTGTGTTTATAAAAATGTGCTTAATAAAGTTTCACTTTTGTTTCTAGTGGTTTGCTTCTGAAAAGTGTAAAAACTATTTTTGGAATCTTGGTACCCGATTGACCTGACTGTACTCTTATGCTTCTTTAAGTAGGCCATTTTTTGCTTAGCAGCAGTAGGCCATGCAGGGAGAGAGCAGTGAACGGTGATGAAGATGAGAAGTAAACAGAAAATAAGGTATAAGGCCGAGAAGCACGAGCAGCAGAAGGCAACAACCGAAAGACTCGATGTTGCTACTGTTGGTGAGTTCTGCTCTCCATCCTCGAACAGCTATTGAAACATTTATTTATTTTTGCGTTGATGACACGTGGTCCTCGCCTTCTTTTTTCAACACTCTCTTCGTTTTCGTATATATCCACGCGTGATTTCCAATTTCACGGAAATGCCTTGGCGACTCTCGAGTATAACTCGAGGAGAGTTCATTGATAAATCCGAGGCTTTGTATACACTTGAGTCATCTTCCCCAAAAGTAATATGAGGCATTCTTCACTAACTCGGCCACTTTTTTTACGAATCTGTTTCCTAATTCTTTCAGTTTTTTGCTTCCATGTAGGAAGCTTTGGTTTTGTGCAAGCATTAAAAAAAATTATGTCAGGGCACTCAAAATGATCTAAAACGCAGAGAACAGTGGTTTAGAAAAAAGTGTCTGGATGTATATATGCATATGTGTGTGGATGGCGGGCTTGCAAAATGCAAAACGCACTGTACCTCGAAAACAGCTGCAATAATTAAACTGAAATTTGGAACATTTGGTAGAGAAGCAACGCTTCGTCCTATATATATACATTTTCGGAATGATTGGAATATTTTTCTAGATTTTATAACTCTTTTGATTTTTCGAAAAATGTCTGTATGTTCTCCAGCTGTCGCAATTTTTCAGCTAAAAAGCTTAATAGTTCTTGACAAATAAAGTAATGAAGAATGATAGTCGTTATTGAATTCGACCAAAATCCATAAAGGTGTTCAGATTTCATAGAATTTTGAGTTTTCGAAAAATTGATGCGTTCGTTCCGACTCAAGTTAACTTCGAACAACCCTGCCGCTAATTTTAACTAAATCGTCCTCAAGGACGAATTAATCTCCAGCTGTAGTAGATATCGAATTGAATTCAGACTAATATGGAAGTTCTGGTTTTATTATACTTTTAATTTTTAGAAAAAAGTCTCTCGCATTGAAATAAACCTGCAAATTAGACCTTTGCAAATTGCTTCCTCATTCTTTTTTTACTTTTTGCAAAGCTTCCTCTATGAGGAAACCGAAATCGAACAACACACTTTCCCATTTCTTTGCTTTGTAAAAGGCAAAAAATAAGGAGAAAGCAATATGCACGGTTACACTTTTTCATTTTACAGAAAGAGAGTAAACGTCTGAAAAAAACGTTACATTCTACCGTAATTTTCGACCGTTCTTAACTATTGATTACAGCTTCTTGTTACGCCCAAATGTTTAGAGAAACGAACTATGATTTTCTTCTGTTCGTAGAACTATTCCAATTGTTTTAGTTCTAAGAAAAGTAGTGCCATACTGTACATCATTTTATCCTAGTAGAAATACGGCTATACCACGAAAGTTTATAGAGTATAAGTTGTAAATTTTCAGTGTTGGACAATAAATTGCAATTTTTCACCGCAAGCAATTGGGTTTACAGAAAAATAAAAAAACAGAACAGAATAATAATAAATTAGGACATCTGTAAAGAAATGGAAAAAAAAATTCATACAAAAATAGTGTAACACTGTACCCAACTCCGTTGACTATTAGGGGCACTTGATGAGGTTGGGGTGTAACCGCATCCCTTGTCTGCATCTATTCTGTATTTCTTGCTTATGCACCAACCGCAAAACAAGAGCAGAAGCTCGATGCCCTCGTCATATAACAGTAGCGGAGAAAAATATATTAGGGCGTGCTGAGTAACAGCAATTCGAGGGTGCACCATCAGGCCTTTTAATTTCTTCCTCCATACCAGTGTTGCTATCCTTGTCCGTATTTATCTCCCATTCCGCCTACCAGTACTTGACTCTATCAAAGATTATTACTTAATAGGTTGGTCTGTTTTTTTTCCTAGGGTCGGTTTCTCATTTCTGATGGCGGAGAGTCGCGATGGTTTTCTATGCTCTGGCGCACAGAAACGAGAAAAAAAGGAGGAGGGGTACGATGATAACGTAGAGGTGGAAAAGAAGTAATGATTATCCAGCGGTTGAGCTTATCGAGCGCCTGCGTCGGAATATTCTTACTCCGCCTTTCGCCGCTCAGCGTTACTCCCCCAAATCCCGATGCGTTGTTCCTGTTGTCCAATCGCGGTACCGCCAAGCGAACACAGATCACCCTTCATTTCTTCTTCTTCTGTCTGGTCGTTTTCCTTTTTTTCCTCTCCTTCTACCCTTCTACAGAGGAGGAACAAAACTCTGGCGTGTCTGGAAAGACAGGCGCTTCTCGCGGTGCATCCAACGAGTTGATAATTCTGGGGAACCGAGCATGCATTTCCTCTCCAGATTGCTCCGACGCACTGCTTCTTTCTCTCTCGCTCTCGAGCAATGTGTCACCGCCGGAAAGGATTAAACATCCGGTAACGTAATTCATTTTTAGTTACACACATATTCGGATATTAGAGCTGCTTACTTCTAGGCTGTAGCTTAAGAGGATGCTTGAGTAGGTTTTTTTTAAAAATCGTCTTTCGTTGTCAGTGCAAATATGGAAAGTGTGGATCGGTAGATTAACGTTTTTAGGAGTTAGTGTAGGTGTGGGTTTCGTTTTCTAAGGTGATGGCACCAATGACCAAACAAACGTTCCAATCTTCGGCCACGTTCTAATGAATTTGATTATTAAACATTCGAAAATGACAATTAAAGTCGTTTTTTCAATTCTGAATTCATATGCACATGAATTGAAAGCTGAAGTACAATCGAAGAGTCCAAGCCTTATCGGTTTTCGAAAAACTCCTGAATAACAAAATAGGACATTTTCGACAAAATAGCAGTTGGGAAAAAATTGGTTCACTGAGAGAAAAATATATGATTGAAGCAACATATTCTTCCTCTATGATCAAGCCGTCATATGCGAAAGAAATTAATGTCAATAACCAAAATGTGTTTAAAAAAATATTCGCGACGTTATTCATTCAGTCAGCATCATTATTGGCCCTTACTTTGACCAATTGATAAACTTGACTCTGTACATTACGCTCCAGGAATATTTCAGCACACTTCTTAGCTCTCGCGCGATAAAAAGCGTGTGCCTCAACCGCATTCTAGTGGTAAGCATCAAAGGCGGTGAAAATTAGTCAAGAGAGCTCAAATATTTCATTCGCGTTGCCGCGGCATTTTTTTCTTTGACGGAAAGCCATCCTCTCTGTGATTATGCCGAAAAATCTTTTACTCTCTCCAACACCGGGCTTTCCCATTTACAAGTAGTAACACTCGCGTCGGGCAAGCCACTCGAGTGTCGGCGATAGCTTTTCACCGTGCTATCTCTCCTCTTTCTACTATACTCCTGTCTTGCTTTCTTTTTTTCAGTACATTCCTCTCGCTCGCCTCTACTGATTATATCTCTCAAATATAGCAGTCAGTCGTAGGTACGTACTAGAAAATACAGAGCAGAGCAACGTGTCATGGAGCAACGTTCGTGCGAACATCAGGAAGAGAAAAGTTGAAGTGGAGTGGACACAACGAGAAATTTCTCACCGTGACTCTTCTGTGCTTCACGTGCCAGAATTTTTTTTCAATTACAAAGAATCTTCCTCCTAATGCTCTTAGTTGCTTGAGATTATCGAAGGGCGGCTCCCCGACTCAACGATAAGAAAGGTAATAATGAAATTACTCTTCTGATTATCACTTTGACGAGCATCCTTGGTGTCTGGTCTCTGTCCACGATATAAAACCAGACCACGACGCCCTCTGGTCCCCATCAATTATATCGCTCTCAGTACTTAATAGAAGTTGGGGAGGGGCTTGTTTTTCGAAGCAGCCCTAGCAATCTTCACAACCGTGGTTTTTCGCCGATTTACCGTAAAAAGTAGCCCACCGGCTGGATTTTTGCAGAAATGAAACCTAAATTAGTTATAACGACTATAAAATCAATGGTTTACTAAAAAGCGATCGGACACTGCAAAAAAAAAAAATTATAATGGACTAAATCGGCGTATACTCTCGTTCAAACGATTTTTTCGTCACAACAACCAAATGTTTAGTTTCATCAATAATGATTAGATTCAGTTGTCAAATATATATTCACGATAACAAAAAATTGATTTTACCAATTAAACATTTATTTGAACGAGGAGGTACGCTGATTTAGTTCATTCAAACATTTTTTTTCTCAGTGGATATGAATTTCATGAACAAGTGTTTTCACGATATTTTAGACCTACCGAAAAAACGACCGAAGTTTTTTTTGAACAGTCATTTTTATAGTAGTTACAACCGATCTGTTGGTTTTTTTTTCACAAATTCACCCGGTGGTTTTCACGGTAAGCCGGTGGTAGTTGAGATTGCTAGGGAGTCACCAACTCTGTGACTTTGATCAAGCTTTTCCGTTCACATCCACGTGAAAATATAATGATGTCAAATTGAGATCACAAATCGACATATGTCAGAAAGTGCCTTTTTTGAGATGCGTTAAGACGGAATATGTAAAAAAATTTGAATGCCATTTCGAGATCGATTTAATATTTCGTTTACTGACTTACTTATTGTTATACAAATTTTGTTTTCTTGCTTACGTTAAATAGATTTTGAAACTATTATCGTGCAATATTAATCTTTTTCGCACCCCGCATATGCTTGATTTTTTAGAAAGATTCTTATTCCATCGAGAACCCCTATGGTAATTATGCGTATGTTAAATATATCGAAAAGAATATATTTGAAAAAAATATATTTTCGGCCAAAACTTAGACATGTCGATTTTATTTTTATATGTAGCTGAAAATGTATGTACTAGTAGTAATTTCTACAGTATATATGCATATACAATCTATTCTAAATACGCATTATGCGTATAAGTTATATCCCCATTTTATCTTTCTGTATCTCGTGGAGTGCATGGTGAAGTACATTTGAAAATATACTCATTGTATAATGAAAGTATTCTTTGGATCCATATGAAATATATGAATTATAACCGGTGACCGCTCATACCTGCAGTTTTTAAGTTATCGAGGGTCAGTAGATGGATGGGTGACGACCCTCGACCGAATCTTTCAATGTTCCTCAAGTGTCAATACGTTTTGGTCCTTGTGGCTAACCAGCCCAGGGTGTTTGCATTTTTAATATTTCCGTCTCAATCATGTAAATTATTGTGGTCTTGACGTCTTCTTATTTTTAATATACTTCAAATAGACCATGAAAGTTCATGAAGTTTCATTCTATCGAGACGTCAACGGCCGCGTGGGCTAGAAAACCTAAGTAACAGGAACCCAGAGGTTTCAGCTTCAATTTCCATCCACGACAAACGAAATCATACTTAATTTTCGAAAGATTACTATGTACTAATCAACCAAATAACTCCTAGCGTTCAATTGAAAGTTTAAGATAAATCGAATTTTACTGCCACAATTAGTTATTTAGTAATTATTGATTTTCTATGTATAATTTCTATATATATAGTGGATATATCGAGGAGCAAAAGCGATATATTCATTATATATTTTTTGTATACTTCACACACATGTTGAAGATATATATCAAATACATGGGATGTAAACTCCACATGTACATAACTTGTAACTTGTACAAGTAACATGAATATAATTTATATATTTTGAGTATAGATTACATATCTTCGTGAATATATGGTACAATATCTTTTCTATATACTTTATTTCCATGGGGCAAGTTTTCGAAACTCCCTATGAATCTGACGTTTGAACGGACTGTACCGCTTAAACAGCTCCCACACATAAACCGAATGAATCTTGTATTACTTCTCGAAAAGTTGTCATAGCAGGTGCTGTATTATATATGCGAACAGGTTGAAACCTCGAGGTCCCCAGGGATTGCATTGGCTACCGAATAGTTTCCGAATGCTAGATACACCACGCGCGTCCTGTTTTCCCTTTGTCGGCGTGTGAGCTCCCGAGACTGTATCATATTTTCGGGCACTTGTTTCGTCTTTTTTTTTCTTGACCTTAACCCCTAGTTTATCTGGGCAAGTGAAATATACTTTTTTCACTCACATCCCTTCAGTCTGTGGTCTTTCACTAATTTTTATTTAATTTTTTGTTACATTCATCAGTATAAATGCCCGACTATAATTTAAGAAACAATGTCAAATCGAGCAATTAATGAACGCTCCGTAACACCACACGCATAAAAAACGTTTATTGACTGAGTTTTGCTATCCGCTTAACGGGCCAAGTCACCTAAAAAAAACCATATGAAAAAAATGCAGCAGACAATTTTCATAAAATAATCTACAAAATCTGACATTCCTCAAAAGAAAGGAATCATCGAAATAATTTATTTTCTTACCATTTTCCATATGAGAAAAAGCTTTCTTGTAAATAAATAAATACATTTTTCTGGATTTTCATGTTAGATTACTCGCAGTCGTCTAAAAGATCGGGAAAAGTAGTTTGGAAAAAATTTCCGCATGGATTTGCGTGTATATGTTTGCAGTAAGGTTGTCAAATTCAAACCGCTATATCGTAAGAACGGTTTCAACAATCAAGCGGAAGTATGGTACATAGGTAGAGTAGCAGTGCTACTTTTTACGTATAAATTGGGGAAGGAACTGAAGCATCTTGTCAGATTTTATAAAACTTTGAATTTTTTTAAAAAGGCTGTATGTACCGCTGCCATTTTTCTTTAGCCAATAAGCTGAATAGTTTTTAACGAATAAATTAATAACAAAGAATGGACGTTATTGAATTTAAGCTAAATATATAAAGAGTATTCAGCTTATATTTTGCATAAGCTTAATTTTATTAAATGAAGACTAATATTCAGCTGTAGCACATATTTAATTTAAAGCAGATCAAAAACCAATTTATGGAAATCAGTCCAGCAGTTAACAGTTTATGCGATTTTGATTTTTATTAAAACTCATTCGCGGACTTACTTGTGCAAATTTCGAGATACTGGGTTCAAATTCCGCTTACATACGAACCAACATGGAACATGGATTAGGTACAAATTTTCGAATGTTTAGAAAAATGCACTGAATGGAAGGCATATCGTTAATTAAACGATTTCACATCATGAAACGAATATAGAGAGGCTTGCAATGTTTTGTGGTTGAAGCGATGGTAATATGGTTTGATAAACGATACTTGCAAGGCTATTGGAAACAAATGTTTAAATCGTATATGCATCGAAACGGCATATTTGAAACTATCACAAAGTTTTTAAAGCTATTATCATTTTGATGATTGCTACTCTAACTATATTTGCTTTAACCATAAAATATAGACGTTACTCCTGGGAATTATATTATTGGTTCATATAACTATTTTCTTATATTTGGTATAACCATGAAATATAGATGTTGCTTCTCGAAATTATAGTTTATCGCCGTAGTAACTATATTTTTTTAATTACCTGACTTTTGTTAGAATAAAGAAAACGACGATTAGTATGATCGGTGCAATCCGAGCGAAGCATTAGCTGTTTTCCTGTCAAATGTTTTTATGTTGTCTATATTAGTTACCGCAGACATCTTATTGAGTGCAGTCTTGACTTTGTTCTGTATTTTTCAATAAACCATTATTTCAATTAAACTCAATTATTAAAATTAACAATTTTTCTCTGAGTGTGTCGTCGAGGTAAAACAATTTCTCATTATTTTTAGCTGTTTACATCCTCTACCGAAGCAAAACTCGATAATGGCAGTTTTGTTATGAGCAAAAAATAATGAGAAAACAATTTGCAAGGTTTTACTTTACAGACTTTTTTTTCGAGCTCAAAAACTTGATTCTCTACACCATAAAGTATCACAAGAGACACATATTTCTTGTTGTATCATGAGACGATAATGTGATTATCCATTGTTGAACCATCGAACAATGGTTAGCGGCTATAAATGAGAAAGTGAAGCGGTTTTGCTTGAGCAAATCTGGATATTTGTGACAAGGTTATGTCAATGAATATATCAGAGAGAAATGAGCTGAGATTAGGTAAATTGTACACGAGGGTATACAGATGTCGAGTCTGTCGGTGGTAGCTTACCTAATGCAGTATATATGCAGAAAATACATAACTATAATGCAAGCGTAGGCAAAATCCGCACACCAAGAAGCTGCCGGGTAGTTGGCTACAATGAGATTGAAATTCATCCTTCTGTTGGTCGCAACGGGGTGCGAGCAGCCCTCTCAGCGGGTGGTGCACCGTGTGTTACGCAGCCCTTGTACATTTTGTTGGATAGTTCGCTCTCTCGAAAAATGTCAATTGACGAGGTCCCAGCCCTATCTGTTTATGGCTAAATTGTGGTCCAATCAAAGGCTAGAGCTTCTTTCATGAATTATGACATAACCCGTGGATATAGACGTGCATTCGTGATAATCGAGGAATAAAAGGGACTGCATGTGCTCCGAAAACGCACAGCATTAATCAGGAGGAACGATTTTTCTTCTACTTGCTATTGCTGCAAATGTTAGAGTGCTCATTAGATTGATGTGAAAAAAAACATTGAAATTAGTTGCAAAACTTAAAGAATGGTTTAAGATGTAAAATTCATTTAAGATGTAACTAATTCAATGTCATTTTGAAAAAGTCAATGCAATTTTTTTCACCAAGATTTTCATATTTTTTATTAGAAGAAATGAATAAAATAGTAATCTAAACCCTAGCAAAGGAGCGTGCCATATTTTTGAAGCTATAGGAAACATAACAGAAAGGTACAATGCTCCTGCTCATAGTAATATTTTTCGATTCAGTAAATAAAATTTCCGGGAATGAAAAATTATCGACGCCCATTTTAAAAGAATCATTTGATATTCAACTAATAATATCGAAATATTTGAAACTCCTCTCACAATAATCCCGAACTATTCCTTTCCTTTGGATATCGTTTTATCATTGTGAAAGGTCGAAGAATTTAAACCTTATCGTTTTTTGTTTATCAAAAAAATCCTAGACAACAAAATGGCAGATGCTTCAAAAAACAGTAGTTGGGGGAAAATGAAATTTTCAAACGTCTGCCGTTGTGTTGTTCATGAAGTAATCACTTTTTATTAAAAAAGAATATCGTAGTTAGAAAATCATATTGAGATATATGAAACTTCTCCTACAATACACACAGAGAAATCATAAAAGTACAACAGAATTACAATGAATTATAAAGTGACAACTACTCGTTTTTAGTCCATGCAACTATTTTTATGATTATAGTAAATAGATTTATTAAAAGATTTTTTCATTCTTTCTATGGTGTTGCTTCAATTGCCTTTTACCGCCCTTCCCACCCTTTCTTGTATCACTGTCTATCTGCACTTCATTAAGCTAACCTAACTTCTAACTCATACCGATACAGACAGTCATATATTCTTCTGACTTCCTAATGTATATGTCCGTATAAAACTTTCACCTTTACGGCCTCAAAGAATAAGACCTTAGAAAGTAATATTTGTTCATGGACAAGTCATCTTAGATAGGGTGCCCATATAGAAGAATCATAATGTAATTTATAAATGAAAATAATTTATTTGGTGCAAATTCATGTCAGAACTATCTTTCAGCGTGTTATAGCACTGAAGTAAAGTTTTCAAAAACGTTCAGCTTATTAAAACTTCAGTTCTCAGAAAATGAGCCATTGGAAAGTACACACTTATTTTTTTCACGAAAGTCAACGCTTTCTGAGATGCATCCATTAAGTAACTTATTTAAGTAAGTTACCTAAGTATATACACTGTGGCTTCAGAAACACTGACCTCCCGCTCATTTTGGTATATGAACCAGCCAGTGCACGGCTAAGTGGTCATCCATCCAAGTTATGGCCGCAAACAATGCTGCTTAACTAGGGGGATAATTGGAGCCATACACCGACCACGCAACTACCAGTTATTCATGCTAAATATGAAAATAGTTATGGTAATTATTTGGTAATTATAGTAAATATTTGATAATTGTGACAACGATTGAAAAATTAGTTGCCCGAACTAAAAATAATCAGTTGTCACTTTATAGTTACTAATACGTCAATTTTCTTTCAGTGCAATTCAGAACTAGCAATTTTTTTGTCGTCAAAAAAATGTTAAACTTCGAATATTTTAGAGAAGAAAAAAAATGCAAACTCTCAAATGTGCAATGCTCCTTGTGCCTTATTTTTCTCTAGTGCCTAGAGATGGAGTCGAAAATGGTAAATTGTATGCACGGGGGACTTTCTATTTCCCACGATGTGAAGCGCATCTCTTCATCCCTGGAGAGACGCGCCACGTGCACGCGTGTCCTACAGGATTTGGCACTTGCTGCACACCCGCGAATGATCTGTAGATCTCGACACGAGGAAAATAAGAGAAGTAAAAACGGACTGAGAACCTCAAAACGGAATGTTCTCCAGGGAGATCATTAAGCAGTCTCAAATATTTGATTAAACGACATCAGGGGGAAGCCTTTATCTAGAATGAATTTACATTATTGTTTTTTTTTATATTCTATGAAATATTTTCAATTTTTGCTTCCTCATAGAGGAAGCTTTGTTTCCGTGCAAAAAAAATTTTACGAGAACTCTATCTCAGGATACTTAAAACGGTTTATAACGTCGAGAAAACTGGTTTAGAAAAAATGTTCGGGTGTATGTGTGTGTGAGTATGGCACGCTTGCAAAATTCAAGCTGCTGTATCTCGAAAAAGTAAATAAACTAATTTAAAGTGTCGATCTAAGTGTAATTAAAGCCAATAATAGGCCATCGCCCGAGGTCCTTCAACCCGTTTTATTTCTGACCTGTTTTGTTTTTTTATAAATAATTGTTTGATGTTTAATTTTATTTTATAAGGCTTTCAATTTTTCGAAAAATGCCTGTGTATCCTCTAGCTTCTGCAATTCTGTTAGCTAATGAGCTAAATAGTTCTTGACAAATAAAGCAATGAAAAATGCTGGTCGGAATAGAATTTGAGTTAAACCCATAAAGCGGCTTAGATTTGACAGAATTTTGAATTATCGACAAATGTTTTTTTTTTCGTTTTAATTCAAGTCAACTTCGACCAAACGTGCTCATATTTTCTACAAGATCGAATTAATATCTCGTCGTAGTAGGTATAGAATTTGGTGAAGATATCCGACTTGAAATATCCGATTCAAAAGATAGATTATTGCACATTGATTCTATCGTAAATTCGATCATAAAGATAGCTTCGTAAAATCAAAATATAATGAGGAAGCAATGTGCAAGATTGTACTTTGCATTTTTTTTAATATCCAGAGTATGAGCTAACTCTTCTTTTTTTTCTCCTAATTCGTCCTCTTTTTTTTTAAATGTTATAATACATTGTTTCATTTTCTTACTCTAATATTCCACAAATTATTATCATTATTATTCGATGATAATTCTACTTTCTTCATTGTAAATAATTTACAAAGAATTAATAAAATTCTGATGAAATTTATACGCCCTCAGAAAAATTAACAAACCATTTCTATTTAAATGAAACTCCAGTTGGTGGTGAATTTTTTAAACAACTTTTAAATGACTAATTCTTCTATCCTCTTTTCCTTTCACGTACCACAATACTATCCATATTTTCTTGTTAATACTTGGCATCGCGACGTTACCGCGTCTCATGATTAGTATTTCTTCATTTTCCTTCGATTTCTCGGGAATCATGATTTAACATAGAAAGCTATCGTAACGTCATCTGTGAAAATACGGTTGAGTTACGTTGGACAATTGCCGTATAGCAGGAGTTTCAAGAATGTACCGCTGCGAAGGATGCTCCTCACGTCCTTAAAAAAAATTGAATACCAAACATCGGTAAGGTAGTTGTTATTATCTACGCCGTGTTTCCTACCTTACCTGAATTTTATACCACGCTTTTCGTAGCCGCTAACTTAAATCTACGCCGAGTTTCCTACCTTACCCAAACTTTATGCCACGCTTTTCGTAGCCGCGAACTTATATCTACACCGAGTTTCCTACCTTACCCAAATTCGATGCCACATTTTTCGTAGCTAATCCCTTGATCGTGCTGCCTCTATAAAATTCAAAGCGACTCGGAATTTAAATTGTCAGTAAATAAAAAAACATGATGTATTATTAAACTGCAATTGTTACAAACTTATACTAAATAAATATCATCAACAATTTAAATGATTCATCGATATTTGAATGAATTTTCTTGAAAAATTCATCGAAAAGAAAAGAAAAGAAAAAAAAAAATATAAATCACCAATACATTTCGAATAACTATTACTGTTTTTTAGCATAAAAGTATTCTCGACCTGTGGTCGTGATGATATTTTTAGGACGGTGGAGTATGCCCTGGAATTAGTATAAATATTTGGCGTCGCGGCGCTACCGCGTCTCTTGATTATATCAACAAGTTTTATTTTTAACGTACATTGTCATTCTCATTCGGCATCCAATAATGCAGCAATTGGAAGTCTTGCGTATACTTTGGTGTTCTAGTACTGCTTTTTCGCGAATTATACGTAAACATTGAATAAAATAACTACTAGGCAATCTACATAGAATAACTAGTTTCTATGCGTCCATAAGAGTGGGAAGTGAGAAGACGTTAAAAGATATCTGACGGAAAAAAAACTAACGTTCTTGAATTATTCATTTGTTTTCTCGATAATCAAGCAGCATAAATACAACGCTACGATATCGTTTTAGAGGTGATGGAGTGGAATGTCAGCATATACGGAGAAAAACAACTGTCAATGACACACAAAACTGTTTGGGAATTATCCATACACAGTTTAGTAAACGAAAGAGAAGTTCGTAGTCTAGGATTGTGTTCTATACTGTTGATGGAAATGAAATCAATGGCCAATCTACACAGATGTCAGTTCTCGCGATACTGTCTGGGGCTCAGCCACAGACTCTCATTTGTAATATCAGTACACATTGTGCTTATAGCGGGCGACACGCCGTGCATAGTTCTCTCACCACCCATTGGCGCATAGCAAATAAATTCGAGGAATAGACAGAGACATAGTAAAGTTATGCGACGTTCAAGTGTTCAATCGCAAACTGTAAAATATATAGAGCCTTAGACTATTGCAATGTGAGGTCTTGAGACGGATTGGGAATCACTCCCTGACTGTCATGTGCTACGCTTTGCACTATGTAGCCATTTACTATTGACGTATAGTTTTCGCAATTAGCATATGTGGAACCAGGAATAACAATAAATATAACGATTATTAGTTCTTGAGAGCATACAATTTATTTCCGTATTATATTGAATCTTTAATGATATAACGAAAGCCATTACTTAGTTGAGGTAAGTGACCATTGCGGAAGCCAATTCATTACGAAATGATAATTTCGTTCCGAAACTAGTGATATCCCTATTCTTGGGCATTAGCGTCTAAGTAACATTCGCTTATCTGTTTAGTTAATATTACGAATGCACTGTATTATCGTCTACTATGTCACAAACTACATGGAATAATCGGCCTCTTTAGCTCGGAACACATAGAACGCAGTTTAACAATTTTAGGTCCCTAATATTTGATTCATTTCACCGCGTTAAGATTTTTTTCCAACGGTAATTTCACGTGTAGTTTCAAGCTAACCGTGCTGGAAGTATCTGATGGAAACGGATAGTAACGGAAACCGAATTAATACGATTACGATACGATTTCTTTGCGTGCTATACGGAGTCCAACACGACGGGTGAAAATCCTATCGTTTTGAAAACACAACGTTTTGTATTCGGGATCGTCTGGGAAGTCAGATCGAACAGATATCTGGTTCTATACCGTTTTTTCAAAGAGATATGATTAATCAGTGTAAGCGGAAAAGTTCTGGATACACGGAGAGAATTTTTCGGTTATAGTCTCTATAAAAATATGGGGAAAAAGCCCAGACAACATAGCAAAATGAAAATATTCCGGCGGCATAGGAAATCTCCTCACACTGTCGAGCGAAGATGAATTATACGGGTGCACAATACAGTATGGGGATCTTCTCCATGCGTTCAGAGCACGAGTCGACACAGAATTCACGAAGACTTGCATTCAGTACGGGAATCGTCTTCGTACATATCGGACTTGAGTCTACGCAGAATTTACGGAGATTTCCATAGAGTACGGTGGATATCTCGAGACGACTATTTAACGAAACGATTTTAATGCATAGATATCCATTCACGCATCTATATGGGTTGAATTGCAATACAAATTCCAGTAACTCCAACGTATTATAAATAAAATGGGTCAACGAAATGGATCAACTATAGCACTGCTCCATCTTAAAAAATGTGTGCTGGATCAATGTTCCAGTAAACACTAAAAAAATTATAGGTGATGGATCGCTGCTCCATTAAACATAAAAAAAATGGGCGTTGCATCGCTGCTCCATTAAACATTTTTTTAAAAATGGGTGCTGGATCTCTGTTACATTGAACATTAAAAAATAATAGGTGCTGGATTCGATTTCCATTATCCACTTTTTTTAAAATTTAATGATACATTATTTTTACATTAAATATCTCACAACACTGGCTGGAAGTAAATTTTAAGTTGTCTATAAAAAACCATCTTAACATTTTTTATATGCGTCAGCCGAGCGACCAGTCAACATTTTTGTACGCGAATTATGGAAGTAGTAAATATTCTCATTTGTAATATAACGAGATACGCATTCTCATGCCTCACAAACGTATAGGCCTGAATCGCAGTTTTCCAACATATAACTTTCGATCACTACATAAGGATGGGGCAGAATTCCAAACTTTAATCTTCGTGTAGAAACTAGACAATAAAGTTGAAGAGTTACAAAAATGAAAAAGGAATAGGATCGAAATCATTCTCTCAAGTACAGCCAAGATTCACAAATTCCTTATTCCTTATTCAGCTGGAAGTATCTTTTAGCATTCTCACAGCAATCATTTTCCCATATTAAAAACGAACAGAACCGCGCATGACGAGGTGAAAGTTGTAAAAACGTTAAGCAGTATTGCAGTGAAAAGAAAAATTGCCCGGGGTTTCATCGAGAAAGTTTTTGAAAAATGAACAAAGAAGAGAAACTAGCAGGATATAGTGCAAAGTCAAACTCTGAGTGCACTCCAAAGACTGCCATCCGAGTTTTGAAAAGTTTGTAAGATTCCATTCTGAATGAAGAAAATGGGGATTATTCCAATATGCCCCAAGACAGAGCCACCGGTATCTCTCCTGCTGCAGCCATGCGCAAATTATTGTCCGGAGCTTGGGACTACGGAGTTTTATCTTTAGGTGCACTTTCCTCAAGGCTCTGCAGTTCTTGACGCTTGGATTTTAAGGTCAGCAGCTCGCAGAGAGATCACCTTGCTTACATTGTTAAAGATGACGTGTTGAAATTGACACCATGATGGCATCTATATGCAGTCTCTGTCAATTCAGTCACTTTTCTTCAAACATCTCTTTTCGAACATAGATCTGCCCTATAATCATATCGAAGTACTACTAGAAGGCAATCTATTTTCTACTAAAGAACGTACTACTAAAAGGCAATAATTTTCTTCAGATTTTGATTTCTCACACAGAAAGCTTTGTTTCTGCCAAAAAAATTTCTACAATTTTCATGTCACATTAGTCAGGATGGCTTACAACACCAAAACAAGTGGTTTAGAAATGAATGTCCGGATGCCGGCGCCTGTGTGTGTGTGTGTGTGTGTGTGTGTGTGTATGGGCAGGCTTGCGAAATTCAAACCGCTGGACCTCGAAAAGAACTTTAACAATCATATTGGAATTTGGTACACTGGTAGAGCAGTGATGCCCCTTCGTATGTAAAAGTATACAAAAAATTAAAACATTTTTTTCTTACATTACCAATACATGGCAGTGAATATTGTAAAAAGAAGACCAGAGTGGCAGTGGCATAACAAACTTTTTTTATCGTAGAATCTCGATTGTTGCCACACTGATGATTTTTTTACCACATCTACAGTCGTGCGAGATTGCTCTCTAATTTTCTCGATTAAAAAATATCCGTTTTTAATTGAAAAAAGGTTGAAAAGATAAAACAGAAAATAGGATGTGAGATTTAACATTTCTGTCAGGAGTGCGTATTGTTTTTTCATCTAATACCAGCAGTCAATCCGGTAAAAAATCCATCAATCAAACCAACTTTTTCCCTCCCAATAAATTATCATACCCTCTTTTAATATATATAAAACATGTTTGTCCTTCCAATATATTAAAAGACAATTTGGTCGCTGGGCTTCCTACCGGAAAATCCGCACGCGGAAACTTTGCTAACGAAATTGCTTCTGACCTACTTATAGTTTCGTTTTCTAATGCTTTAATCAATTAAGTAAAAACGAGGAGTATGTAATACGGCCTTGGTAATTGTTGTCAAAATAAGGTGCTAGGCGAAGTTGTTTATTGTACCAAATGCGTTTCATACAGGAACTATTATATATATTATATATACTGCCAAGATACGTATGAACTTACGTGAGCCGCTCTGCGTCTAAACTCAATTCAATTTGGCTGAATGTAATCGTTCTCTTTAGGGGAATCTGTGCTCTGAAGGATGCAATTACCTTTTGTTTTGGTTAAACTTCTGCTATATCCTCATGTGCCTCGCTTTTTTAAAAGTACAGTTCGATTGAATGGGAGATTCAGAAAGAATTTCGAACACTTCTCGATTGGATAACATTTTTTTTTAAGTCGAGTACATTCGAGATGCTGAAAAGTTACGTCGGTGAAGTTTGAAACGTTTCAAAGTTGAAACGGTTTTTCCAGCTTCTGGTACCCGAGAAACAAATGAATATAACATGCCGGAACGGCGTTGAATCGAGCCCATCATATGATTGTGTATTTATTTTCAGAAAAAGAAAAAGTTATTTCCTTATCGTCACCTAAAATCTTGTAAAAATAAAATGTTCCAGAGAGCATCACACTTCAGAAAAATCACATTTAAAAGTTGCAGCGTACATATAAAGCACTTAACGAAGATATACAAATGCATCTGTAGACCAATAATAGAATACGGTCACCCTATCCTCATCAACTGTAAGAAAACGGCGCTCAAGAAACTAAAAACGGCTGAAACCTGCGCACTACGGTGCTTGACGCGGACTGTCACCCTGCTAATCCGCTGTTCAACCCTCGCAACACATTTCTCTACAATACCAAAAGCATCACACTAATAGTACCCAGAACACAACAACTGAGCAAAAAATTCACAATCGCACAATTACAAAATATACAAACACTCTGCATACAACCCGATAAAAATGTAACACGGAAACACACATACCCTATACACACGACATACTACCATCTAGTAAGAATGGCCAACAACCAACAGTAAATACACATTATACTGATTAAGCCGAAACAATAGACAACGCGAAACAAAAAAAGACAATCTTGACTGAAGGACTTCGGTCGAGGGCCAATTGACAGTACGAGAAACAAACTATGTATTTATGTAAAATGCAATGTACTATGAATGTAAACTCGTCCTATGTTTTGTATTATCAATAAACTCACAATTACTACTACTATTTCCTTGAAAAAGAATTGCTTTAGAAAGAATAAGATTTTCTTTATTTATAGGAAAAATCATATCATCGTACGATTCGCAGAACACCGTCAATTCAGAAAGTCCTCGGCTATGCTCGCTACCAATATTTTCATGAATTTTATCAGGGACACAGACAGGTTTGAGCTGTGCAACTAAGACGGATTCAGGGAAAGCACAGTTCCTTTTATTTATACGCAAAATCTCGTTCATGTAGGACTTCCGGAACACTTTCGTTTCATTCGTTTATCTAGGCAACACCAAAATGGTTTATTACTTTTACCAGGATTTAGGATATTTTGAAAAAATTGTTTTATCCAATTTTTTTAAATCCTCAACCATCTGTGGAAAGTCAGGAATTTCGGACATACATCTGATATATAACTATCCATTACACCCACGATTGGCAGGACAATGGATGAAGTGGATCTGCGGATATATCTCAAGCATTACGAAACGCAACTTACAAAAATTGGTCAAGCTTCGGAAAAAATGGATATGTTTTCGGAAAAACTGAAAAATATTTTTTACTTGAATAAAAAGTTACGTTGGCGGGCGATTTGTCCAATAATTTATTTTTTCATTAATTCATTAAAAACATTTCTTACATGCTTAATGTATGCTTAACATGCTTGATTTATTTATTTATTTTTATTTCATTGAGAAGTATCCGAGAATATCTTTGAATAGCAAATTTGCTCGGACTGTACCGCTAGAACCTTACACGTAAATGCGAATGCCTTTTCAACGATCGTAGGTATGCTTGAATATACGATAAATGTATCAAGTGATTCCCGATGCACGGTGGAGTTGTTGGTGGTTCGCCAATTTCATTTCCGAGAAACACATGGGTCGCAGAATGTATAGATTTCCTGACCGTTCTAGCCATTCACATGGTTCGAGTTATTTTTTTTTTTTTTAAGCCTGTGGTTGGCTTGTACCAAAAGGGCACTGTGCCACTCTCTCCTATGGTTTGAGAGTTGAATGGTATTCTCAGAAAATCATCGATTGAAAGCCTATAAGTAGCTTTGGTATAGAAACTGTAGGGTGTTTAATTGTTAACAATTTTTACTTTCTCATCAGATACAAAGTATGCAAAAGAGAAAGTATTAGAATCCAAAAAAAAAAAAAATCGACTCCTGGATTTTGATGGAAATACATGTTTTGAATGTCCTAGATTCTAAAAAACACATTCACTCTTTTCTGTCTGTCTGTCTGGTGTCTGTGTGTCCGAAAGTGTAATAACTTTTGAAATAATCTAAGGACCGCAATGAAATTTGGTGTGTGTCTTCTGCATTCAAATCCTGGTTTTGGTATTGAAATCCAATCCAAAATCTTCGCTCCTTCTAATACTTTACCTGAAATATGGGAAAAATAAATACAATATTTTATTCATTTTGTCTTTTATTTATTGACGTAAGCTAATAGTTAAGTTATTATACTTTGCTATGATGCATACAGATAGTTTCATACAAAATCTACTAATAATATTTGTAGTTAATATTAAATTAAAAAATGATTAGACATTCACATAAGACTTCTGAAACCATTCATCATGGAAAGCGTCTTTTTTGTTGTGAAGCATAGATTGTGTACCTGTACCAGATAGTAACTTAGATGCATTGACTATTTTTTAAATGATGTTTGATGGAACTTACAGCCACCTTCCATTTTTTAAGTGATGATTGATGGAACATAGATCCATCATCCATTTTTTAAGTGATGATGATTGATGGAATACAGATTAGTCATCCATTTCTGAGTGATATTTGACGGATGTAGAATGTCGTGTGAGTGCGAGTCTGTGCGAATATGTATCGGTGTGTGCGACTGTGTGCGAGTATGTATGGGTGTGTGCGAGTGTGTGCGAGTATGCATGGGTGTGTGCGAGTACTTTATCTGAAATATGGGAAAAATAAATACAATATTTCATTCATTTTGTATTTTATTTTCTGACTGTGAGCTAATAGTTAAGTTATTATACTTTGCTATGATACATACAGATAGTTTTATAGGAAATCTACTAATAATATTTGTAGTCAATATTAAATTAAAAAATTGTTAGTCATTCACATAAGACTTCTGAAACCATTCTTCATGGAAAACGTCTTTTCTTTTTGTGAAGCATGGATTGTGTCCCTGTACCAGATAGTAGACCTGAAATATAATCCACGTTTCATTTAATAGATATCTTAAAAAATGCATGCATATTAAAGATTCTCAAAAGATTCATTTTGCATAAAAATAATTCCAAAACGCACACGCACACGCACATACACACACCCACACCCACCCATACACATACACATAGACACACACTCACAACACTAACGCTAACGTGACGCCAGAAACAATCGTGATGAGAAAGTCACGTGTTGCATCACGCCATAGTAGCAATTTTTTTCCTATTCCCATCTGCAGAAAGAGCACATATAGTCATAAAAAATCTCTGACAAAAATTTCTAAGTGGTGCCTAATTTGATGTGAAACTTATGTCGACTGAAGCAACTTTAATTTTTAGGCATTCACGTTTTGAAAAAACGCACAGAAGTGCCTATTAAACCCGCGTTCCACCGGACCTAATTAACTTTTTATAGGTCAATGTGAATTTAAATTTAATAAATCCATTTTCGTTATTGCAGATTCCTTAAACATAGTAAAATACATGTTCTCGTGTGATAGAATATAGATTTTTAATTTAAAAATAATTTTTGCTATGAACAACAGATTTTTTTGTTGCCCGGACGTCCGTATTACCTGGCAACTTTAGTCAAAATGGACAGAGCGAGCTAATGTTTTCAACACTTCTTATTCTCACATTGGGAAGTATGCACAAATATTATAGTAATTTTCTCACTTGTTTATATTGACATTTACCTTAAAAAATTGCCCTTTTTAGGTACGCATATGTGTACGGCTCACTAACTTTTTACCAAATTAATTAATTTGAGCAAGATTTACAGCGTACTCATACTCTACCTTAATACAAATACATTTTTTTTCATTTTGCCTTTAGGCAACGTGCCGACAACGACGATGAAGCGAGAAAGTTAAAAGCAAAAAAATAATTCGTATAAAGAGTATACTGCAGTACTGATTCACTTCATATTCCGTCTTAAGCCTTGCTCTACAATATACGTGAACCATATTGGACTCCGAATCTCACAATTTGGACAAGATCGCGCACAAGAGATTAAAGAAATATATATTGTCCAATGGCTTTCTTTTAGAAAATTGATGGAACAAAAGTTCGGAAGCATTGTCTTCGTTTCATTTCCGGGCTTGCTCTCCACGCCGTCCGACCGATCGTGTAACACTTGACTGCGTAGTTTGTTCAGTTTCCCGGAAACTTGGATCATTCTTGTTTTTTACACGGTGAATTTTTTTTTATACGGTGAAATTTATATCGTGAAAAAGACCCTTATTGATAAAAGTAAATTTTATTAAAAATAAAAAAGCGATGCCTGTTAAATTGCGCTCAGATTAGCCAGTAAACTTGAAATCAAATCGATCTCAAAATTGCTTTGAAGTTTTTTTGGCCATTTCGTCTTAACGCAACTCAAAAATGGTATATTTTTGATGGCTCAATGAAAGATCTAACTACACTTTGTCTTAGTGCTCGATCTTATAAGTTTCAGTAAAGTCCTTAGCTGCTTGTTACGTAATGACATGCATAGAAAAAACGATTGGATGCGGTAGCTATGATTTTGATATCGCGTACCAAGCAAGTTACGGTTAACTTGTGCGAGCTGATTTTGCACGCAACTTTTTAACCCTTTACGTGATTAATTTCATTTTTAATGAAATCGTAACCACAACTTCCGTGAAGAATTTCTTTTTTGTTTCCGTTTCCCTAAAACAGCAAATCTATTGTAAATATTGTTCTCTACATAAATGAAAATGATTTTATCCTCAAGTTAATTGGATTGTCAAAAAAAAACGCAATATTCTCTGTAATTTCACTCTGCCCGTGTTACAATAACTGTTCTTGCATTTCCCCCCGATTAATTCTGTTTCACGTATGGAAACTCGATTTTACAAAGAGTTTTACTTCACTGCGTTTCGGTCGATTTTTTTTAGATTTATTTTCTTCTCTATTTTCATTAGATTACTCCCAACTCCAGTTATTATTTCGTTTTTTTATGACGTGCCAATACATCTTTTGCGACTTTTGCGATTGTATTGTATATTTCGACGTTAGTTCACTAATTGCCCTGTGAATGAGCCTTGCCCATAAATAGCCAATAAGTGAATAAATAAATAACACGCTTGAAGCTGAACGATGCTTGCCACTCTGCGTAGCGTTTAACGTTATTTCTCAACATTGTCGAGGATGTAAGTTCGCTTGCTCGGAATTTATACGATCGAAATCTCGTGGAAAAGCAGCGTGAAAAATATGGAAAAAGCCAGAAAGTCCGTCAGCATCGGTGGGTGAATAAATGTCGTCGATCGGCTCCATGGTGGGTCGAATTAAGTAGATTAGAAGGGTTACCCTCTTTGCACCCTTTTTTATCGCTGGCAGCTTCACTTTCCGACGGTCTTCTTGAGATTCTTTTTTCGTACGGTACAAAGACTTATTACTTATATCGACCAGTGAAATTGATTCCCTTCTCATTTCAGTAGTGCAACACGGAGAGAAATCCGCGTGCCGTTGTAGCAAAACTTCATTTGCTACTTCTTTGCCTACTGTCATAGCAATTCAATATGCTATCGTAGCAACAATTATGTACCGATAGCAACAACATGTTCGCTGTGGCTACATAACCGGTAAGATTCAAAATAGTTTACTGATAGAATGCTGACATAACATATTACATGCTATCGTTGCATTTTTGATTTGCAGGTGGAGCGAAAAAAAACGCGAATTGCATGAACAGTTTCGGAGGCCAATTCTTAATCAAGAAAAGTCGTCCTGAGATTGGAAATTGGTTTTAGTAATACTTGTCGAAACGTTGCCGCGTCTTATAATGTTGTTGGGGTAACATTTTTGTCAAAAGTTTGACAAAATTTTGTGCTTGTGTAAAGATAGATACTGTAGAACTAGGCCAAATGATACATTATCAGCTTATACTTAATAATAACGTAACTTGCTCTCAGGGTGTGTTTTTTTTTTAGAAATGTGGGCAGTCCACAATATATAGTACACAAGCATTTCCGGGGCTAGTAGACATTAAGGGAAATCGCCCGAAGCCCGGTCGTGGATGAAATTGCGGATCCGGAACGACGGATGTGATGAAAGTAATCACGCCGTAGAGTAGTGCTCCATTCAGTTACCCGTCGCGATACAGTCCAACAGGGTCACTGTACATATAACTCTGCGAGCTACATCACGAGTGCATCGCGTTGGCGTTGGCGTATCGAGAAATGGTGTACATCTCTGATTTATCTCTGCGGTCAAGAGTAGAACACACGTATTGCTTTAGACAACCTCGTTCTCTATTGGTTCAATCAACGAACGCGGGCCATATATTGCTTATATTTTACAATAAATTCTCGTTTCGACAGGGGACGAAGGGTGAATAGTATTTTATGATTTTACTACATTTATCAAGTAAAAAACAATTACATTTATAGAATATGTAAAAAATATATGTATGTTCCAGTCGTGGTCCGCGGAAAATCCGTCGAAAACAATTCATCGAAAAAACAATTCGTCGAATAGCAATTCGTCGAATACAAGTCATCTAATAGCAATTCGTCTAATAGCAATTCATCGAATATAATGTATAGAATATATCGACGGTCTAATTCAATAAGGGCCTATCATACTGAAATCTTATGCTTATTCGCCGTTTTGGCATTGAGTCATCGATATAATTCGTCGCATACAATTTATAGAATCAACGCAAACATTTTACAATTTAATGAATTTCCGCTTTTAGCCGCACCCGGAGTCAACGACGAGGACGTAGCGGATACCTGATTTAATTTTTTTTTTCTTTTTTGCAATTTTCTATTTAAAATTTTTTTTTGTTATTTAGAGTTGTTTTGTTTTGTGGTATTCAGATTGTTTGTTCATTGTTAATTTTTAGATTTTTTAAAGATTTACATTGCGTTTTAGATTTTTGGGGGATTTTTGTTGTTTTGTAGATTTTTCAAAAGATTGTTTCCGTTTTTCGCATGCTTATATTAATTAAATAAACATTATATTTTACTTGTTTTTTAAATCTTTTTTGAACATTTTTTCTAGTATTTATATGCGTGTTTTTAAATGTGTTTGGTTGTAAAAAAAGTGGCCGACAATGACAGTGAATTCCGTGTGAATTTGTCATTGTAACTTCTTCTCTGGGTTACAAGGACAGATTGTTAGCGATTGCTTTAAGATATTGCAGCATATCTTTGTACAATGGATCATCGTATTTTCGGACAACGACGAGGACGTAGCTGATACTTGACTCCTTTTTTTCGTACTCCGGACATCCCACACGTCGGTTCACTTCAGATCTTCATCGTGAAGTAAAAATTCAGAATTCTGAAAGCAACTCTTTATATCGTTGATAAATGACACAAAAAGTAGAGGACCAAGGTGAAAACTCTGCGGAACCCCCGAAAGTGCTGGGGAACGCTCCGAATGCGAGCCTCACACGCGGACAATATGCCACGTAAATACGAGGCGAACCACCGCAACAAAACCCCACGCACCCACAAACACTCAAGCTTCGCCAGAAGTATATCGTGATCAACCTTATCAAACGCTTTGGATAGATCCGTATAAACACCGTCGACCTGGCGACCATCCTCAATCTGACTCGATAAATAACTGGTATACAGCAGAAGATTTGTCACGGTAGAACCCCCTTACAAAATCCATGTTGCTCCGAAATTATGAGCTGCCTAGACGCAGCTGTCAAAGCATCCGCAACCATAGAACCTAAGACCTTAGATAAGCAAGACTGCATCGCAATAGGCCTATAATTACGGACATTTCCGACATCACCCTGCTTGTGAATCGGTGTAACGTAGGAGACAGACCACGACCTAGAAAAAGAGCCCGACGACAGCCCGATTTCACCCGGACAGCTGGAAAATGAATCCTCAAGGAACATACGGTGTGGAAGACCCTCACACTTCCTGACATACGTGACATAATTCCAAAATGGTTTCGCACTAAACGCGGACCGCAACGAACCTTCCACACAACCGATGTAATGCAAGTAATCGGATTTCAGACTCGGAGCACACTGCGACCGCAGCAAACTAAACGCATCGTAAAGGTGCCTCGAATTTGCCCGATCGTTATCAACGACTGCATCCGCACGCTTAAATAACTTATGAGCTAATTTGTTCCTATAAATAAGTTACCTGGTTTCAGCAGTGACCCACGGAGGATACGTGGAAGGGCGGATCGTGACTGGCGGCACAAACTTCATAATAGCATAATTTACCTTCAAATTTAAAGATTAAACCGCACTGTCAACATCTAAAGCCTCAATGAGCCCAGCATTCTAGTCAACGGCTATGAGATAGTTTCTGATAGCCGTAAAATCCGCATTCGCGAAATCGAAGAACCGTGCCTCCACGGCATCCTCAGACATAAATAGGCATAGTCATAAATAGACACAATAGGAACCACGTGATCAAGCGCAACATCGACGGCACACCGTAGGTCCGCAAAAACAAGATCGAGTAACCTACCACGATCATTAAGAACGTTGTTAACTTGTGTAAGATTAAGAGACGCCGCTAACTGACGCATAATACACAGTGGTGAACCAGGTGCTAACACCTGATCCGAGTGTGATAAGCTGGAATCAACGAAACCCGGAATATTAAAGTCCCCCACGAGCATCAAATATGTATCCCCGCAGCACAAAGCGCCTGCTCGACGGAATTACTGTAAGTGCGGTAAACATCGGCACTAGATGCCGGAGGAATATAAACAGCTCCAATAAACAAACGAGAGCCCTTTAACTGCAGCAAAACAAAAACGCACTCCAGCGAGACATCAGTGCAGGGCAATGCCTTAGCAGCGATTGAACGATGCACTGCAATTAACACACCGACCCCACGCGATTTCGCACTCGATTCTAACGACCGGTCGCACCTAAAAACTAAATAGTTCCGCAATCCTAATTCAAGATCGCTAATGTCCGGAGAAAGCCACGTCTCCACGAAAATAATAATATCATACAAGCATGTTAACACTACATTCCTTAAACCACGAAGCTTTGACCTAAGACTACGAACATTTTGGAAAAATTACGACGAATCCCGTCCAGAAACTAGTTTTTTGGTCTGTTCATCACATTTAGCGCAGTGCCTGCCAAACACTGTAAGAAATTTCTTTCTTCCAATTTTACAATTCAATTCTCGAAACTTCGTTTTCAAAAATTAGCCGACATTATTAAGTATTCCTGCAATAAATTTCACCCTGAGGTTGGTGAACTCATAAAAAGTCAAGGAGCGGTTAATAAAGAGAGTGCAGTAAAGTATCTAGATGACGGAATTCGTTGATGCAGAGTATGAGAGGGGCAGATGGACAAAAAAATCTCAAATAGTGACGATTGGAGAGATGATTAGAGATTAGAGATGGTCGGCCATAGTTCCTTGTTCCTGGGCCTCAAAATCCCAGTCTCGGACAAAGCTCATCATCAAGTAAATTAGCAAGAAAGACAGCCAAAATAAAGGCAATTCCGTCTGATATTTCATTTTGGTGGTGTATTGAAAAACGGTGTCCTCGATTCAAGGGATCAATGCTAGTGATCAATGACGTCCTACTGGTGAAGGCGTGGTTACGAAGAAAATTTTTACAAGTCAAATGTGGCCGGCATTTCCGGGCCCAATCGCTCACAATAACTGTAAAAATAATACAATTATATGCGCGTTCACAGATCTAACGTTGACACCTGCCTCCCAGAACGCCTCTTATTGCGCAGCACCTCAAGGGTAGACTTAGAGTCAACCAGCGTGACCTTGATCGGACGAGGAGCAGACCCCAGTCGGAAAACACCAAGTCTAGAAAATCCCACAATAGCCGCCGTGTTACAAACTGACTTAATGCGCCTCGCAACTGCCACCGAATCACACTCCGCAGCGTCTGAATCAGAAGGCTCTGGAAGACTGTACACCATAAGATTCCTCGAGCGATGCATGATGTCCACAGCCTGCACTGCAAAACAGTGAGGGTCACTGCCACACGATGATTGCGAAACAAGATCCTTCAACCGCCCAACGGTTTCACCCAGATCCTGGACCTGGTTCTTCAGGACATTGTAACCTTCACGAAAACTGCTTACAGACATCTCACAACCCAGAATGCGCCCCAACGCCTCATCGAAACGACTTGCGAGAGAGTTTAGCGATGCATTCGGCGCACTAAGCTTATCCTTAAGCAAACGAGTGGACTTTTTCTTGAACTGGGCAAGCTGCTCTGTCACATTGTCATTCAGTTCACGCTTCAACGTATCAAGTTGCGCTACAAGACTTTTATTAACACTACTGAGCTCATCTCGCAAAAATGTTTTCGGTTTCGTATTCATGACGCCCGATCACGACCCGTGAGCACAGTTTCAAATAAGGAGATCGTTAAAAGTTAAAGAAAGGTGCGACGCACAAGCCCGATGATATGAACGACGGCAGAAGATGCAGTGAACAAAGTCTTTCACAACATCACGGCAATCAGAGCACGAGACCGGCGAGCTCAGTGACAATACCACCGTAGCAAAACGTCCTGGCAGCAATGTCAACACTACAGAGAAATAATGACCACTGCTCACTGCGGTCGCACACCGCACAAATCACTCACATAAGGAAGCATATGTTGAATATACCTCCTCTTCAACCACAACGAGAGCGAGACCCAATGGCAAAAGTAAACAAGGTCAAAAGGCACATGTACACAGACCACGGCACGATCACCGGGGTCCAAAGTCCGTAGTCCCGACCGTGGTTAGAAATTCAAATACGCGTGCGAAACTCAAGAGACTCACAATTCATGAAATGGCGAAAATTGCAGTCAAAAGGTTCATGTCCAGGAGGAGAAATAAACAAACGACCGAAAACGAGCGAGTGCAGCAAACAGCGCAAGCACAGTGCAAACAAGCACAATCACAAAACTCCGCTCAACTGTCAACTGTCAACTCTCTAACCGAAGGAGGGCGGCACCAACGAGTCACTGCTCGACATACAAATCGAAGAAAAGTGCCAATGAAGTGAGCTAACGACGCAAAAAAATGACTCACAACCAAACCAGCACTTGCACCGCAAAAACTGTGCCACAGAACCAAATTATAATGGTAAATGAAGATTTCGACCGTTGTTGATTAATGGGCAGTGGGGCGGTCTTCAAAAAAAAATGCCAATTTTACGTTTCGACTCTCGTCGGAGCCTTCTTCAAAAATTTATTTTCTACATCTATAATTTGAAATATATACATAAATAGAAAATGTGCGCGAACTATCTGCGAGAAAAAGTACCTTCGTACAGTGATTGTCCATTGATTCTACAGATCTTCCACTTTATATATCTATTTCTCTGCGTTAGACAGTTCCTAACCTAGCACTCGTAGCTCCAACAACAACAAAGGAGCTAAAATTTAAATCGGAGGACCCGGTTATGAAAACGAGTGAAATTCCACTCCCCCTGAGGGTTTCAAATTTCGGTTTTTAAAAATAATTTTCGTCATCAATGAGAATCAACAATCCTTCCTTAATTTATTCAATAAAATAAATGAACGCAACGGTCGGTGTCGATTGACAATAATGATTGACACTCATCGGTGAGTCGCTTGCGGTTGACTAAAATAATGAAAAATATCTATATACATGTATTCTGTTTTTGTTACTTTTTGATTTAATATATTCATTTCAGGTCATATTCAGATAGTTGGAGCACACTTTATATTTATGTATATATTTCAAATTATAGATGTCGAAAAAAAATTTCTGAAGAAGGCTCCAACGAGAGTCGAAACGTAAAATTGGGTTTTTTTTTTCTGAGGACCGCCCCATTGCTGAAACACTTATAACCACCAAATTATAATGCGTAAATACTCCGAAAAATATAACTTTTAGCAGATCGCACAAGCAGAACAGACTTCACTCTCTGCCATATTCATCAATCACTATGCTAGTAGACTTCAGTTATCTTAGGTTACAAGCAGGGTTAAAATTTCGACTTGGGTAGCAACAAAAAATCTGTGAACTATTCAATTGAAAATTCAGGTTATATTTTTAATATCACCGAAAAAGCTACTTTCACCTAAGAAAAAAATGTCTTTCACTCAATGTGACTATTTTTATTTCGCTGCAGATTTTACAGCAAAACAAAAAATTTCAATGAATGGTCCCCAGCCAACTGTATATAAATTGCCTATAGAATTTATCAATACGGTATATAATATCTACCACTCTGCTTCATTCCTTTTCAATTAGAGTGATATAACGAAAATATCTGCTTTAACAAAGAATATAGAACTATATTTTTCTAAAATGTTCAGCTGATTTTCTTAATGTCATTCCAACCGTTTAACTGAGACATAATAACCGTTTAAACAGAGACGCGTTAACCAACCGACTACGTTTTATAATTGTGGCTGCGTGTCAGCTTTCCAGTGCCGAAATTAATATCATCACAATGATTTTTTCTTTCTCGATTTGTATATGCTTAAATAAATGAACGTGACTAACTTGCCAAGGTTCTTTTTCAAAAATGCACAGACCCTTTTTTCTGATCTCCACAGTCTCAGAACATTGAGAAAATAAAGACTTGCGTTTATTCAGCTGAACATTTATACTTTTCATTCTATTTTGAGGTCACACTGTTAATCCACGATAAAACAACTGCGCAAATAAAATTGGAAGTAAATAAAAATAACGAGATTGCTGTATTGGATTCGAAAACCCCGTCGGCGCTTTTCCGGCACGTGCCTACATCGATTATATGTACTGTACATGGCGCCATAGGTATCGTCTTCCGCAAATGGTTATGTGAGTATCATTATTGGAAAGTCCGTTAAGTTCTCTACGCCTGTATAGGTAGAGCTTTAAAAAAAATTACAAATGCAGAAAAAGGACATTCGGGAATGCAATATAGTGGAAAAGTTGCATCGTTGAGTTGGTAAATACGTCTCACATTTGGAAAGTTTATACGCCGTATATTAATTTGATGTAATTTCATTTCAATGAAACCGAGTTTCAATGGAAACCGTGTAGGTAATTTAGTTTTATATACCTGTTCGTGTAAAAGAGCTTCCTGCACATGTGAAGTAATTTCGCCTGAAATATTTCGAACAATGGATGAGGGTACTGTAAAATAAAAGCTAACTCATATTAAAAACGAGACTCGTATATGGTGTATTTATTAAACTGTGCATTGATCAACACGACTTTCGTATTGAATTCAGAATTGTACATACGCTTCACGTATTACTCGTGTAGTAAATTTTTTATATGCGTTTCTGTAAAAATTCTTCCTGCACTGTGTAGTAATTTTACCTTAAGTATTTTTAACATCGGCTGTTGTCGGATTGCGTGGGAGTGGATGAGCCCGTAGCCGTTGGGCATGTAATCGAAACCGGGTCGACGCTTGAGAGTTGTTTTTTTTACAGGACTCGTTATTCTGTCTTCGTGCTCTGTTAGATACTTCTCAATTAATTTGCGCTTTTCTCTCTTGACACCAAGCGTCTCGTGCAAAGAGCTATTAGTATGTCACGAAGATTTATCGCTCTGCGTTATAAAAATATCTTGTGTATACCTTAAATTTCCCAAGCTTAGTAAATTTAGAAAATAAATGTAATTTGATGTATTAAAAATACTGTGTGATTCAATGAAATCATATTTTTGTATTTCCAAAAATCATGTAATAAATGGAAACTATATTCCATGTGCGATTATAGTATATATTAGGGTATATATTTTTATTTTCATGTCCTACATATTTACATAATAGAAGGAAAATTGGTGCACGAAAAGGAAGTATTCAGAAAAACCGAGGAAAATGCACTATGTGTATTATAAGAGATGAGAAAAATGTTTTATACTGTATATTCAATCGTTTTGCGTCTCTCGTCCCTCGACATAATATTCCTCACATAAGCTCTGTCTTAATAGCTGTAAGATATACCGACCGCGGTATTAACCCAGAATAGGATGTGATCATGGTATCATTTCCTGTAACCCCGTAATGTAAGGCTAAAGATCTCTCTCTCCTTTTCATACTCACTTAAGCCTGACAAAATTGTCTCTCCCGCACTCATGAGTCACATGGTATAACTTTCATCGCACCTTAATTCGATTCCACGCTCACCATAAAACCATAAGATTTTAGAGCTGATGCGTATAAATGCAAATATAACGAGTTTCATAATAACACAGCAAAGCCAAGCCTCACAAATTCGGTAGTGTGGGTTTTCCCAAATCATAACTCCAGTTTACGGTCGTAAAATTGAAAACTGTGAAAGAAATTTAACAAACCACTCTTGGTACATTCCATAAAATCATGGTAATTGGAATCTCGATTTAGTTTGCTGACACCGTCGAAAATATCCGTCGAGCAAATATTGGTATAGAATGATTATTTGATATATTCAGAAGAGCCCCTATAAATATAGCATCAACCTATTTACATTCATTCAAAGTGGTAGGAAAAACTAATATTAAACCTTTTCGATCGCTTGCGATTAAAATGTTGAAGAAGATCCGAGCGGCAGATATCTCGGCACGTTCGCAAATTGCATACACGTACAATTTGATGATCTACGTTCGACACACAGAAAGAAAATTAATTTTTCCGAAAAAATTAACTCTGGATCAATAAGACGTTCGGTTAACGGGCTGCGAAAAATGCATGTTATTGGTTTAATTTTAACTTTTATTTTTTTATTCAATTTATTTAATATACAATTATATATTTAATATAATTTCAATTAATTTAAACATTTGTGATGAAACGCATTATTCATTTGAAATTTTGATAATGGCCACCATAGTACGATTTTTTAAATTTCGAATCAATTAGGTCATTGCATACACACAAATCGTAAAAAGGAAAAAAAATGAATGTTATAATCAATAAAATTTGTCTAACCGCACGCTATTTTAAACGCCTGTGGAGAATGCTTGAGAAAAAATGCCAGGTTCGAATCGGTTTTTGCACTTCTACTGCTCACGTATTGAGCGGTGGGGTTGAATTCTTTGCAAGGGTTGGACCAATACTGCACTGTATAGTATCAGCGGAAGCATACACTGCTGAAACCGTGGAGAGAGCCTCCACTTTGTTCGTGCAGCGTCGTACTTTAGGAACTGCCGGAGAGAAGTAGTCACGTGCTCATGAGAAGCTTAACTAAGTGCAGCTATAACCCACACGAGCCGACGTTCGGGATTCAACGTTTATGGATAGAATTTGCTCGGCTCGATAAATTAGGATTGACGATCATGTTAGGCGTGGTTTTTTTTCGCACCGTCATTGCATTGTGTCTCGTCACTGTTCGAATTTGCCTTCAGGCGTTTCCTATGGGAACTCATTTCTGCAGAAGGGAAAGTCGTAAATCACCAAATCTAGCGATTTAGGTACTATTCGGCTTTGATACGTGTATATAGCTGGTACAATAAATTTACATTGACACCCCATGTAACATTTGTCATCTGGATTCATCGAGTGTGACAAAAATGATTTGGTTTATGTAGATCACGAAAAAAATGATATTAGTGAGATAGCAAAGGTTAATTCGTTCTCACTAGCCATTTATTTAGCTTATGTTGCCACGAGTTTGCCCAAAGTGACAAGCATTTGATGGACGAAAAAAAGGCTTCGTTAAATATGCGCCAGCCGATTTATTGGTTAGACCAATCAAATTATTGGTTATACCAACCAAGTTATTGGTTGTCCCAATTACCTAGTGCATATATAACCAAGCGCTTGGTTGTTCTAACCAAGCATTTTCTCTGTGTGTAGAAACAAGCACAGCAGATCGCGTTCGATTGGCTACCATCACAAATTAACTTTGCTGCGACACCAAATTATCAGCAATTAAGCTTTTGCTATACGAATAATAAATAGCCATTTATCTGCAGCATTTCTTTTGCCAGCAAATACTATTTGCTTAGCCAAGAAATTCAGAAAATCAAACTTAATTCGCTGTTCGAACAAGAACATGAGGTATTGGTATGATTGCTGATCGTTTCTGCTGCGACAGTAGAAGTTTTGACGTGACAACAAATTATATTTTGAGATCTTGAATGATTTACGAAGAGATATCTATGAAAAATTCATTATCTGTAACGAAATTCATATACATCTAGACATCATATTAAGAATAACATCCAATTCCATCCAATTCGACGTGAATATATCCGGATCTGCACAGCCTGGATACAGATCTTTGTCGGAGTGTCAAATTAATATCAAAATAGGAGTTGTAAAATAGGCAATCGATGTTTCGTTTTTTACACGACTTCAAATTGAATAATTTATGAATTACATCAAACACTCATCTTACCATCATTATTAGCTATGTACACAAAAAGTAGTGACATAGTAACCAGATATGGATATGAATTGTCCTCCCTAGCTTAGCATAACGCTGCGCTGGAGATGCCAGATTCAATCAACGGAACCGGTTAAATACGTGGTACGTACATCGAGGAACGTATATCTTGCGTATTCATTAGTTTCGCTTCGTGGTTAGGATACAACGCGTTTAATAGGGCACATATATATTCCAACTACCTATACTGGGATTCTAACCATACAGGAACCCTCGAACTGGTTGCATTCGGTTATATGGGCTCAGTGAGAGTTGGTGGCACTCCGTCATGCTATTGAGCATTTCTTGGATCCGATATATATATAAGTAACAGCGTGAACGTGCCTCGAATTCAGCTATAGAATGGTAGACCATCCGTACGACTGCTTGTGGTCCAGCATCAAAATTCTCGAGTTATCGTTGGACATTTGTTTTTGTCTTGGTCCAGACCTTTTGGCTACCGTTATAATACCATGTACTTAGTCTGGACAGACGGTTTAATTTAATCTTCTTGTACATTAAGCAAGACGTGATCTACGCTACGAAATTGAGAATGTTATCGTTTCTAGCCATTCGTATCCAGCAATGTTTTCCAGCTATCGACGACATATTTCAAGATAGTTAGGTTAATTTATGACAATCAAAGTTTCGCATCTGCAAAAATAAACCTTGTCGAAGTGTAGCGCTGCCACATTAGTTCAGAGAGGAAAATGTCTAGGAACTTTTCTGTTCCTTTTTTAATTCCCCGATGGCAGATACTTTTGAAAAAAAAAAAAAAAATCAAATTGTGTGAAATTAAGACGATCTCTGCAAATTAAAAACTTTGTCACGCTATATCTTGGCCAGATCAACTCCTAGAAAAATACATATGGGTATTTTCTATTCCGTTTTCAATTATCTAGTGGCGGATCCCCCAGGATTTTTATTTATGGGCAAAGAAGTTTTTTTTGCCATTTTAAAACTTTGTCCGGCGATATCTTGGCCAAATCAACTCCTAGAAAACAAACATATCTGCCTTTCCTATTGCTTTCTCGATTTTCTAGTGGCGGCTTACCTCAGATTTTATTTAAAGGTTTTCTAGGTAGTTGTTTACAAATTTGCCCTCAAAACTCTATATTAAGTTCGACATTTGGCGTTTACGATTTTTAACTCGAAATTTGTGTTCAACGACCCTGGAAAGCCCCGAGTAACGATGTTCATTCAAATCAAATTAGTTTTTTAAATTCTGGTCCACCATAATAAGTCCGCAAAAAATATTCCATCGTTTTAAAAAAAAAATCCGGGTAACCCGCCACTAGGTAATCGAAAAAGGAACAAAAAAAGCAGGTATGTTTTTTTTTTCCAGCACTTGAATCGAGAAATTGGTTCTCAGGAGTAACGTTTTGAAACCTGCCAGAAACGTGACGACGATCCACATTTTCTGCATGAATTTACAAGAAGTACCATCTATTTTTGTTACCGCTACGCGCAACGCCTACATTGATTTCTGAGTTCGATTTTTTTATCGCTGTTCGGATATAAATATCGTAAAATACCATCGCCTGCTCGGTGTTAATGGAGCCAACGAGTAATGATCGTAAACCGGATCATAGCCATAAATTTTGAACATGAGGATCGTTACCTACTACAATGGAACTGACTACCGACACTTTATTGCTCGTCGTATATACAGAGGTATCCATATACACACATTGACTAGGTTATGACGCGCCGGTGCACCCATGAAACGCACACTGCGTATCCATCAAAATAACAGCGAACGGGTCAATGATGGAACGAAGCTTTTGCGTGTTATACATCGTGTTCTTCGATAATGAAACTGTAATAAAAAATTTTAAAAAAATAAAATTCATCGCCCGTGGACAAAGATGTTCTCGATATTGTTTTTATCTTCTCGATATATTTCATATTAGTTATCCAAGTACATATATATCTTATCCATATACTTCACGGTTGAAAACTTTCGAAAATCTACAGTATTTTTACTGTAAAATGTTGTATGACATTGAAAAACGAAGTCCTGTAAATAACTGTTCATACGTATTATTATCACAATCAAATTGATGAGCGTTATTAATTTTTCGTCACCCGGCCGAAAGTGGCTAGTTTCATAACAGTGTTGCAATGATTGATTGGCGCATGCGCAGTTCACTTTTTCGTTACTTTCAACCCTGACGTTTCACTTTCGACCCTTGGGACGTAAGATTGTAACCTCACTTTTCACAGTTCGTCCCGCAAAACTACTATTCAAAGCACCACTATTCATGCACTTGTGACGAAAAATATAATGTGCAACGTGGCCCGAATTTAGCGATTGCGACGAGTGTCAGGTTGCAATCACACAATCGTTGTTTGTTGCACAATATACTATTGTTATGTTTACACCGAATTTAATATACATGAGCTCTGATATTATAATACTGTGAATTTTTTTACAAGTAATAATACCGTATTTGTTTAGCACTTATGAGTTATGAATAGTATAAGTCGTTTAATATATCACTCATTGAATACTGAAATACGTATGGCAAATTCCTCGAGTGATACGGCTTTCTTCGTATAGCATTGCAAAGAGTCACATATCGTAGATGAATAGGAGGGAAAGGCCTATCGATTGAAAGAATCGCCGAGTTTTATGGTAATCGAGGACCAGTGTCGACATATGAAGACTTTTTACTGTATATTACAGTAAGAGGTTGTATTCATATGTAAAAAATTCGTCTACCTATCATAGTAATTTTTCTCCGATCGTTTTCTTAGTGAAGTATATTTCTCACGTTGAGAGAAATATATGTGATCGACCAAGGTGATGAATACAAATAACTGCTAGCAATCGGCTCGTGTGAGAACTCTTGGAAGATATCGCTTCCGTTACGTGAATACGAATTGATACCCTTATGATACAATTTCAGCTTGGAAACCTACAATACAGAATATATTGTACGTCGGTCAGCTACGCGCGATTGACTGTAAAGGTCTGAGACCGTCTCTTGGATTCGATGACATTCCGATACAGCAGTTTTTTTACTCTATTTTCCTTTCTATAGATCTCTAGATAAAGGATTCCAACAATATAGACGTGTTCCACTAGGCATATCTTCGCTGAATGAACATTACACGTGTCACGTACCTTTGATATATGCGACATCTGTACTTTCTTATCACATACGAAGTATGTAAGAAAAAAAAACAGAAAAAATTGACTCCTAGGTTTTGATAGAAATTCATGTTTTGAGAATCTTAGATTCCAAAAAACAGATTCTTTCATTCCCGTTTGTCTGTACGGGTCTGGCGTCTGAAAAAGCAATAACTTTTGAAAAAATCTATGGACTGCATGAAATTTGGTGTGTGTCTTCCTAGTGTATTATAATCCTAGTTTTGGTATTTCAATCCAACCCAAAATCTTCACTCCTTCTAATAGTATACCTAAAATATTAAAAAAAATGAAACCTTTCATTTAATTTTGGACCGCAAACTAATTTAGAAGTTATTCTGCTTGGGTCCGATACATGCAGATGGAATTACTTGCAAATCAGCTGTAAAAAACGAGTGATTTAGGATATAGCAAAAACTTTGTTGTTTTTTCAGTCATTTGCATAAGATTTTTGAAACGTTCTGTCATAGTAAATGTCTATTTTGTGAAGTGTGAATTGTGTACTCATTCAGTAGACCTGTAATATAATTCACGTTCCCCTTGATAGGTTTTTTTTAAAATATGATGATTTTATAAATTTCATGTGAATTATAGGAGAGCTAATAACAGGATCTTTACTGCACTGAATCAAGTATTTTCGTCCACTGCCATACATTCGTACAGTTATTCACTATACTCCAGTAAATTCATAATAAAAACTTCACGCTGGTAACAAATATGATGAGAAAGTCGCGTGTCGCGAATACGTCAGTAGCAATTTTTGTCCGGATTTTTTGTATTTCATAACCATATTTATAAGAAAAGCATTTTTTGCCAAAACTGCCATTTTTTATTATTGTTCCGGACCTTCTGTATAAATGGTGTTATCGCAGTACCATTAAAAGGTGCTTTTTGTGAATTCGTTCCGATTTTTAAATCGAATATTTTAGAAAATGCCATTTTTTTTGAAGAGTGAATGTATTTCGGGAATTTGAAGTTACTAAAAAAAGGTCTGTATAAAATGTTGGCATTTGTTGTTAGCTTTCGAACGGAACATTCGTAATAATTTTTAGGTTACAGTGTCACTAATATTCTACCAAAAGACGGGGAAGTTGTTTTTTTTAATCTAATAGCGAATATTTTCTTTCGTTTACAATTGATTGCAGTGTTTTTCAGTTCATTTGAGGATATCGCAAAAAAATCACCACAGTAACAGAGATCGAGGTTCCAGTGTAAACAAAATCAAATAACATTACACCGTTCGGGATTGATATTCTTCCACACAGATACATTTTTTTATACCAGAACCTTGATCCTTGACACTCTGGGGACTCTTCTTTTTCTCTTTTTCTATTTCTCTTCTTTTTTTGGAAAAATATTAGGGTTACTGGAATGTAAAAATTATTTTAAAAACTCCGTTCGAAAGCTAACAAGAAACGACAACTTTTATGTAGAGTCATTCTCTCCAGTGACTTCAAGTTCGCGAGATATGTTCACTGAAATAAAAAAAAACTGCTTATCGTGAATTGTAGGATTCTCTGTAGTTTCCAACCCGATCTGTTTTCTATTGAACATCCGCGTTTATGGTCTTTACGGGAAAGCGAGAATCCAATGGATCATGAAAATACATTCACTACGGAGAAAACACCGCTATAAAAACAGGCATGCTACCATTGTCTCGTACCGTCCAGTTTGTAGTTCTTTTTATACAATTTTTATTATTTGAACGTAGTGTTACTATATAAATGCACCAAGTTTGTAAATGTGTGAATAGCGACTACAACGTCAAACATAGGACACAAAATTTTCAGTTTATATATTGATTTTGCGTCAATGCGCCGACTCTCGAATCCTTTGACAGTCAGGGTCATATAAAACATGATAAATTATCCATAACGTAACAAATTGGTTATAACATAATAATGCAATTATTCCTATCACGAACGATTAATGAATGAGGCAATATGAATGATTTTAAGTATTTACGAGTAAATCCCTTAAAATTGCAAGCCCAAAAATGTTCCAACTGTAACGGTTCCTTTCCGAAACACGATTACGTCGGCGTGGAGGGTAAATATTCCGAGCTCACTTCGGAAGCGAGTCAATTCTATGGCGTACGCTGACCGAATCGGTTTTCAAAGTGTAATAAACCAAGCAAAAATTAATGAAATTTTACCTCTCGACGGAATCACCGAGTTCCATTCATATCTTATCATTTATGTATTATACAACTAAGGGTGACCCTTATTTGAAACTTGGTCGGAAGCCAGCTTTTAATCCACGATATGCTTCATGAGCTTTTGATACAAATGAAAGCGTAAGGTCCTCACACTCTGCTTAATGGTGTAGCATTAACGTGTATTTCAAACAGAAATGGAAAATTCCATAAATATTTCGTGCTTCCCAAAAAGAAGCAAAAAATACCGCGAGCTCCAAGAATGTCCAGCTATTTTATATTCCCGGAGGGAGTGAGATTGTTTCTGCGAAAGTGGAAATTTGTGTCGCAGATTCTCTGCCGGACCGTTCAAAAAACTAAAGGGTGACGGAATAAATAGAGGGAGAAACAGCCGCTAGGATTTGTATGCGACATAGTATCTTGCAGCGTTGGAGAGGGGCGCCGTCAGACCACCGGGTGGAAGCAGAACAGCGTCTGGCCGCGCGCGGGTGAGCGTACTATCCTTATTCGTGGTGCGCTTTCAGCGGGGGTTGATTCGACGTCACCGAAGCTCGGAAAGCAGCCCTAACATCGAGAGGAGGCGTGCGAACGGTCGAGCGTAGTTGATAGGAAGAGAGTGAGACGGAGCAACGCGCCAACAGGCTGACGCTGATCCGGCAATGATACCAGTAGAGTTTCCCTAGCGGAGGAAGAAGTGTTGTCCCGGAGCAACGCTTGCTTGCAGGGTTTTTACGGAAAAAGAAAAATAATCAAAGGTCGATGTAAAAATAAGTGTTCGGCGCGTAAAGTGATAGAACGAAGTGAACGCTGGTCCAAATTCAACACCCTGCTGTACACAACCCCTAAATCATCTGCTTCCCGCTTTTCTCCACCGTAAACGTGTCAAAGCATTGAAAATCGACGGAAATGAACGGCGAAGGAATGTATATACCAAAGGACTAAAGGGGAGCCGTTGGGATGCATAAATCTAAGATACTGTAGAGGAGAGGGGATGCGCTGTCGTTTGCTAAATTCAATTTTAAAGGCATTCTTATGTCAGTGTGGGTGTGAATAACGTAATTTTGGAGACAGCGAACAATGTTTTGTTTGTTTTCGCGTAGTTTTACCAAAGTATTTAATGACATCTATATGCTCGTAAGCATATGGAAGGGGAAGTTATTGACCTCCAATCTCATATTGTGAAATATTTATCGTGTGTGTGTTTATGTGTATAGAAATGAGTAAATCTCAGACGTTCATCGATGATTCAACAAAAGTGTACTCCGTTAAATCCTGAAGAATATGTTTCGTCTAAATTGTCTCATACGACAAGAGTAAAAAGTCCGATGTGAATTGTGTAAGTTCGGGGATAGCGAATAATTTTTTTTTCGGTTCTGCGTGGTTCCACAAAAGTATGTAATTATAAAATCTATATGCTATAAGCAAATGGATAGTTGAAGGGCAAACGATATTGCCCTTTAAACTCTTACCGTGAAGTATTCGTGCTTGTGTACATGAATGAGTCAATCCGAGTCGTTTAATGCCGATTCAAAATAGTGAGTACTTCGTTAAATCCTGTAGAATATGTGATTCTTGAAAAGTTCAATGTTTTATGCCTGAAAATAAAGCTCCGTAGGTCGTGAACTTCCTAACGAAAGTGCTTCCTACAGACATTGAATCTGACCGAATTGTTCGAAAAAACCTCGGATCCGTTTCGAACTAGAGGAATTAATTTGCCATTATTTTGGAACGTTTGTGCTCGAAAAAGTGTTGACACGTGGGCAACGTGAGTTTGGTACTGATGATATAAACAGTGAGGTTTTCGGGGTCGAGTGAAACGTGTTTGTTAGATGAAGAAGTTAAATAACGATTATCCTGATTTATAATATAACAAAAAATACGAAGTATGATTGATGTTGCATCACTGAAATAATGATAAAAGTGACAGCCGTGGATGCTGATAAAAACCGCGACAATATCGGCCATCGTAGGACGATAAAAAACTGGGCTGTTTTTTGGTCAAAGCGGCCGAGACTTTGATGACGCAATTTATAAACGGTGGACGCGGGAGAAGTTCGGCCGAGTTTGAGCTCGTACCTGAAACCCAGCGATTTTTCCACCACCATTTGAGTTGACTATTTCAGAACGGTGTTTCCTGGCTTTGAGGGAGTTGGGAGATATTTGCAGTGGTTTTATCTTACTCCACCATCAGGGTTATTAGTGCTATCTCTTTCCCACAGCCACAAGTATTGCTCTCATCTTAACTCGTAAAATGTTCTGTATTTTCTACTCTCCAGAACCCAAATATAAGACAGCAAAGAAGACGAGCATGACACGGCACGACGATGCACTTTGGGAAAGTTTTCCAGTAGTTTGTCGTCACGTCCTGTGAACCTTGGTGATGTCACACTTGATTTCACAAATTGTTTCACTAACGCTCACCGTCACCGATGAAAAATCGCCCGGAAGCATGGCAGAAAATACAACAGCTGCGGTCTGAAGAAATTTAATTTTTCCGGCAAGCGACATTTGATTGATAGCGAATTTTTATGTGCACGAATGAAAGGTATTGACAGAAAACGCAATGGAACATTTTTTTTTTAGAGTTTCAAAGGCTGAAATCGAAAAGCAATCATGGAACACCTGCACTGCGAGAAAAATATAACTGAATCTATCAAGTTGAATTGAATCAAAATAATATTCAATCAAAAGGATTATGTATTTTGCTTACCCAATGAAATGTGTATTTCATTGAATGAATCAAAGAATATAATATATAAATGGGTCAAAGAAAACTTGCACTTGGATATTTTTAAATAAATAATTCATTCTAAATCTCCGTGTTTTCAATTATATTTCTCTCAGTGTGATTACCGAAAACAAATGTAAGCTCCCAACAATTTACTAATTCCAGATTATTGCTGAACTAACTAAAACTATCGCATCTCGCTAACGAAGTTTCTGTTGAGTGAACAGAGATCGGATTACGAGCCCTGACGAATAAGAAGCTTGTGGTGGAGAAGTTCAAAAGAAAATTACTGAGAACACTTGCACTTTGATGAAGATAATTAACTGAAAAGTGCTAAAGAAAACATTGTCATGCATCGAAAGTAAGGTGAATTATTTGCGTCAGTATTTCCGGAGTGATTGATAATAACAATCTGCAGTGGACAAATGAATAAAAGACTACGAGGAACACAATGTCAAACGCAAGTGTCAGTGGATTCGTTGGAGTGTCGCATATGAACTCAACGATGAATGGGAGCTTTTGGCGAGAAACCGGTCGAGTACAAATTCCGCTTTACACCATCATCTTTATGCTCGCCGTTGTCGGTAATTCACTCGTGATACTGACTTTAGTGCAACATCAGCGGATGAGAACTATCACGAATGTATTTCTGCTTAATCTCGCTGTTTCGGACCTTATGCTCGGTGTTCTATGTATGCCCTTCACTCTTGTCGGCACGATATTACGTGATTTCGTATTTGGAGAAGTGATGTGCAAACTCATACCGTATTTGCAGGGTGAGTATCGCATGCGTTCATACTTGAAGTAATATTTAACAGTGAATAGTATATTACTATACAAGTGCGGAAAAACTTTTTCTGACGATTGTGAGTTTCATTCGAGTTAAGAAAACCCTCACCGCACAATTATCGTACGTAATTTTATTCAACGAGGTGTGAAAATGGGGTTTTATGTGCGCGTCTCTTGCTTTAAACCGTGTTTCTTGCGACGAGTAGAATAATAGTACTTTGCGACACGAGTTGGATAAGGATAAGTTGGATGGACGAGCCAATAACACCCTAGTATATGGATATATAATTCCAATATATATATATATATATTGGAATTTGAATTCACCGTAAAATAACAAAAAAAATCTGCGTTGAAACGGTTCAACTAGATGCGCTTCGACCGATAATATTGGATAGCCCATGTTATTATTGTATATACCTCTCGAACAGGATCTATTATGATGGGTGAAAATAGACTCAACATAATCCCTTCTCTTGCATATGGAAAATATAGTAGTGGTTCAGCAGCATATTATGTATATTGGTGAAAAATTTAAATAATTCCAATCGATTCTCAAAATACTCATTTCTCCTAACGTGCACTGAAAGAAGAGATTAGTTACTTTAACAAAAAAATTAGTTGACGCAACCAATCCATTGTTTTATTTCCCTTACAACTTAAATGACATTGCCAACGGTTTGAACGGTGATAAAGACGATTCGAATGGTAGTCCCAACAATTCGAGTGGTATTTGTAACAATTGGATTAGGTAACATCACCAATCTCGCGAAGACTAATCGTGAATAGTTGAGGTTACTATTTGATATGGTTGAGGCAACTTATTTTTGAGAGATTGTGTGCACGGAATCGGAAACGTAGTTTTCTCAACGAACATTTATTTCTGTGTGCATAACTACGTTTTCCAATAAACTCCTAAACGTTTTATTAGAGTCACGATTGCATTCCGATGAATGTTCAAGTCCGATCTTGAGTTTTTTTCCAGATTTCGCTCAAATCCGTTTACTTTATGCGCGTTACGCAGGTGCAAAAATGTTCATACTCCCTTGGGAGCAAATGAAAAGAGCATTATTGAGAAGGCTCTAGAAATAATTTTTCAAAAAAATACACTGCACTGAGAGAAATCGTCATAGTACAGTTAACGATAAAGTGACAACTATTGACTTTCAGTCCTTTTATAGTTACGGTGGCTATAAAAATAGTTGTGACAACTAATTAACCGGTAACAACTATGTTTGTACCAACTACAAATAAATAGTTGTCGCTTTATGGTTACTAATACCATAATTTTCTCTCAGTGTGCTTTTAGGGAATCTTGAATAAAAACCTGATCAAGTGCATCACAAGCATTATAATTTTGCAATTTTGTAAAGACATACAGTGCACTAGAATGGTGTGAGGTAAAAAGTAACAATTTCCCTTGTCACAAAGACAAATTTTAGTGTTCGATATCTAATTTTATCTGCTGAAGAGTGCATTCTGGATTGCATCCAGGAATTTTTATTTTGCGTTTCTATGACAAACCAATGATTTTTAGTGAATCAATAAATCTCTTCTTATTGACAAAATTAATGAACAATTGATGACAGTAGATCTAATTTTCACTGCATCCAGCATCACTATATTCAATTCAGATTGCTCTCCCTCCGACAAATGAAATAAGATAGCTAATACTAACATTGTTATACGAGTTGATGCGAAAGCTAGGGCAAGTGAAAAAATTTATTTTTGACATCACACCTACTTCGTGCACTGTACGTCGTTCAGAAATTGCGGAATTATAATGTTTGTAACATATTTAATGAGGAATAATTGCAACATTCTTTAAACGAAGGATTTAATTTAGAACTATTTTTTCATATAACTTTTTTGAGGTATTTGTACTCTTCAATTTCCGGTCTCCGATATCCGATTATACTGAACTGACAACCTTGTTGCACTATGCAACTGAATTTATAATTTGCTCAACGCGTCCAATAATCAATTGCATTCCGAGGTTTAATTAAGGTCGCTTTTGTCGAGATTCTATCACATCGAGATAACTGAATCAGTTAACATCCGCGATGGCATTTCAGCAATTTGTGAGAAAATGATTACTCACCTCCACGCCTATCCATTTAATTGAGGAAAGAAATACAGGAACTGCGAAAACAGCCACGCCTGAGACGGCCTTGTCAGCAGTTAATAGCCGATCGGTCCATTAGTTTCTACATTGATCAATGCGCTGTATTTCCGGGACATACGGCCGAATAGGTTTCAGTGAAACGTTATATGCAGCCTCGTTTAATAATGCTTAACGCTCCGTAGCTCATAAATGAGCATACGTGCTAATAATAGGACGCTTAATATTACGAGTATATGCAAATTTCGATGCTTGCACATGTAATGCATTGCATCAATAATCGGCATCACTACAGTGGCGTAAATGTGACAAACTGAAATCGAGTGATAAATTCTATGATATGATAAATGCGATTGTGACCGAAGAATATCGGTCACAATCGCATACATTATTATGCCTTAACTTTTGCAAAACATAAAACAACGAACTCTAATTTTATACGTACAAACGTACCACTTTGGTGGTTTAAATTTCTCAGAATTCGAATTTTCATAAAAGCAAATCTGCAAAGTGGAACTTTGCAAATTGTTTCGTCAATATTTTTAGTTGTTTTTACAACGCCTCCTTTATAAAGAAGCAAAAATCGATTAACATACTTTCTCATAGAGACGGTTTCGTAAAAAAAAAAAAAAAACAAAGAATGATGAAGAAGCAATTTGCAAAGTTCTACTTTGTTTTGAATTCTACTACAGTCCAGCTTCCCGGAGGCTGTAAATCTGATCGTGGTGGCCGCATTTCTAGGCAGGAGTTCAATAATCGATACTACACAGTTTTTCGCTTTCGTTTGTAGTCCCAAAATTGGCGAGCCCCCTGCTACGTTACCGGATGGTCGTCGAACTTGAGATTGAGATTTTATATGAGTGATTTCAATTGAGCCGCTAACTTTTGCTTTATTGGGTTTTATTTTTGTAAAAACTTTTCGAAATCTCAATAAAATAATATAGAAACCTGAAGCGATAGCAGAATTATCAAATTTTTCATGTACATGGCACTATCTCGGGACAGTTCCACCGTACATACACGGCGAGAAACGGATCTGCGAATATAGGTGTCACTCGCAGATAATATGGTACAGAGGTGACACCCGGCGTTTTGAGGATAGCTCATATAAACATTTTATAGCTCACTGTATATGTAGTAATCGTCCCAACTTTTTTTTTACAGCTCACTGTGCGTATAGTGTACGTCGAAAAGATATCTGATAGATTACAATACATATTTTAAATACTTCTACGCGCACAAGAACAAATTTAATAAATTGAATAGATGTTATGATGCTTCGACGATGCCAGGCTTTAATATTTATTTTGATGGAAGTTTGGCAAATCGTAACTCGGGTCTGAGTCGAACAATGCCGAAGATTCCGTTGTTATCGATCTTCCTGTATAGGAAAATCAAACATTTGGAATCTATATATTTTTGTCCCTTCAAATTGCTTCATCAATTCGTCAATTGATGAAGCAATCTGAACGGACGATATTTTGACAATTAATTTTTAATTAATTGTCAAAAGTATTGGTTTTTAAACAAAGTATTGTTAGGTATAAAACAAACGTGTAAGCCATGGCAATCTGGCAGGGGACCGACTCTACACCTCCCAAGTCTACACGAAGATAGGTCTACACAAAAAGTCGACACAGAAAGACTGTACACGCAGACAGCTCGACACCGAAAACTCGGCACGAAAAACTCGACACCAAAAACTCTGCACGAAAAACTCGACACCGAAAAGTCAACACGAAAAACTCGACACGCCGAAAAGTCGGCACAAAAAACTCGACACCGAAAAGTCGGCACGAAAAACTTGACACCGAAAAGTCGACACTTTGATCGATTTTGGGGAATTTTAAGGCCCTATCCGATGTGAAATTTTCCGTTAATTACAATTTTTATTTCACTCTGTGGGCAAATCGCGATTGCGCAAGCGAAGCGTGCGTGAAACTTTGTTTACACACGTCGTGAAATAAAAATAGGTACGATACTCGCGCGAAATAGTATATTACACTACAAGAGCAGAAAGTTTGAGATTCCTGCACAAGTCAAAAAAAGTTTTGTCGCACTAGTATGATACTATCGTTCAAGGGGATATCTGAATAGATCATATTTTGTTTCAAATGAAAAAAGTAATGTATTTCTGGGTTTTCAGTGAAAAATATCACGATTTTCAAAAACATAACATATTCGTTGTCTGCTGGCAAAAATACGTCGAAATAGTGGGTTAAAAATTAAATAAAACCACGTTTTACGCACCGAATAAAATAAAAATTGTAATTAACGGAAAATTTCACATCGGATAGGGCCTTAAAATTCCCCAAAATCGATCGAAGTGTCGACTTTTCGGTGTTGAGTTTTTCGTGCTGAGTTTTCGGTGTCGAGTTTTTTGTGCCGACTTTTCGGCGTGTCGAGTTTTTCGTGTTGACTTTTCGGTGTCGAGTTTTTCGTGCAGAGTTTTTGGTGTCGAGTTTTTCGTGCCGAGTTTTCGGTGTCGAGCTGTCTGCGTGTACAGTCTTTCTGTGTCGACTTTTTGTGTAGACTTATCTTTGTGTAGACTTGGGAGGTGTAGAGTCGGTCCCCTGCCGGCAATCTGAAGAATCTAAAGAAATGTAAAAAAAAAACGAAAAAAACTACGTCTTTGACGTAGAAGAGCCGGTCGATCGTCTCAAATTGCTCGAATGTCTCTTAGACGCTGGCAAACTTATACTACATGTGCATCATAAGGATTCTACCGCCAGAAAATCTTTTATCAATCCTGGGATGAGTAAACCAGTCAGGACTGCCGAAAAAGACGAAAACTGGTGCTTTCTTATACGGAGAAGGTTTAACCAATAAAATCAAGGAAGCAAAATCTTTGTGATTGAATATCCGGATATCGAATTCCTCTTTTAAACACAGTTATTAAAGAACGTCCTCTAAATAACCCGACGTGTTATTTATTAGAGATAGAGGAAATGCGAGAAGCTATAGAGAAACTTATTGACTCTGGAGCTGTCAGGGTTTGTTCACCAACAGTTGGACAATTTATTTCTCCAATTTTTTTGGTTTCAAAGCCTAACAGATCAAAATGGTTCATATTAAATCTCAAGATTTTGAATGAATCCGTATTCAGGAGACAGGTGTATGTTAGCCCAGACGACTTACACATACATTCAGAAACGCTACACATAACGTTCGATGATACTAGATACACAATCTATATAACGGCGTACTCACCGTGATGATTTGTTTGCAAACAAGGAGGACACATTGCAAAGAATTGCCCCACTTTGAATCCCACTGAAGAAATTATTTCAGAAAACCAAACGCAACAAAGTTTAATTTCGGGGACATCCCGAACAGAGACAACTATGCCCACTCTATCACAGTCGCCGGCAGGGACCTTTCTCCAAAACATCATCCGACGAAACAAGACGAAAAGAGCCTAGCAACATATATTTTCCGTCACTCTCACTGCCAACGAACGATTTCGTTTTCAGAACCCGGCCGAACAAACGCAACAAAACCTCAAGAATACCAGAAGCCACGGTCACCGCTTACGATTCCTTCACAAACATCAAGGACGAACTCGAAAGTAATCCCGACAAATACATCCTAAAGTACACGCAATTCAAAAATTTCTAGGAAAAAGTATAGTTGAAGCAAAACGTCGATGATTTAGCAACGGAGTTCCAAGTCGGAAAAACGGAATTAAGCGTACTGCTCGGAACTTTCTATCTGCTATAAGTCAAACGCGGAAGCAAAATCCGATTTAGCAAAACAATTAAAAAACTTGAAGCGCACATAGAAAACTTGGAGATGTTGAAACCGGTATATTCGGGAACCGACGAAGATCAATCGGACTGCAATTTGATAGATCTTGGTAATTAACTATGCATCTCCGACATACTAGTAGTATAAGCCCTTTTGTGAAGATAAAAATCAACAAACTCTACAATCTCTGACTCACCACAAAACTTTATCCCTCGATCGGTTTATTTTTAATAAGGGGCGCCAGCTCTGCTATTGCTGCGAAGCCCGATCGGTTTCCCAGATGTTCAATTTTCTATTATAAATAATAATGAAAAGAAGGAGGATAAAGGGTCTGGTTGCACGGTCAGCCTAGCAGCCTCGTCGTCTTACGGACAGAGGATAGGGCCAATCCCGGAAATTAGTTCGACGATAACAAAAAAAAACACGGAAATGCCCAAGTCAGGTGCACTAGTTTTCTTCGTTTTATTTTTCGCCTTCTTTTACAAAAAAAAAAACCCCTACTAAAATCACCGAAGGCTACTCAAGTCGCCCTCGTGATTTTCTACTCACCGAAAAAACACAACAAAACAATATAAAAAATATACGGGAAACGGTTCCGACCGAAAACCACAAAAAGGAACCACAGGAAAAGAGACCCTAGTTATCGAAACACGTGCATTTTCTCGGCCCAGAAAAAAAAACGTTCTACGTCGCGAGGGTAGCAGGCACAGCCGCCTTACGCTCTCTACGCGCTTACCGATGATTTTCCGGGCAATTACATTTTCAACAACAACAAAAAAACAACGCGCTACGAATTGTCTCACGAACGCAACATGTCTCGATACCGTCGCAACTCGATCACGATCGATACTACACAACGCTTCCCGGAATTATCTTTACTATAGCGCGGAGATGCCGACGCGAGTATCAGTCACGGTGCACAATGAGCGAATGTCACAGTTTTCCACGAAAAAGAACCAATATTTAAATAATTTTCAGGGCGAAGACAAGGGCACGATACCTGTAGTCTCTTCCATTTTTAATCTTTCTCTTTTGATTTGAATTAATTAATTTTTCTCTTCCATGATTTCCTCTTTCCCGGAAACACCACTTCGCTTAAATGCAGTCCTACTACTATTACTTGTCGAGCGTGAACGTTTTCTCTGCTCGACTTAAGTTCATCCAATTGCTGCAAAATGAATTCTCTCCGGCAGTATTCTGACTCTAAGAAAAGAAATTCAAGACTCGATGAGAGAATACAAGAAATTTTCTAAGAATCGAACAGACACCAACCATGCAAATGGTGGAGTAGTGATTTTCTTTAAGGAGAATATCCCTAGCCAATAAATTCAAATGGTTTCAAACATAGAAGCTGTAGCAATACCAATATCGACTCCAATAAAAGCAACAGTATGCATTGTATACCTTCCAAACAGTACAAACCTTGAATTAAATGATCTCGAATCGCTAGCCCGCCAAGTTCCTAAACCATTGACAATTGTCGGTGACAGTCCGAACACTCTATGGGGCTGTATAAGAACTGATGGCTGCGGCAGAACGGTAGGAAAATGGTTAGAAAATTCAAATTTAGTACTGCTGAATGAAAATGAATCCACGCACTTCAACTGTTCTTCTGGCTCCTTCAGTGCAATCGATTTGAGTGTATGTTCTCCAAGCGTAGGTCATTCCATTGGATGGACAGTTAATAAGGACCTACATAACAGTGACCATTTTCCGCTACATCTCAACCTCAACGTCAACTCCCGGATTCGTTTAAAAATAAATTGCCAAACGCATGGAACTTCAACAACGTCGACTGGAATCTCTTCTCTGCACAAATAAACTCCAATCTCCAAGATTTAACATCTCTAGACCCGAAGCAACGACGTGATAGTAAAGAACTACTCAACTATTTCATATCTCAAATCAGAAGTTCAGCCGATGCAGCAATTCCGAAAAAGAAAAGGAAAAAGCAAAAAAAAAAAGTTCCTCGGTGGAACGAAGACTGTGAGAAGGCCGTAAAAGCTCCAAAGTACGCGTACAACACATACAAACGGCACAAATCCTCCGAAAACAAAATAGAATTTAAAAAACTACGAGCCAAGACCAGACGAATATTAAAAAATAGCAAGGAAGAAACATGAAGGACCTTCATTAGGTCCTTAAACCGATATTTTCCCCTGAGCGAAATATGGAATGCACTCAAACGGATTGGAGGCAGCGGTCGTGATAATTCCACAACAGTACTCATCGATAACTTTGGAGATTCGGTTACCGGTCCTCATGAAATGGCCGATTTATTAGCCAACACTTTCGCCGCTAACTCTAGCGATAATAACTACAATCCAGTCTTCTTAAAATTTAAATACGAATAAGAGCAACAAACACAGTCATCAATACATAACGACAACCTTGAAGATCTCCAACACAATGACTCGACCAACTGCCCTTTTACCGAAATCAAACTGGAAATAGCTCTAGCACAATGTAAACATTCTAGTCCGGGGCCTGATTGAAAATGTACAACCGAAGTTGGATGACTGATTACCTCCTACAATCATGGAGTCACGCTATTATAGTTCCGATCGCTAAACCCGGAAAGGACCGTACTCTTCCAGGGAACTGTAGACCTATTTCGCTAGAATGCAACCTCTGCAAGCTGCTGGAAAAAATGATAAACAGGCGTCTAAAATGGCACATCGGAAGTAACAACTGCCCCCCCCCCCCCCCCCCCCCCCCCCTCCTTCCCCAGAGTGGGCTTAGGCAATTCCGATCTACGATAAATCATTTGGTACAAATGGAAAACTTTATATGTAACGCCTTCTCAGCCAACCTCCATGTCGTGGCGGTCTCAATGGACATTGAGAAGGCTCAGGAGATGGTGTGGAGGCAACGTGTTATTAAGATATTGGAGAGAAACCACTTACGAAGATACATAGTAGCGTTCATAAAAATTTTTCTGATCCATGGAATGATACAGGGTCAAGTTAAAAAATACCTATCGAAAAAGATCCCCATGCAAAACGGCCTTCCTCAAGGATCCGTGATTAGCGTCACACTATAATTGACAGCCATAAATGACATCATGGATATGATTGAAGCACCCGTAAAAAGACTACTTTTCGCAGATGATTTAACCTTGTTATGCTCAGGAAAGAATATTAAGACCACCAAAGAACTAGTCCAAAACACCCTTAATCCTCTCGTCGCTTGGTCTAACAAATCGGGAATCAAGTTCTCCAAAGCCAAAACCCAATATATGATATTCTCACGGGCCTGGACGTTTGAAAATCCCGAACTCGATCTATTTCTCGATAACTCAAAAATACAACGTTCTCATACCTTGAAAATCTTAGGCATGACATTCAACACGACACTATCATGGGTTTCTCACACAAAGCTTCTAAAGTCGGCATGTCTAAAAAGACTTGACCTGATCAAAACCTTAGCGTCCAAGGCCTGGGGCGCTGATCGCACCACTCTCCTGACTACATACAGAGCAATAATTAGACCAAAACTCGGCTATGAAGCCGTGATCTATGGATCTGCGTCAGAACATGTCCTCAACAAACTTAACTCTATTAGAACTTTTGCAGTACGACTGGCAATTGGAGCTTTCAGATCTAGCCCAAATTCAAGCGTTGTAGCCGAATCATATGAAACGCCGATCAATTTAAGAGGAATGGGACTCGTACTCGCGAGTTTCGTTGACCCAAGGATACGAGTGACCGAAGGATGCTTCGAAAGTCGCCCCAAGCTTCCACGACCCCTGCTTCTACGGCATAAACAAACAATGGCAGAACTCGACTTCCCCATGCCTATAGTATCTCCCAGGAGAATTCAACTGTTACCTCCTTGGAATTCACTGCGAACAACCATTAACTTCGAAATGTATTACGCCATTGAAAACAAAAATCTCACTACTCCAAGCCAAATATGCAAACAATTTGATGAACTAATGTAAGCCAAATTCGAACACCACAAGAGATGTTACACCGATGGATCAATCTTGCACGAAAACCGGGCCTGTGTGATCGCACTTGATGTCGACGCTCGGTTTCAAGTTACCGCGTTTCTTTTCGATATCCTCCTGTGAAGCATTCGCGATAATTCAGGCCCTCAACCTAATCAAGCGCACTGAAATTTCCCCGGTAGCAATCCTCAGTGACTCAATGTCGGCCTTAAAAGCGATAGAAAATGATGTAAGCCGACACCCGCTGATCCAAGACATCCAGGAGAAATTGCATGTCTTCATATCCAGCGGAATAGAAGTAGACCTGGTTTGGATCCCAGCACATAAGGGTATCCAAGGAAACGACGCTGTCGACACTGTAGCAAAAAATGCTACAAGAGAAGCCCTAAACTGAATCGCGGAGATCCCGATCTCACTACAAGAACTGAAACTCGAAATATCATTCGAAAATGGAACGGAGTATCCTTCGGAGTATCCTTTGAAAATGGAACAACATTTGGTCCCTCAGTCGACTTACCAAACTCCATGATATCAGAGATTCCATATGGGACCCGACTTCGGCCTTCGAAAACAGAAACGATGAAAGTGCAATAAACCGTTTAAGAATTGGCCAGACCAACTTCACTCATGTATACCTATTTGATAGATCTCCCATCAAAGTATGTGACGAGTGCGATACCCAGCTCACTGTGCACCTTATTATCGAATGTCCAAAATAAAAAATTCAAGGTGCTAATTTGAACGTTCTCAATACCTTAAAAAAGTGCCTTAAGGGTAAAAATAATGCAAAAAAATCTCTGGAATTTACCAAAGTCATCAATTTATACAATCAGATATTTCTATCTTCAATATTTTATTTGTTACAGAGACTTTATTTTTCATTTACTTTACTACTTTAAACAAAGTTGAGGTTTTGTATTTTCAACTATCATCAAGTCAACTACCAATTTTAGTACAAAAAAGTCACTAGGAATTTATTAGAACATTGAATTTTCTAAAAAATCCGGGTGAAATTTTATGTATTGCTAACGGTTTTAACTTACAGGCTCGTCGAATCTTATTTTGATGGTTTTTTACGTATATCCGATAAAAAATGTCAAGGTACTTTAATAAATCAAATATTGAAGATAGAAATTCGGCTCACCAAGATTTTTTGTTCGAAATTTAATGAATCATAATGTGTAGATTTTATTTAAAAAAATTTCTTCTCAGGCTTGCACGGAGACAGAATGGAAAAAAAATTATAAACTTCACTTTTGACAGGATGTTTACTAAGACGTATTCTACGATATTTTGTGCGGAGAGCAAAGAAAAAAAATATAGCCTTTTTTTGGCACACCCCCATATATATTCTGCTATTAATCGAGAAAATTGAATCGGCAAGCATTGACGTATTGAAAGGTTCGCAATGAATCCACAGAGTAAAAAAGGAGCAATGTTTTAGATAGGCACTACTCACAGTCGAGGTTTATGAATAAATGTATCGAATTTTGTTATTTGTCCATTAAAATGTGATTCAATCTTCTTGTCATATTACAATATTCGTAATGGTTGTAAGTCATCCGTCTGCACGTGATGCAATTATAATATTTATATATCGTTATCATGGTTGTAGTGATGGAGTTTTCATGAATAGAAAATATGCTTGTGTTGCGTGTTTTTTAAGTTCGTCGTGTTACCTGATGATGACACATGATACATCGCTCACTTCTGGTGTCTGAAGTGTCAAGTACGGTGAAAAGAATGTATTTCTGTTGTCTGAAGTGTGTGGCGTATATGTGTTTAACAGTGAAGGACTAAACTATTCATTCAACATCCTTTCGTTCAATTTGAAATCAGTCGGGGGATTTTTTTTAAATTCAAAATGGAGTAAGAATTCTGGGCTATTTATGGTACTATATTAAGAGAAACCCCTATTGAATTGCATAAGTCGTTACATAATATATTAAATCCACGAAAATCTCAAGAGTAAAAAATTCTTGGTGCTCTTTCGCTGTTTTATTCTCTTGCTACGCGCGTCGAGCGTATAAAGTTTTCAGAAGCGAGCAATATGTTCCTCCCTAGAGAGACCAGTGACAACAGCACTAGAAAATGCACAGGAAAAATGAAAGAGAACTCTCGTTGGACGAATTTACATACCTCCAAGTATATAATGTATATAACGATGATGCATATGTCGTCTGGAAGGTTGAATCTCGTCGCGTTCTTCCCGGAAACTCTATACAATTTTTTTTGTATCCTAGAGAGAAATAACCGACGGTTAGCATGCAATGCCAAAAATATTCAGCATCATTTTACATTCAGGTGAAGGATCTTACAAACCTGGTATATAAAATTTCATACGCAAGTTAAATATAAAGTTGTAGTATTTGCTGGTAAATCCTACGGACATTGGAAAATTTAATACTGAGGTTGAATATTTCTGTATAATTAATTTACTTAAGGGCAAGAAAAAAAAAAGAAATAATACAATGGTATATTGTGCAACAAGGGTCGAAAGTTTGGGATTGCGACGAGTGTGAGGTTTCCTGCCCGAGCGAAGCACGTAACACGCGCATGAACAGCAGTGCTTTCGATGGCATTTGTCCGGGCCGAAAGTGGCTAGTTTTATGGCAGTGTTAGAACCATCGATCGACGCGAGTATAGCTCGCGTTTATTCTTTCACTTTCGTCCTTTCGGTGTGTCATTTCGTTTCGTTTCGTTTGGAACATTACTTTTCACTGCTCTTTGCTCCAAGCTACCATTCAATGCACCACTATTCATACACTCGTTAAAAAAAATATAGTGTGTAGCATGGGCCGAAATTAGCAATTGCGAGTCATGTGATCGCAGCCCTCGCTTCGCCCGGGCAGCAATCCTCATCGCAACACTCATCGCAATCGCAAGCTGACGACCCTTGTTGCTCTTCTAAACACGAGTCTGGGCTATTCATAACGGAAACCTTCTAAAGCCAATGCAATGGTCGCGTTTCCATGGGATAGGTTCAGTACATTGAAAGTAAATGGTCACTCGCTGCCTATACAAGCTTTGATCTCTCGCGTGACGACAAGTTCACCAGAGCTTGCGTGCTTGGCTCTATGCTAAAAAACGATGAAATTTTCGTCAAATTCTCATCAAGTCATTTCAAAACAGTATCAATTCTAAAACGGTCGTTCACTAAATCTGACTGAGTAATATAATTCTGATGCAATTAAAATATTTAGTGAATAAAAATAAAATATTTAAGAATACGGACGAAGGAAACTTCTTTTTTACAAGAACTGTTATCTTAAATTTGATATGCAAGTAAAATATAAAATTATAGTACTTTCTACTGAATTTTATGGGAATTGAAAAACTTAATACTGAGGATGAATATTTCTGTACTATTAATTTACTCGATGGTAGGAAAAATAATTTGATGCAAGTTATGTTTTGTTATTGGAAGGTAATATTCATCAGCAGAATTCGTGGAATTCTTACCTATCATATTACTAAGAGCTTTTTGTATGGAACTGAAAGTAGAATTAGCAAGGTTGGCTGAAAATCGGAGAACGCATTTGACAATGCGTTCTTTAAAATATTTTTCAAACACAACCCTGGGCTATAAAAAGCGGAAACCTTTTGAAGTCATGGCAATATTTGCGTTTTAATGCGATAGTTTCAGTTTACTGAATGTGAATGGTCACGCGCTGCATCTGAACTTTGATTTCTCGCGCATCGACAAGTGGACCAAAGGTCGCGTGTCTTCAGAGTCCATGTGAAAATTCGATGTAACCTTTGCCGAATTTTCGTCAAGGTCAGACGGCCATTACGGTACAGTATTCACGCTGGAACAGTCGTTCACTAAATCTGATTGAACACTACAATTCTACTCGATAAATTGTAGCCGACAGTAGTGCATTTTTCGTTGATCGAGATTTAAATACTTGTCCATAAGTTCGCCTTGAGAACTTGCTCGTTTTCTCCAAAACGATATTGCTATAAAATTACAAGATGTTTTCTATAATTTAAACTTCCTTTCGCCACAAAATTTAATAAAAAAATTACAATTACTTTTCTATCGAAATGATTATTCAAAAGGGCAGCATCGAACCTGGTGAACTATGTGGCTGATTAATTAGCCACTCATTTCACCGTTTCGTAAATCCTCTGGCGTATTAACGAGCGCAAATTTTTCAAAAAAGCTGTGCAATATTTCAGACGAGAAAAGTTCAGCGATCTATTTTACTCTCTACCTCTTCCATTGAAAGCCATATCTTGCTTTACTTTGGCAACTTTCGGATACGATTGGTATATAAGCAATATCGAGAAGTCGCCTGCCGAATGGACAAAAAAGGTCTCCTTCACTTTCCATAATAACGAAGTAATTTATCGCTGCTCATGGAGACGTTCAATAACCGTCAGACGCCTGTCAAAATTGTGGGCACACTCTAACATATGGAAATATATTCCTTTTTATTCTCTTTCAATTCTCTTTCAATTCCGAGGTACACCCGTGAGGGTTTTTACCTAGCTCCCCACTTAACTTTCCCTCCTATCACTCTTTACTCGCACGTTGCTAAGCTAACCTGACCTCCAATGCGTTCGCAGTCGACTTAGCTACATTGTACCGCATTTGCCACAGGCACGAAAAAACTGTGGAAAACTCGTACCGGTCGTATATTCAATTGACCTCCCGGTGTATACAAGAAAGTAACTCAAGTTTATACACGGAGGCCTTAGAAAGACTGACTTCCCGCTCACTGGTTAATGAGCCAGCCCGTGTACGACTGAGCGGTTACCCATCCAAGTTATGGCCGCAAACGAGGCTGCTGAACTCGGGAGATCGCCAGAGCCGTAGGCAGAGGACCGACTCTACACTTCCCAAGTCGACACGAAGACATTTATTCGTTCTTGCGTAAAGCCGACGGTGTTTAGTGCTAGGTGTCGAATTATTTCGCGTTAAGTTGCGTGCGTGTAAGGTGATTCTGTGTCGTCTATTTGTGTAAACGCAAATGTAGATCTTCGTGTCGACTTGGGAGGTGTAGAGTTGGTCCCCTGCCGAGCCGTACACCGACCGCACAACCAATGTCGGTTTTCATATGGAAATGTATTGGTTCATGAACAAAAAATTTTAGTCGGGAGTACAAGAGATTCCGCGGGGATAAAAAAAGTGGCGAGACGAATATCCATCGGTAGAATGCTCTCGAATGTCAAATGTAATCGATAAGCGTTCATTTTTCCAATGAATTTTCCCGATAGAAATTCCGACCATAATATCAAGTGAACTTTCGACGTTGTCAAGTCCTGGATAGGCATTTTTCGTTGAACAAAAACAATGCTTATTTCACTATTTATTAAAACGTGTAAGATAATTCATTACTCCAATATTCGGTCATACATAATAAACATATACCTGGTTAATCTTGATTAACTGAAGAGCTCTGTAAATTCAAATATATATTACATATATTTATTCAGTTGACTGAACGATATATTTAATTCCTTGGATTGTATTGGGGCTTTGATTGAAGTTATTTGCCTTTTTTTTAATGGGATTGATTCAATACAATATGTCAGTGCTTTAATCATATATAGAGTGACTGCAAATACCAAACTACTCGAGTCAATTACATACATTAATGCGAATTAATAATTTTCTGTATCCAATTGTTGTCTTTTCTCACATATGAAGTATGTATATAAGGCCTTAATAGGAATTTTCGATTATTAATGTTCTTACAAATTTCATAAGAATGATTCAACAGCAACAAACTGGTTGCTCTACGGAATCACATACTTTTGTTCATTTGTTGATGATGCTCTCTGTATATGTCAGACCAAAGCATAAACTTTAGCTTGCGGTCTGAAAAATATTTTTTGTTACATTTAAGGTAAAGTATCAGAAAGCGTAGAGATTTTGGATTGGCTTTGGATATCAAAACTGGGATTTAAATGCACAAGGCACACACCAAATTTTATTCCGAACCATACATTTTTTTCGAAAGGTATTGTGTTTTTCGACAGACAGGAAGAAAAGAGTTGATGTGTTTTTTGTAATCTGGGCCACTCAAAACATGTATTTCAATGAAATCCTAAGCGTTGATTTTTTACTGGATCGCAATGCGTTCTCTTTTTACATACTCTGTATGTGATAAGGAAGTTAAAAAAAAATGCACGGACTGAACAGATTTGAGGTTATCAATACTCATCATGTTAAAATAAAAAAAACCTATACCAGCATCGTATTATAGCTTTTATCACTCGCATAGCATTTTATATGAATTCAAAATAGTGCGTGGGCCTTATACGCACTATTTGGAGTTCGTACCATTTGTTACGAATGTGAATACAACTGGAAAATAAAAGACAGATGTGAAATAAAAGTGTAGGTGCCACCATCGCGAGGTTTCCTCTCCGCGAGAGAGTTTTTCGTAACTTCAATCCGAATTTTAAAACACAATTCCAACAAATTATAGCATGAAACGTATGTTACAAATAATTTACGATATTCTCGAAATGTGAATCGTGTATTGCATCACTATGCTCTAGTAAATTCACAATAATAAATTTACGTCTGTAACAAGTATGATGAAAAAATCGCATGTTGCGAATACGCCAGCAGCAACTTTGCCTGGCTTCTTTTTTTTTTAATTAGAGGTTCGTCGCAGCTGTTCTGGTGTCGCACATATACGGACCAATTAAAAGCCCCTATCATAAAACTACGACCAGCAACGGAGCGGATCTGATATCTCCGCTATTCACGTAGGTCAGGCATTGAATTCCGCAAACTCCTTCGTGTGCACGCGGGCGGTATTTTTATTAACCTCCATGAAAGTATTTATTGCATCTCTATAAAAACAACGCCTGTCTTGTTTTCATACAAATAATACTGCAATTGTCTGTACGTTGCAAAAGCTATTTAAAACGAATCACCCCTGTAATTTAATAGTTGTAATTTCACTACTAATCTGATTTCTCCGATTGATCTGACTTCTTTATTGAATACAGATGCAATGTCCGTATAAAATCGATAAAAACTTTCATGTTTTCGGAAAAAGTCCGAGGGTTTTGCATTTGGGTATCCCCAATTACACACGAGTTATCTACATTCATATGATGTTTCTGGTGGTTAGCTTGGTGCTTCCGGTATGCTCGAGTGCTGATAGTGGCATCAGAGGCTACTGCGAGCATATTCTATCTTGCATTAAAGCTTTAACGTCTATGTGGGCTTTCAATCGTAAGCGTATAACGAAATTTGGGAGAGTACACGACTCGAAATTTTAACGCATATTAATTTCACCCTACCAGACTCCGCAAATGGCAGCAGGTAGACCTCTTAATGGACTTAATGGAGGGTCACGGAGGGTGATGCAGACCCTGAAGAACCTCCATAAAACCTACCACAGAACCTTTCATACCCTCCGTTGAGCCTCCGAAAGCTCCTCCCACGGACACTATTACAGCCTCCGTTCGCCCACACATTAATGGAAGTTTAATTATTCATTTTATGGATTAATAAAGACAAAACTGGTCATTCACCTCTTCATAATGCCATAGATATAATATATTTATATTTAATAGCAACAATATTTTTATATAAAGGTTTTTTTCCGATAACTCAGGATTCACTCAACTAACTTTTTTTTCTCGATCTACTTAAGACATACAACATTTAAAGGTTATGTGAAATATCAACAAAGTAAAAAATCGTTCCTAGTTTTCTTAAAAACTTCTGAATATTATTGCTTTAAGGTAGATAAGGTAGATGGCGCTTTAAAGCAGCCAAATTCCAGCTAAATTTTCCAAAATGTTTTTATAATTTTTGCTAGTTCAATTACTAAATCCGAGAAATTATTCGCGTAGAAGCATTTTTTCTTAATATATAAGTACATTCGCAACCTTGGTTGAAATAGAGAATCGAGGACCCGAGTTTGCGTCAATATGTACGTAGATAATCAATCGTATATCGAAATACCAATAAATACACTGAAGTTAGAAAAAGAAAAAATGTTTCGAAAGCTAAGTTCATATTATATCCATTGTTTCTACTGCATTAAGAACAACGTGTTCGCCTCGCTCGCACTCCTTTTTTTTCGCTTGACTTTCCTCGAGCCTAATAATGATATAAGTATGTCCATACGATTTGTGACTCTGCGTGACTATTTCCGCTCCAGTACTTCGATATAATCGGCTTTGGATGTGCCATGGCTTTTTTCAGGAGAGAATTCATTTTTAGTGACAAAATATACGGAAATCAAATGTTTACATACCTCGAGTCACTAGATCTGTTTCATGCTTTCCTACCCTATTATTAAAATACGGGGCAATCCACCCCGTTTCGACCAGGTTATTTTTACCTCGACACCTCCGATTTAGCTCATAATTTTATCTAGGCCTCTTTAGACCCTCAGCTACGCAATTCTCGCAATTTTTCTTTAAATATATATTTAAAGTGACATATCGAATGCCATAATTTCAAAATCTTTAAAAATTCTGAAAAATACTTTGTTCAATAAAAAAATTATCTAGCTTATAGCCAAAGTGGGGAAGATTTTTCTTCTAACAGTTTTTAAGCTTCTTTGATTAAAAAAATTATTAAAGAATATAAAAAATAATGAATCTACTACAGGCGATTGTTTTAATGTTTATTTATGTAAAACCGCATTACTTCAGATTTCTTTCAGATTTTTCGAATCGTTTTCAGATTTATCCAAATTATGCAAATTAATTTTAAAATCGTATTCTGTAGATTTCATTGAGAATCATGTATTCTCACAGATCACAGTTTGTTTCGTTACTGAAAAAGTTCTTATACAGAAATCTTTGTCATATCGTAGATTCACACACAGTAGATTGAATTTTTTTTCTGTTTTATAATTTTTTCAATAAAAAAGCTTAAAAATGAAAAAAGAAAAATTTTGCGTACTTTAGCAATAAGCTAGAAAAATTTGATATTCAATAGGGTATTTTTTAGAATTATTGCAGATTATTAAATTATGGCATTCGACATCTGATATTCGATATCCGGTATTCGATATAAGGAATTCTTTTTTTTTAATTTGCATAATTCCGAAAAATCTGGAAAAAAATCGGACAATCTGGTTTTACATTAATAAACATTTGATTAATCGCCAGTAGTAAATTTATTATTTTTTATATTCTTTAATAATTTTTTCAAATAAAAAAAGCTTAAAACTGTAAGAAGAAAAATCTTTCCCACACTGGCTATCAGCTAGATAATTTTGTTATTGAACAAATTATTTTTCAGAATTTTTCAGATTTTTAAATTATGGCATTCGATACGTCACTCTAAAAATATATTTAAAAAAACATTGCATAAAAAAAAAGTAAAACAAAATTTTTTTGTGTATTTACCCGTCCAACTAAGCCTGAGAAAAATTATGAGCTAAATCGGAGGGGTTGAGGTCAAAACCTGGTCGAAACGGGGTGGATTGCCCCATAGATATGTGTACCTATGTCAAGACACCTTTTTTCTATGTTTGTAGCTTAAGTAGGGTTATCTGGATTTTCAATAGATTACATAGGCTTAGCGGGGGTTATATACCTCATTTAGGGTGAGTAGGTCGGAGGGGGGTCTATGGATGGGGGCAAGTGGGCCGTCGGAGGCTCTATACGGAGTAAGGAAGTGTAATGACTGAGCGGAGGGTTTGGGGGAGTGTGGATATTGGCATTGCTGATGGACTGACGAAGTATCGAAGAGAGAAAAGATATGGTGATCACCGGGATTCGAACCCGGGTTATTCTGGTACTGAGTAAGAGCGCCAACCACTGCGCTAATGTCACCTATGCTTTTCTCTCATTCGAATCGTCTTCTTATATGCAATGTAGGGCCGTCACAGAAGACTCTACGGAGGATGGCAAATAACGGTTGAACCTCCAAGCAGGGACACTGTTTTGCTGACCGGAAGGTGAAACCAGCGTCGGTTTTTGCCTCGTCGAAGGATTTGGGATTCCCGGAGGTCTAACCGAGGGTTAAAATTTGTACTCGGGTCCATAATAACTTCCATGATGATATATAAATATTAGCTTGAGAATCAACGATTAGTGTACTTCTAATGAACATTGTAGTATGGAGATCTAGTACATGATCGTCTGCTGCACTGAGTGACGGCAGCTAAGGGAATTCAAGTCTTCAGGGATTTCTTGCTGCTGTCGGACGGTCAGAGAAATGCTTGCGAGTTAAATTTCCGGAAGAGATTTGGTATTACACAACAAAAAGCCCTAGAAAGTATTTCGTGGTAACAGCCGAGTGAAAAGTTAACTATTCCGGGAGAGTAGAGGACCTAAGGTGCTCGTTTTCCGAACACCGTACATGAACTCAACACTTAATGCACACCGTTTCGAAAACTTCTATCTTAAGATACCTGTCAATGCTCTCCGAGAATCTTCACTTTGCGAACGGCTATTACACAAAACTTTCTGTGCACGGAGAAAATGAAGTAGTTAAGCAAATTGATACGGTTTGGGGTGAGTGTTGGTATAATTTATTCAGTCTGAGATGATTGTTGGTATAATTGAGATGGTTTAAGGTTCTGGTGTTGGATATCTTACTTCATCTGCCGAGGAGTGCATTCTAACATGAGTATGGAATCCTGTGTATCCGTAGCAATTAATTGCAAAAAATGTCTATTGATAGCATTTAATTGCAAAAAATGTCTATTGATAGCATTTAATTGCAAAAAATGTCCATTGATAGCATTTCTTTGCAAAAATGTCCATCGATAGCATTTTTTTTTTTTTTTCAAAAAATGGCTACCAACTGCATTTATTTTGCAAAAAATGTCTATGTCCAATAATGATGCGACACTTCTTGAAAATAGTCGTTCGCCACACTCCAATTAAAAGAAAAAAATGTTTGGTTGCGAGCGCTCGTTACGTTGGTTTACAGTGGTAGCACGATCGCACTCATTAGTTAAGCGAATTCACTATAGAGCTGCGCCAATTCATTTTTTCTTGTCACGACAAGTATTCTCAACTTATTTTTGGCCAATTTATAAATGCTGAATTGGATCAACTAATTATTTAATCTCCGTGGGTAACTCGCGCTCGACACACAATATTTAATTCATTTTATACATCACTGTCAAAACTTTGAATACCTGGGGTGGTATAAATAGAGGTTACCTATTTTCGATTTGCCGACTTATAAAGTGTCTCGCATAAAAACTAAATTTGAGTTTCAAACATGTAGCGAACAGCACGTACATGAAAAATGGCTGCGCAAAAGAGGCTAAAGGTGCCAGTGCAGAAAATTAGTTGGGGCTCCGACTTGGCTCTTGTCGAGTACTCGAGCAAACATAGGAAATTCGGAATATTGCTGATTCCCTCGCACAGCGCGTAGGCCGTCACAATAATTCCGCATTAGGGCTACTTCTTCTTGTTCCGGTCCCCACGCACAGCGTCATGTGGCTATCCGTCTCGAAGAGTAGAAAAAGGATTTATTTTACCCCGAGCACTGCGCATCGGCTTGCAGTAATTCCCACAGATAGTTCGGCTTTTAGCGTCTCATAATTGGTATATCATATTGGCGCAGTATTATTATATTGGTATATCATATCGCGCGTATGATCTTATATTGGTATATCATACCAATTATGAGATCATACGCGCACAAGTGTGAGTGCCTAACACACACACTTAAAACCCTGAGCGAATCGTGCTTAACACGAACCTCGCGAATTTATATGTGGGCGTATTATCTGAAAATTTTTAAGCGAGCTCTCTCAGTTGGCGGACCATACGCACACAGGTGTGAGTGCCTGACACACACACTTGAAACCCTGCGCGAATTGTGCATAACACGATCCTCGCAAAGGATCCGCCTGGAACGCTACGGAAGGTATTATTGCGCCGCCCCTCAGCTCGCTCGGCCATTAAATCATATGATCATTCAATTTTTTTTTGTTCTATCTGAATGACGGTAATATGAAATAATAAATAAAATAAATGGATTGTAGTCCGCACTTCGTAGATTTAGATCATTGCGTCTGATGTGATAAAAAGAAAACGAAATACATTTATTTTTCACGGCTATCAATTATATCGGGCATTGTGATTGAATTTCCATTATGGGCCCATTACAGAAGTGGGGCCAACTAGAAAGGGCCTAGTCAGAGCTCTAGCTGGTTTTCCTTGGTCGGGTACCGCGTAGCTTATCGTGGCGGTCAGTACTAAGATGGATGACCGCTCGGCTGTCCCTAACGGTCAATACTTAGATGGGTGACCGCCTAGCTGACTCTGGACGTCAATACTGTTTGGTCACGCTGTTTGCTGTAAACATTGGAGCTCGGCGCGGATTTGACCTAGCCGGCTACACTCGACGTAGGTTTTCTGTGGTTTCCCTACGTCTTATATGCGAATGCGAGTGTTTCTATCTCAATCTTAAGTCGGTCACAACCGCATCGCACATAACTACGAGTACCACCATCTCGCATCAATCTTCGTTCAGTTCTGGTAAAAATCTCGCGCGTAATGGCTGGTACTTGTAGGTGCAACGAAGCTAAAAATGGAATACGGCCCGTATATATGGAACAAAAAAAAAAAAACAATACTCAGATGTGCGAGCAATTTGTAGGTTCGCGGGTCCTAGGAAGGTTCTTGTTGAGCATCGCTATTGTGGCATCCCTGAAATATACAGGGAGGACAACGTGAAACTAGACAGGGCAACTGCGCTTGCGCGTCAAACCGACAGTTCTCCCAATGGGCCTGCAGAACGAGCAGTCGGGCCGGCAAGAGAGACCGAGAGGGGGTTTGTATGAACGTAGCGTACGCCAGTACCATACAGCTACGGACCAGCGGGCCGAGCACAGCTGACGAATGTTTCATAATTCGGACGCCACATTTTATGTACGGCAAACGAGAAATTGCAAGTTGCAGCACGTTATCAGCAAGTTGAAGGATAAAAAGATGAGAGCATAGACAGGTTGAAGGGTAAACGGATGAGAGCACTACAAATTTCTTAAAAAAAAATCGTTAGAATTAAAAATAACGAAACAAGAAAGTTGGCCCGCAAATCTCTATTATATATCTATAGCAAATCCTTCGCCATGGAAACCCATAAATACCTTATCAGGGCTTTAATTGGGGGTGATATGGAAAACCCTTTTAGGGTGTCCACATTAAAGCCGGACAGGGCCCTAGTTTATCTTAGAGCATACCTAATCATTTTCTTCACGGGAAGTTGTCACGTGTAAGCTAGTAAATATATACCGCACCACGTGCATTTGTGCGTTCCTGTAAGGTAAGCGCGATGTCGAAACATTAGCAAAGATGAACGTAGCTTTCGATGTTGACTCACGGAATGCATCCGAAGTGCACACGAGAGCGTACGATCAAGATTTGTATAAGAAAAATGTCGCGGTCAGCGATCACCACTTACGTTATCTGCACTCAGAGAGAAATCTAATAACTAAAAATAAAAATATAGTTAGACCGATGATAATCCAACTATAAACTATAGTTCCCAGGAGTAACGTCTATATTTTATGGTTATTGCAAATATAATTCTAGTAGCAATTAACAAAATAATAATAGATTCAGAAACTCTTCGAACAGTTTCAAAAATGTCGTTTTGTTCCATATACGATTTAAACGTTTGTTTCCAATAACGTTTGTTTACAAGTATCGTTTATTCAACCATATTATCATCGCTTCAACCATAAACTATTGCAAGCCTCCCTATATTCGCTTTATCATGTGACATCGTTCAATCAACGATATGCTTTTTCCTCAGTGTGCATCGCTGCCATCATGGCCAAGATCCGATCATAGTGCTTTTCAAGGAAACATACATGTTTTTGAAATACACATAGCTTCATTTTTCTCGGTACTCACTTTGAACTGGACTCGAGATTCGTTTATATAGTTCTACGTTCCAAGAATTTTTGTAACTTTAAACTGCTTTGGACCTTTGGGTCTCCTTTGTATCGCATCGATAAGGAAAAATATATCAGTGGCTCGTTTTATTCGTTACTTAGCCGTTTTTGCCTGTTGTTGAAAAAGTAACTGTGCGTCGTTATTGACGACGTGTTGAACATATATTGAACCTCCGTAATTTAAGAAAATGATTTCTGTACCACGCTGCTAGGTACACAGTCTTTCATATGATATTAGAAACACTTAAGATCGATTTCGTCTGACCTAAAAAAACACATACCACTGAGAATCTCTACCATTAATATCGCGCGAATGTGCTGAGGAATTCACGTACGAGCTGTCGGTAACTTCTCTCGCGATTGGAAATCATTTTTACGTTATTTACAGTTATATACACGATATGCCGTATTTCTAGGTCAGGACTGGTACTTGTTCTGTTTTTTTATACCTTTATGTCTGGTGAACACAAAAGTGTACATTTTCATGCAAGATGGATGGGATCTCGTTATCATTGTTTCAACCGTCGTCACGAAGATGGCTGTGCACATTCATTAATTAATACGGAGGAACAATATGCGAACAGTTATGTACGTCATCTACCGTATCGCAATGTGCAGAACAATTCGATTACACGGAACAAAATGATGTAAGTGAAACAGCAAAAGTTTTTTTTTACATTTTTTGCGGTACCAATAATTTGTTTTGCTCATATAGCACAAAAATTGCAGTCTTTATTTCCACGTCATTATTTTCCACGCAAACATTTGCGTGGAAACTAATAACGCAGATCTCGTTTGATTCGGTAATCCAATAATTTATTTGCTACCAGGGCAAATTTATTTAGTAGCTCCAGCAAATAGAGGGCTCCATCAGTAAATATGAAACTGCGAATGTATTTTGTTGTTACACGAAGGAACCGACATAATTACCGTAAAACAAAATGGATTGTATCGACTACATTAAGTTGGTTAGTCCGGTAATTGTCGAGACAACTAAGTTCTTAGCTAGGCTAACTGCCGAAAAAAGAGGTCATTTTTTTTGCGTTCTATTCCAGTGATGAAATTCATCAATGCTTCAAAGGATTATTATATTCACCGTCTATACATCAAAGTTGGAGGCCTATAAGGATTACCAGAAGTATTTCGATGATTACGACGAATGAAGGAAAGAAATTCACCAATTCACGAAGGCTCACTGGTTTCACGTCTTTACGGTGGTCAAAGCCCTTCTGGGTTTCCCCGACGTGAAAGGAAATCTAGCCGGTGATCAAGTTTATATAGTACGGCGTGAACGTGTTTTTTCGATACGCAAGGCAATACTCCGGCGCCCAAACGACTCGATGCGAAGCGAGGACAGCGCGGAGCGTACGAAATCCTGATAAAGAGCCCAGAGAACCGATCCAATTTGGAAGATGTCCATACAGTGCACGAGATACTTGAGAGCAATGCTGATTTTTCTTCTCTCTTTTTCGTTCCTCGACAAGAATGAACATTTTTTTATCTCTTGCAGCCAGAAAGGATTCTCCTTTGTCTGTTATTTGTTGGAAAACTCACGAACGGACGACGTATAAAAAAGGACATCAAGTTGCAAACGTATGAGGTGATATGCTGGACCAATCGAATCTGTCAATTTACGAAAGACCAACCATTCGGATTAGGATTTCAATTCAGCCAATTACAAAAGCTTGTATAGTGCAGCTTACCTCTTGCCGTTGTATTATATTCGTTTACCGAAAGTCTCCACATGAGTCGCAGTAATTGAACATACCCTGAGTCGTGCAGCTTTATTTCCTGCCTTAGTGAGTGACAATTTTGCGGTTGTGCACTTCATCCAAATAGGGCTATTTATTTGCTTCACTGTGAGGGAATTTCCGTAGAGATTTAGGGAGGAGATTGAGAGGGTTCAAGACCACGCTACACACAATCACGACGGCCGCACGTCTCATTTCACCGGAAGAAGTCGGTATGTCTAAAAAGGTTTTGATTGATGCATATTACAAGTATAGATATATATCATAAATATTGTAGAAAATGGAAAAAGTTGCAGCTGTCATGTGTGTACACTGTGACACAATTTGAGTTCATCGGAACGAACATCGTTTCATTCAAATAAATGTGGCATTCGCGCGCAGCAAAATGAATATAATAGTACAAAAAATGAATATTTGGTTGGTATAAAAAAACTTACCAACCAATTTTTCAGTTAAATGGACATAATACCGTTCTACTAAATCAAGTTATTATTTCACTAGGGAGTATAACTCGTTTCTTTTTTATTATATATAATCCAAATAATTTATATATATAATTTTTATTATATATAATCCAAATAAAATAAGGACGCTATCGATAACGCAACGAACTACTTGAGAATCTTAGATATCTAAATGGCATAAGAATGACAGTATGGTCATTTGATTTATGGCGCCCAAAGATTTGAATTTTGTTGAATCAACATAATTTTTGTTAGTTCAAATGATGTTTTTATTGAAGTGATTAAATTTGCCATGAGCAAATTGGATTCATGCATTTTTTGATCAAATAATCTTTTTTCTCAGTGCATCAAATGATCTTTTTTGGGCTTTCAGAATATCGCGCAGAGAAAAAAGTTGGGGATTTTCCCCTAAACTCATTTAGTAATCGAATGTTATGATGGAAGACTGTGATTCAGGCCTAAAGTTTTATGGAGCGTTGGAATGCGTATCTCGCTGTACTGCAGACGAATTGTTCCCACAATTTGCATAGACAAATATCGGAAGTTATCGGTCAACGCATACAAAATATTTATATATTCATGGTTTATGGCTATATGCGAGTCACAATGAACACAGCTACTCAGTAAATGAGCAACGCCTTTATTTCTGGAAGTGTTCCTTAAAATGCCTGGGTGTAGTTCAGAGATGACAGGGATCGAACTGCGCCGGAATCTGTACAGCGCCGCACCGCCGACGATTCGCTGATGTGTTTTACCATTTAATGGTTGAGCCCTAGACGATTTCGCCGATAGACTATAGCGATTTTCGAATGACGTGCCATTACCGTAGAATAAGAAAAAAGCAGTCAGTCGCTAGTGAAACTTTGCGGTGTTGAATACTGCGTTATAACTTTGCTTAGAATTATCCTCTATAAATAAACTGTATTTATAGCGGAAAATTCGAAAAGTAAAAGTAAAAATAAACTCCTGAAGATGTAAGGTTTAGGAGCTACAGGATTCGTGTTCTGGACTCAAAGAGACTATAATAATATTTTCTTTTGATGGAGGAAAAACCTCAGTAATCCTTGTGCCATAAAGCTAGGACATACTCATCATTGGTTTTAAGAAAGCGTGTTGATATTTGGAGAAGGTAGATTTTTTATCAATGTCCAAGAAAGAATAAGCCAATTTAATCTCTGAATTAAATCGTTGGAATTTTCAAAATGAAATTATTTTATACGCTCAGATTATTGTTATAAATCACGGAAAAGGTGAATTATAATAACGACGATAATTTATTGCGAATTCAATACAAAATGGTTGACTCTAATCTTCGTATGCAGAGCTGGTGACCGCATACGGAGCGTGCCAAGCTCATCGCCAAGTGACTCCAAATATTGCGTTTTTTCTGCACTCCTAATATTTGAGTGGAAGGGAGGACGTATACTATAAAGAAAAATCCTCAGTAAAGTACACCTCTGTGGTGCGGCAACTTCATCATTGGATCATGTTGACGAGAGAATTTATTAGCTCTGATGCCTTCAAATAATATTTGGGTATTGTAGGAAAATGCAAATAAAATGATTTCAAGTTTTATTTACGGGAAAGGAAATAAAAGATCACATGAGTTGGGCTATCTTCAGAAATTCCAAATAAGAAACTTGGTCCTTTAATTTTTTTATCTAAAATTACCCGAAATGGAATCTCAAATTATGAGTAAATAAACTGCTTGCAAAACATTTTGCAAGTCGCGTGTGTTGGGCTACCACCAGGAGTTCCTCGAGGAAACGCAGGGTCTCGGAATGTCTATCAGAAAATATAGACAATAAGAGTTATTCAGATTTTGCGGCATTATGTAGGATTAACCCTCTCTATTCCCGAAATTCTAAAATGCGAGACTTGAATCTGGCACAAAAACACGTAGTTAAGCAGAGTAACGGGTTCATTGACACCTGTGCCTATTTGTACTTATGCACACACATGGGTAATGCCGAATGCCTTGTTTGTGTTGTATAGATGTATGTGGTCACTGCTGCGGTACATGCAGCGTGAAGACGCACGCGCGTTCGGCAAGTGCCCGAGAGTGTTTATATTTCTTTTCCAAAAGCGTTTGAGAGCGTCACAACGCTTCTTGACTATAAACGCTGATACCTATGCACAGCATATCCGAAGCTATTGTCAATAGAAAGCCATAGCTATACTGCCCGTATTTCAGATGCGCTTTTGAAATTATTAATTTTGTTTTCTTATTTTTGGCTTAAGAGAGAAATTGCTTCTAAGATCGGAAACAACGCAGTATTGTAACCGACACCAAATGTTGAAGGAATTAAGAGCCAGTGCGTAATTGGGGCTCAATTCCTGGCATAAAATTATTCTAAAAAAATGACAATAAAAGAATTCTTATTCGAGCTATCCCCTCACCACTGTGAGAACAGAATGCAGCATTGGGACTCACGATGGGGACACAATAAATCCAATAACTCTTGTTATTATCTCATATAATTTGGATAGAGGATAGGAAGAGAGTTTAACAGCAGGAACTGACGCAATGCCAGGCCCTGCTGGAGCTGGGCTGGCTTAAGAGAAAAGACCGTGCGAGCCTGTGCAATACAGAGGCACATGGGTGACTCTGGGCTTTTCTCAGAGATATTACGAGAGCCGGGCGTAATGCTGGGGCTCGTATCAGGACTAGATGGGTAGTTTCTAGAAGGAAGATGGATAAGGTATGATATTCACTGCCTCGTGCGGTCGCCTTATGTACCGTGAACCCTACCAGCTCTTATCGCGCCACGATAGTATACCATATTTATACCATATATATGGTATACGATATTTATACCATAGAGCGTTCCGTGTTCTATCCTAGTGCGTTTTTCTGTTAATTGTCTGAGTCACCGATTCTTGATCGAAAGAACTTCAGATGCATATTGCGAAGTAGGCCCTTTAACCCCGATCACAGTAACATGATTTGAATTTTGGCTTGATCAACAACGCGCAAAATTTCCGTTGGAAAGAAAACGTAACGCGGTGAAATGAATCAAATGATTAGGCCATACATTTTTAGGAACTGCGTTCTACATATTCCGAGTCAAGAAGGCCTATTATTTCATGTAATTCGCAAGATAGTAGGCGATATAACGGCAATCGTAATATTAATTGAACAGATAAGCGAATGTTACTTCGAATCGCACGCCCAACCACTTAAAGTTTGGGGAATCATAAGTTTCGAAACGAAATTTCGTAATGATTTGGCTTCCGTAATGATCACTTACCTAAGTAAAATGGAAAAAATTGTTTTTATTGTATTAATAAGAATAAGATATAATACGAATATACGAAATACGAATGATAAATTGGATGCTCTTAAAAACTAATAATAGTTATATTTATTGTTATTCCTAATCCCATACCTTTTCATTGCAAGAACTATACGTCCATAGTACATGGCTATGCACTACGTAGCGTAGCACACGATAGTCAAGAAATGATTGCCAGATCGTCTCAGGATCTCACATTTTAATAGTCTGAGATTCTTTATATTGTTCAGTTCACGATCAAACACTTTTTTTATGTGGCATAACTATACGATTTCTCCATGTATTCTTTGATTTTTGTTATTTATTTCCTATGCGCCAATGGACGATTAGAAAATTGTGTAGCGTAACACTTACGTGTAGCCTGCTTTATAGCTTATGCACAATCTGCACTGATATTACCAATCAGAGTCTGCGGTGGAACCCCAGATAGTATCGCAAAAATTCGCGTCTGTATAGGTTGGCCAATTACTTCGTTTCCATCAACAGCATGTGGTAGAATCCCAGATCAAAGAGACTAAGCTGTCTTAATACTAAGCTGTGTATGGGTAATTCCCCAATATTTTTGTGAATCATTGCCAGTTTTTTCTCTCCATGCGGTACATCTGATACGTTCAATAATCGAGCACCCCACAGATTTCTTAAGTTCTTGATTCAAAGTGAAATATCTATAATGGAGGCCTTATTCAGGCTTTTACGTCGCCCTTCTCCCTTTTTCTTATTTCTACATAGAGACCCCCCTAGAGTGTTGTCTGCAACCACTCATCCTAATGCACTATACTGTATTACATTTCCACAAGGGCTCAGGGAATCTGCGTAAAACCTCGCCGATACAGGCGGCTTTATTTTTACTGAGTTTCTACTGTTTGAGAATACATTAGAAACTCATGAAAACTGTCTCTCCCTCTGGGGACGCTGCTTAACTCTGGGGACCGCCGAAGCCACACACCGATCGTACATCTACTGCTGTCGGTTTGATTCATAGTGAGATAGGTATTTTGTCTTTATTATGACTATCTTATCGTTTAAATCAATGCATACGTTCGTTATACTTATTGTTTCGTTATACTTATTACGCTTTATTGTTTCAAATATGAATGTGCATATTTAGTCATACCTTCTTCGCGTTTCAAACAAAATCATCTCTGAAGATTTTGAAATTTGTTTCATCGAACAAAGTACATAGTACGTGTTACAAATTACCCCAATCAATTTTTCAGTTAGTATGGATGAATGGATTCAACAAAATGATTCAATAAGTCGTAATAAATAATTATTCAATAAGAGCGAAGCAAATAATTCCGTGTAATAACATCAATGAAATTACTTCTTACTAAATAGCAAAAGTTATGTAAAATTCCAATGTAATACAATGAAACGAAAACTGTGTTCGAGAAAGTTGACATTTCCGTTCATGTGTATACATAATACAACAATATATTTAGTTTTTTTTCAAGTAATTAATTGGTTGATATAATAGGGCACTCACTGCAATAGATAAAACTCATGTTGTATTTGCTATCGTATTTTTATTAGAAGGTGTTCGTTTTAAGTAACCAATCCTGTCAACCTTTCGAACATATATTTTCCTTGAAAATACTGAAATATTTCGTAAATAGGCTTAGCGTGGCTAGTTGTGTTATCAGATGTAATCATTTTTTTAAGTTGTTCAGTTCCAGTTCCAAGGTACACCCGTGAGGGTTTTCACCTAGCTGCCCCCTAAATTCCCTTCCTATCACTACCACACACTTACATAAGCTAACCTAACTACCCTACCCACACTTCGCTAAGCTAAGCTAACCTTAATGTATCTGCAGACGACTTAGCTACACTGTACTGCATTTGCCGAGGGCACGGGGAAACTGCGGAAAACCCGTACCGGTACAGACAGCCGTATATTCTTCTGATTTCCCGGTTTATACACGAAAATAACTCACTTAAGTATAGACACCGAGGCCGCAGAAAAACTGACCTTTCTCTGGTTGATGAGCCAGGCCGTGCAGAGGTACTGGTCGTTGTACATCAACCGTACAACCACCAGTGTCGGTTGTGTGATACGAGTATTTGTACCGAATAATTTTTGTTGGAAGCGATTAAGTAAATTTGTCATTTCAAATATATCAGGGTGTCAACTGATTTGCTTCGAACAAAGTGTTTTATTTAGTTGATTATGCACTGCCTTTGTTTTTTTGAATAAAATTTTGTTGATGTCTTTAAATTTGAAGTCAACAAAATGAATTTGCTTGGATTAATTGATTTTTTGCTTCCTCATAGAGGAAGCTTTATTTTCGTGAAAAAAAATTTTTTCCGAGATTTTCATGTTAGGGTACTTAAAATAGTTCTTAAGAAGCGTCTGTATGTGATTGTTTTTTTTGAGGGGGAAAAAATGCTTTTTGCGCACGGTAACAGGTCTCTGCCTGTCCTGTGTTGGACTCGCCCAGTATAGTGCTGGGCCCTACCGACTAAAAAATCCAACCCTCATTTCCTTCTTTGGCCATGTTTTACCCCGGCGGTACTGCCGCAAAGCATTACTTCGCCGAGGTGGTCTGTGCTGTAGCTCCTTCTCTCCATTTTGCCGTTGTTGTTATGGCTTTCATGCCTCAGGAGGACGTGTTGTCACGTCCCTTTCTCCTCTGCTGCTCTCCTTCCCGCAGCTTTTTAAGAACTGTTGTTGCGAAGTTGCTAACAGCAGTCCAGTTGGCGTCTGACTCCACCATACAGTGCACGATGGTGTCGGGGGTGAGAGTCCTATTTAGCTGTTCCTCCAGCTCTCTTCTCTCCGCATGGAAACGTGGGCACTGGAAGAATGCGTGTTCTGCGTCTTCCGGTGTTCTGCAGTCTGCTGGACACTCAGGTGTGTCTTCATGCTTGAAGCGGTGAGGATACGCCCGGAAGCATCCGTGTGCGGAGAGCATCTGTGTCAGATAGTAGTTGACTTTCCCGTGTTTGCGATTTACCCAACTATCCACCTGCGGGATTAGACGATGTGTCCATCTCCCTTTGACCGATGCGTCCCATTCTGCTTGCCAATGGAGAAGGCTTTCCATCTTTCCTTCTTCACGTTGCTCCTCTCGAAGATCTGGAGCAGCGCTCCTCTGCTGGTATAGCTTTTTTCTCTCCTCCGCCAGGGCGTGGATGGGTAACAGTCGAGCGATGACACACACTGCATCTTCCGACACAGTGCGGAATGCACTGGAAACCCTTAAAGCGGTAAGCCGGTAGACTGATGCCACATTCCTGCGGCATTCCTGAATTTTCAGGGCGTCTCCCCAGATGGCAATTGCATATGTAAGAACAGAAGTAATTACTGATGCCAGTAGCTTCCTCCTGTCTTGCCTCGGGCCACCGACATTTGGCATGAGTCTCGCCAACGCCGACGCCACCTTGGTTGCCTTCTCCGCGACTTACTTCACGTGTTATTTGAAGTTGAGTCGAAAGTCCAGCATCACTCCCAGGTACTTGAAGAATGACTGGGAAATGATGCAGTGGTGAGACTGACCGTTTCGACTATCTTTCTGCTCGTGATCAGCATGGCTTCTGATAAGCATAAGCAAATCTCGTGCTACCTCGCAGTGATTTAGGTTCACTTGGAGTACCCTTATTTTTGCTTGGCAATGAGCTCCTGAAATGCCTTTTTGTATGCAGGACACCTGCTGCTTCCAGCAAAGTGCTTGCACGAGGCTCCAGCTTTATCCTCGCTGCAGACTGAGCAGTGTGGTTCCGATTCGCATTTCTCGGCTTTACGCCCTTCTGTTCTACACCTGATGCAAAGTTTGGATCTATCTGCAGTATTTTTGCTGGCCTTGGACAGATGTCCGTAACGCCAGCACTTGAAGCGCTCCATCAGCTTGACCACTTCTCTTACCCGACATACAGCCGATCCGATGCGTAGCTTGCCTACATCAATGACGATAGGAAGTACAGCTACAGCAGTTTGGGTACCACCATATGCATGTCGGAGGGATTTGACGGCTTCGGATGTCACTGGGTTCCCCAAAGCCTTTGAGAGTGCTTCAGCAATCTCTGGTTTCGTGGTTACCTCGTCGAGATGCTTGATCGCGAGTGCAGTTTCCTGGACTCGGCTCTTTACGTTAGCGTCGTCCCCCAGTACCGAGTGTATGGCTGTTTGATACTCTGCAATTTTTCCTTGGCTGGCCTTGTTGAGTACCATGATATACTCTCCTGCCTGTGTCCTTCGTATGTTTTTGACACTTTCGCCGACTACTTGGAGAGATGGATCACCTCTGACCTTTCTAAGAATGTCAGCGTAGGTCATTTCGCCTTTCTGCTGAATGATTAAGGCATTCGGCAGGATAGGCTGGCTGCGTTTCTTCGGTGCAGGTTTTTTTCTTGTTTTCCCTGACCTTCTCCCAGTCATCGGTCTTCTCTTTGGCTGGAGGCACCTGAATGGGGAGAGACATGGGTGGTTGTTCCACTTTCTCTTTATCCCTTCTTCGTTTCGCCTTCTAAAGCTTACGCACGTCTTGCGGGGGAGAAATCTCCTTCCTCTTATATGTCTCCCCGGGCCGTTTCTGTGTCGCGGGGGTAACTTCTTCGGTGTCACCAATCTTCGGTGATGTTTCTGTTGTCACCGACGTCTTTGTTGTTTTAGGCTCTTTAGGTTCTATACCTGCTCCTCCAAACACTTTCTTATCGAGCTCAAGGAACCTGTTATACGTCACCATTATTGTGTTCACCTGGGCTTTGATGTCCTTGTGAACATTGTTTCTGGGCATTACGTAGCTGAGCAAGTCGGTTATTTTTACGCCGAGTTTTTTCAGCTCTTCGTCCCTTTTGGCGAGCTCTTTCCGGCTTCACTTATCGCATTTCGGGCCAAGTGATCCACTCCCTTCTTCTCTTCTCTTCTCTCCTCTTCTTTGCGGTCGTTGGATGACGACGTCCCGGGGCCCGCGCTCGCACTCCTGTTGGTCGCTGGTACTGGGGTATTCAATTCCTGCACCGTAGTTGAATTTTCTGAAAAGATCTCCAGCGCGATTTGATTGGAAGAGGTTGACTCTCCCTGCTGTTGGTCCGTGAGAGGTATTCTAATTGCCTTCTACCCTCTACATCTGGAGAGCGTTCCCCTATCCGCCACCTGAGGTGCGCCACGTAGGGGTAGCAGCCTCCCCCTGTGGTGTGTGTGTGTTTGTGTGTGTGCAGATTTCCTTGTACGCACGATAACTATCGTAATTTTTTACGGATTTTCTTATAATTTGGCACCTAAGTAGGTTATCATATAACAAAGTTTGGGATTGTATTTGACGCGAATCGGTTGAAATTTTTTTTTCTTACAGCATCTTTAAAATTTTGAAAAAATTGTTTTTCCGCTATAACTTAAGCAATCAAAAAGGCAGCGGGCTTAAATTTTGTGTATAAATAGATTACCCGTGAAACAAATGTACCAAATTTCGCGAGAATCTGTCGAACCGTTCTGATTTTATTACAATTTAAATTTTTTCCAAAATGTCTGAAAGTACTATATCTCATGCAAATTCTGAGATATCCAGCTGCAATTGCCGATATGATTTTACGATTATTGATTTCCAATTAAGATTTTAGTCGAAGAAACTGTTAAAATGATGAAAATTTCGATTTTGGTGAACAAAAAGAAATAAAAAGCTTTCACGGAGAAAAAAAATTTTGAAATTTTCCACAGATTGATCTTAAATTTTCTTTACACTTGAACGACCATTTTAAAAGATATTTGGGATAAATTTGACAATAATCGGTCGAGTGGTTCAAATTTTATGGCGTTTTTAATTATTTGAAAAATCTCGTTCGAGTTCTTGCTCATGTAAATTACTAGGTATCGGGTTCTAATTGAGTTTACATATGGACTATCATTAACCAATTTTCGAGTAACAATTTTACACGAATCGCACGAGCGGTAATAATTTTACGTCACTTTGAATTTTTATAAAAATGTCTTCCGAGTTTAAACAAGCCTGCAAAGTAGAACCTTTTAAATTGCTTCCTCATTATTTTTCGCTTTTTTTCTCAATATACACTGAAGAAAATTGGCCACACTGAGGAAAAAATACATGGTTCAAATAACAATACTATACTTTTACCATACAGTATACATCCCAAAAGGCACGGTTATGTTTTAAAGTTACGACAACGGTAACATATTATAGCTGCACCGATAAAAAGAATTGGTAATACCAACCGAATTTGCGGTTACGGGTGGCAAAACAAATATTTGGTTGATTCGAAGAAATATTCGTTCCAATCAACCAAATATTTCGTTTGAAAGCGTAGCGAAAGAAATATTTGGTTGATTGGAGCGAATATTTCTTCGAATCAACCAAATATTTGTTCCGCCACCCGTAACCGCTGATTCGGTTGGTATTACCAATTCTTTTTATCGGTGTGTAAATATAGTAATAGCTCAATTAATTAAATACATACAGTTGATTATATGCATAAATGCGGTAAAATTTAATAAACTCCCATATTAGCGTCTAAGCTAATTTTCAAATTCTTCGCCAGTTTCCTGGCGATATCTCGAAACCGACCGTGATATCGATTTTTGTATCAACGATTTTTTTTCTTTTCACTGCCGCTACTCATGTGAGAGACAGCAAAACTTGTGTTGCTCCTTTTCTTTCGCATTCGCAATAAATCTTGTGCATAGTCAGAAGAAAGACTTTTATTATTCATACCTACAACACATACAATCAAGTATTAATCGATATGATCGTTCCTCATGGGAAATATGTCGGCATATTTGGACCTACCATTCTACTATATATTTCTCTCAGAACAGTGAAACACATTGAATGTGTACGCAAGGGTGTACACATCTCATGAAGATGGATATGATTGCGATATCATCGTTTTTTTCTGGCTATTAATTTGCTCCGCTTATCAAGAATTCTCATAACTAAGGGTTTAAGACGATGGTTATGTGAACACACGATTACCGCGAACGCACGTTTTATTTTACCGGAAGAATTCGGTATGTCTGACAGAAGTTTTGATAAATTTCGTTTATTAGTGCTAGCCATAATCATCGCAGAAAATTGATAAAGTTGCTAATGGTGCATTCGTACACTGAAGAAGAAAACTTTTGCACAAACTGATCTTTGAATCCTCACATCTACGGGTTCAAAGTGATACCATACCCAATTACGGCAAGTGGACGATTCAGGTCTTGATTAATGCAGTTTACTTATAGATACATTGTAGACATTATAACAAATGAAATAAGTTGCTGATGGCGTATTCGCACACTGAATAAAAGTATTTGTAGAATCTGATCAGTAAGATACAAGTCAGGGGTAGAGGATGAGCGATTTTATGCCCGCGTTACACGCACGAAATGAGGATACTTTATTGAAGTTCGTGAAGAGGTTCTTTCCCGTCTAGTTCCTAGGCTAAAGTGACGAATGACATTGATAAAACTTGAAGAATTCCGTAGATTTTTGTAATGTACCTTCCTATGTGTGAGATATTCTTTAATTTTTCTCAATTCGATTTTCCATTATCTGTTTATTTATTTTTAATATAGGAATTTTTCATTGAATTATTGGTGAAACATTTTCATATACCTAATATTCCCACAAATACGTAGATATTTTTCCTTGCACTGCCCAGACGTTAAGTTTTTCTTTCGGTGTTCCATAAAATTCGTCTGATGGCTCTTTCTGCTTTCACAGTAGCTCTATAGGAATAATATACATAACGACTTGGGGAAAATTATGGAAATGTATTTTTCTCTTTCCTCACCGAGTGGAGTCAGTAAGCCGCAACCAGATGTTGACATTCCGGTCAGAGAAAGTAGGGACTGTTCAGTACCGTATACGACGGTGGCATACTGCGAAATCTTTTTCTTCCATTGAAATAACTTGTTTTCCTTTTTTGTCTTACGACGAACTTTATAAACGTGTATTTTATTGAAATCCTTTTTTTCATTGAAAGACAGAAGTCAAATCGTCTCAATACCTGAATAATTAAAGCGTAAAGGGGAATTTTATATTGCCATTCCGAGGCTCTCTGATTTCAGCTTTAACTTCAACTCCCTTGCTCTGAAATATACCCTTTAAGATGCAATCGCAGCTCATATTCATCTAGCTTTATTTAGTTCCATTCTGTTTTAATATTCGTGACTATAATGTGAATAGATATATTTTTGGAAGCACATTACCTTGCGTTACATTAAATTCATGCTCATTATTAGTAACTTTCTGGATGCGATCTCTTCAAAACTTCTTATCTCATCCACGTATGCGCTCCATATGAACATACAAAATATTGTACCACGAAAATAATATATATAATAAATCATGCTTTTTTGAAAATCTAAGTATATTGTTTATGACTTTTGCATTTATTCTTGCAAGATTCCTATCCACACACGGAGAAAATGGTGTAGTTGTAGGGACCACGGAATTGATACGTGGAAACCAACGGGCATGGTAGAATACGACATTAGTAATAGTTATTGTGTGTCAGAAATGTCAACCGACCGATTGGTAATGTCAACCGACCAATTGGAAATGCCAACTGAACTATGTCCAATGTTCCAAGTATTTAAAGATCGGATTCCCAACTAAACAGCTTTTTCCGTGCATATTTTATAACAGTATTTCAAGTGGCAAAACGCTTCAACTTAAAAAGATGAATGTAAAAATCGAATGTAATATAGTTTTAAAAAAAGTCAGTTTTGAGCGATCCATGCTGCGTTAGCAGGCTGAAATGGACTCAAATACCTATCAGCTCTTTGACTCAATAAGCGAAACAACCCCCTTCAAGCGTTCTTTATATTTCAAGAGCCTGACGTATAAATTGACGCTACCGTAACTGCAAATAGAAACCACCTGGTAGAAGAAGTGGTACAAAAACGCTGGACATCAGTTACAATATGCGGATGCGTGGGTTTATATTATTACGTGGTTCGAACTTTTAATAGTACACAACTTTTTGTAGGATAATATATATTTTCATAATACAAAAATATTTTGACAACGCCGCCATGTAAAAAAATCGAGCGTCAAAAAGAATTCCGTACAGTGGAACTGGGAATCCGTGATTTCATCGAGTTTACCGAATCCTGGTTTTTTTTTCCATAGTGGATTATCACGGGTCATTGAAACCTGAATTAATGAAAATTAATACATCATTTCTTGCTTACGTCAGTTTTATGAGAAACGTCAGTTGAAAAATCAGAAACGGTGATAAGAATGATTTTTATTGCATTCACGTTAGCTGCGGTACAATCAATTTTATGAAAGTTAACATGGAAGTTGGTTGCTATTGACGGACACTGTCAGCGATAAGCGAACAGTAAATATGGTACATGGGTATATTTGCATTCCATTAACATGTTGTAGAACGAGCAGAATTTCTCCATAGAAGCGAAGATAATGAGTCGCGATTTCAAAAAACAATGTGACATCAGTTGGAACATGTGAAAAATCTACGATGTGATATACAAAATCGAGGTACTTTTGCTATAAAAGAAAAATACATTTTTTAAATTGAAAGGCTTTTGCAGTCAAATAAAAGCAAATTATTTAAATTACTATACCAAAAAAGAATTCGACATCGCACTTGTATAGTTAATTTAGTATACTAGTTTATGCATAAAAACTTCCAATGCATGTGCGTTACATTTCGAAGAGTTTTTTTTTTCACATTGTTCATAAAAAATTGTTTACAGGTGCATTAGGTGAACTAGAATAGAATGGGACTGACGTTGAAGTGAGTATATTTAATTATTCTATCAATCACATACATTACGATGTGCAATACAAGAACCAAATCACGGTATCAACTATTTGTCGAGAATCAAATGGTCACTTAGGTTTTGGTTAACCCGTACATTCCAGCCCGGCAGTTAAATAAAAGTTACGCAAATCAAACGTCATGAAAGGGTTTGTTTTTGCTTTACCGCATTCTGCCATTTCAAATCTGATAGCTGAAGCGTTAGCTGTTGGAATACATAACCAGAGCATGCCTTGTGGATGTGTCTATTCTGACGGAACATTCGCAAGCCTACATACCGGGCTGTGCGCTTGACATGCTGTACTGTAGCTGCATCGCTACACTATAACGATCATTCGCTTCCGAGCGGGCGAGACGAAAGCTCGACTCCAGAGGCGAACCAAGAATAATTAGGATATTACTCTTACTCGTCCCATGGGCTACGAATGACACGGGATTAACCTTCGCCGTAGCGGGTTCGATCCCTCTCCTCGCTTGAAAAATTGTCTCGCAACACGTTCTGCGTACACCAGAACGAGAGAAAAACATAGCAGGCAGAAAGAGAGAATAGATGGTGATAAGTTGAGAAATCAGAAACCGTGAGAGGGTGTAAATAAGAGACCGGAAGGGAAAAGATAGAGGGACACAGAGAGAGAAGGTATCATCCTCGTATCTAGAGACATCATATGTGCTCATCCCGCAGACTATTAACTTGTCCAACAAATTGTTTGCTAATCCAACGAATTGCTTGCTAATTTAAAGAATTGCTTGGTAATCTAAGAAATTGTTTGCTTATCCAATAAATTGTTTGCTAATCCAATAAATTGTCTGCTAATCCAATAAATTGTCTGCTAATCCAATAAATTGTCTGCTAATCCAATAAATTGTTTGCTAATCCAATAAATTGTTTGCTAATTCAATAAATTGTTTGCTAATCCAATAAATTGTTTGCTAATCCAATAAATTGTTTGCTAATTCAATAAATTGTTTGCTAATCCAATAAATTGTTTGCTAATCCAATAAATTGTTTACTAATTACTTCAGTAACCGTCTCCATTAATGCTTCAAAAGCTCATCATCTTTGAACCGTACACGTCAAAGTTGGAAGCTCAGAAGGATCGCCATTCCGATAATTTCGACGAATAAGGGAGAAATAAATTCACCCATTCACGCGGGTTCACTGTATGTGGCACACAGGCTTCGTTCCCTTTTGTCGTTTAAAATGTTGTCTCGTGACACTTTCTACGTACAACGAACGCGAGAAAAATGTAGATAGAGAAAGAAGAAGCTAGAGGGCCGATAGAAACAGCAGATGGTGATAACTTGAGAATCTGGAAACCGTAAGCGTGTAAAAAAGTGAATAAGAGAGAAGGATAAAGAGAGGCAAGGGGTCTGGAGACACCCTCGCATCTAGAGACATCATATATTCCATGAGTTCACTGGAGTGTCTTTCGGGTTTGTACTCACAGGCACGAGTTATTAAGCCCAAATCTGCAAATCGAATCTCTACGACCTCTGTGCAGGTGAAAGCTCAGATAAACGCACGACCTCGACGTGAGAAATAGGAAGAAATCGCATAAATCCGATCTCGCAGCCCGTCGATGGGAAAAATTAAATTACGCATTTATCGCAGAATTATGCCTTTCAACCGTCACGGTTAAATAACTGAACGCAGTTTGCTTCGATGTCTGAGCGAAGAAAGTGCGACCGACTGACCCTTCGAGCAGCTGAATATGATGCGCAGTGATATTCAGCTTGGTGAATGTTCGGAACAAGTGCGCACATTGTCGGCAGAAAAGTGAGGAAAATAGTGATAAGTAAAAGTTAACTCGAAAAAGTATGAAATATGCATGAAAATAGAATTGCTGCTAGCATATTCATCATCGTGGATGAAAAAGAGATTGGAAATAAGGAATTATTTTACAACTATTTCTGCGGAAGAATATTTGTTATGCACACCGGATGCGTTTAAAAAAAATTTGAGGCTGACAATCGATTTTAAAAAAGTATGAAGTTGTTTAAATACTCAAGCAGCTGAACATGATGTTACTGTGCAGTGATACTCAGCTTGGCGAATCTCGTCAATTCCCTTCGGCAAAGAAACAAAAAAAAGCTTTGTTCCAAGGATCAAAAAAATATATTTTCTTTACACGTGCATGCAAAATTCGAGTTTTCCCACCGTTCACAGCCAGCCAAAGTAGCTGAATGCCGCGCGGTGTGCAAAATGCCTTGCACACCGCGCGAAGCGTTTTGCCCACTGTTTGAGGTTGCTATGGTAACTCCGAGGACTAACCGCTTTTTGCATGTCTGTAAGCGGCGGATAAATCCGGATTTTGCATTGCACTCGTAAAGAAAAATATGGCTCGATACAAGAGGTCAAACTCGCTTCACTCGCGGTGCGCAAAACGCTCGTTTGGCCTCTTGTATCGAAAAATAGTATTTTTGAATGACATAAACACATCAATACGTGATATCTAACGATGGAAATCAGCAGTTTCAATCTATCTTCCTCCTCTCAGCATTGGCACCTTTTCTTCAAACATAATACATGGGAAAACAGGATCACAAAAATTTCATAGTATTCATAAGACATTGTTGCCTACTGGAAAACCTTATGTACACGAAGTCTTTTTGAAATGTTCGATAGTTTGGCCAAAGAAATTTCAGCAAGCATCTCTGCTCTGTGGTGATGTCTGGTTTTCGAAAATTACTCACTCATAAACAGGCACGTACGTAACCTTGCAGAGCTGCACTTAAGCACCGACCACGAGATTAACCCTATTAGAGACTCTCAAGTGCTTATCACAAAGATTAACTACAAGCCGAGAACTATACGTAGAACCATCTAATGCAGGTCCTTGAAATATTGGCCGAGCACTCCCAAGCGATTTGCTCCCAAGCGTATTGAATTATTGATTCGAACACCCTAATCGCTGAGGTGAATTCTAAATATCACTGGAGCTCATGTGTTGAAAAATCTCAACACCTGCGGGGTTTCTGCTTATAAAGGAATGCATCAAGTATTCAAGAATGGAAAGAATAAGATCTCCATGGAATAGCCAGATAATTGAGAGACTTGCGAAGAATTAAAACGATGTAAACTAATCCGTTATGAAAGTTTGCCCTAGAGAAATGGATATCTCCTTAACTAACGGAAATTTTATACCAGTAATAAATATGAGATTGCTTTATTCGTCATGCTAACGATAAAGGCAGCGACAGTGAATTGTTTTTTCCATTATCAAAGTAATTACGCTATTGAAAGTATTCTGCAAATTCACAGAATCTAATTTAGGTAATAAATGGTCAAAATATCATAATGTTAAAGAAAATGATATACGTTTTCGTTGCATTAGCATTTAATTTTAATTTAATTTAATTTAATTAATTTAATTTAATTTAACTATTAAGTTAAAAGGTACTTAATATTTTAAAATGATTCTGGCCACATGGACTCTTTGTTTTTTAATTTAAACATCTAAAAAATTTGATAGCTGGAGAATTTTTAGTGGGAAGTAGGTTTTAATTAAATCTAATTTCATTCCAGGATTGGAGATAAAAATTTATTTTTCATCTTCAATGGAAAGTCTTAAGCAACCCTTATCATTATGCTTCGCACTGTACGTACAGAGCTGCCCCTCGGTGAAAAAGTATGTTAATTGATTTAGGCCACCATATAGAAGTAGCTTTGTAAAGCGAATGATAAGCAGTCTGTACGTTCTTCCGAAAATATTTTGACGTGCGAACGAAACTTCCTCCTATGTGTAAGCAAAATTAGTAAAATACCCGAATGCACAGTTAATCGTTGGCTGTTGCTCCATAAGTCACTCGTAAATTACGTGCCACCGTTTAGCCGTTTGTTCTTCCGCCTGACTAATCGCGTACCGAATCTAGTATCTGTAAATGTCCTCGGAGCTCTAGCTCATTGGACTAACAAGACGACTCGTAATTATGCATGCAAAATCATGTACAACAATATTCCACAGCATACTTATCCTTGTTTGCTGCATTCCTTATGCAGAAGTTATGTACCGTGGCACTCTGCAAACCACAGCTATTCCTCTGTTTCCCAGCACTAATGGACGCAAGGAAGCTTTCGGACGTAAAGGTAAACGTCAGCGCTGGTATTTCGGATCTGTTTTGCTTCCTTGTAAGTTCTGTTTTCATGGAAAACTTTGTTCCGCTGTAAAGTTCTTCATGCTATAACCTTCAAAATGGTCCAAAACATTGAGAAAAATGGCTTAGAAGAATTGTCCAGGTGGTTTTAAGTATATGAACGTATGTGCAACGCAGTCCGAATTTAGCGTGAATTCGAACACGAAACATCGGACGCTCAGTAATTGCAAATTTTCAGCCCTTGATGCGCAATACGTTTCCACATTTACTACGGCAAAAAAAACACTTGTTTTACAAATAACCACTACCGCGCTTTTATTCCTTTAACAAAAAGTTGTTTTGTAGATTAATTTTTGCTTTTAGTATCTCGAGAAATAATTATTTCAGATCAATGAGGGATGGTTGATTAATTTAGGAATGTTGCATTGATTCAATGCCACTACTTTTCACTGAGTTTGAGATCATCAATAAAAAAGATATTATTAAAACTTAAGAATATTTGTTCATAAACGAAGATTTTACAGAATCAAGGAAACCTTTTTTCTCGGTAAAATGTTGAACGCCCATTTATCAGTAACCTTTTTTATTGTTTTCGCCGTTCTCGGATTTGTTGATGCACTGTGAGTTTGATTAGATACGAGGAAGAGGATAATACTGAATACATGGCAAAGCTGAGCAGAACATCGTTACACTAAATTCTATCAAATTTCATGCAGGCGCTCCTTAAGATCCTCCCACTTAAGTCAGCCGTTCCGTGCAATTAACCTTGAGCCCTGTGATCGCAAAGCTCCTCAGAGACTTGATACCCCTGCATTAATAGCAAATATAACCATGGGCGTCTATGAATAATCATTTACATGAAATTATCCCTAGAATTAAAATTCATTTGCGTTGAGTCATAAGCAGTTATCAACATTTTTTTCGCATCGCATCTTTCCCATTCGATAGCTTCTATACCTCATATTTTTTGTTTCCTATCTCGTACTCCTACATCGAGAAGAGGGTTTAGTATCATCAGTTTTACCGGTGCGGTCGTATGAAATTTGTTTGAATCAGAAGAGGTATGTTCGAATCAACTATACCGACGTTCTGAAAAAAAACTGGTAGGTTTGGGTTTACAGTATATACCATCCACTACCAGCACAATATTGGTTTGATATAATCAACACCTGAATTAAATCAAAAACATCTTCATTTTTATATTGAATCGTATGCACTGTCAGGGTTGATAAGAAAACAAAGTTGAATCAGCCGCACGTTTGGTTTGCTTAAAAAAAAATCGCTGTTCCAACCAATCGATTGACCTAAACAGAGTAGCGATTAAATTTGAAATTATCCTATTATAGAATGCATGTGACTAAATACTTCTATTCCATAATTTCCACACATGTTACTGGTGTTGAGTTTTTATCGTTAATTCAACACTGTTAAAAAATTCTGGAATATCCTTTATGTGTAGTCAAGCGTAGGACAACTTAGTAGGCTTATATATGCTGAGGGCTTCAAACACTTGCGAGAAAGGCTCCGTTCATTCGCCATCTAGTAGCATTATCCGCAGCACTGATGCACAATGCTCCGTTAGATGGCGAGAGGCCGAAGCGACTCTCGCAAGTGATCGCAAAACATCACAAATTACAAAAATATATTTATCTTGCTTGGGTTAAAAAAAATTATTACTAAGAATATTTCGGTTAATTAAACGGAACTTTCATTGTTTCATATTAAAATTATTGTTTCTCCCGATAAACTATAATGTAGTCTCTTTAAGCTTACGTATGGTCAGTTCAACCAAAGAACTTAATTATTGTAGCGTTTGAACGCCAGATGTGCGTCAGCACTTTTGGTGCTATTGAGTCGCAATATTTGTAAGCTTGACTGATCTTGGTTCGCTCTTACCGGGTGCGCAGTCGTCATCGTCACCACCATAGGGGCAACATGAGCCGGCGTCTATTCGTTTTTATTACGTTGCTGAATAAAGTGTTATTCTATTATATAAATTGGCCTGCATATTATTTATTAAAAACACTACAGTGGTGGAGATAAAAAGATTTTGTCTGCGATAAAGGATCGCTCTGATTTTGGCGGATTTTTTGAGTGAAAATTAGTCAAGTGGTTGGCAACGTGGAAGCATGGTTGATGGCAAGCGTTTATTTGCGGAGCGAAGGGCTCTGGAAACAGATAAGGCAAAATTCGAGGAAGAGAAGAGAACAATGGAAGCAGTTGGCGATTGGCAGCGCCCAATACAGCGTTGAGGGCTCAAGGTGCATCTACTCCGGCGAGTTGATCAGCGGTGCAAGACAAAGATGACAAAGATTATGTCAGGAGACATCCTGACAACGGAATAAAATTCACTTTTTACAAACTAGAATTACTGTACATGTATTATAATAGAATTACAAACAGGATTTTTTGCAGATTTTTCAGTGAGTAAAGATGTCCTACGATTGATCATCACACGGATATCGTTCGTGTCGAGATGGGTCTGTGTCGAACTCGGGCGGTGTAGAATTTTGTAGTGTAGAACTCATGTCGTGCCGAACATACGTCATGTCGAACTTTACCCCGTTGTACTACCGCTGTGTTAAGATTTGTCGTTGTGAACTTGGGCTGCATGAAATTTGTTATGTCGAATTACTGCTACGTGAAAAATTTGTAGTGTTCATGTCATGCTGTGCAAGACTTCGTCGTAACGATTACTGCCTTGATCAAGTTTTCTGTGTTAAATTCAATCCCCACAAATGTTCCTCGCATAGAAGGTAATTCGTTTTTACTTTTACTCTGTCGAGTCAATGTTGCGAACAACTTCGTCGTGCTCAATTGAATGAGTTACTAACGATGTGGTGTACACATCCTCGTGTACAGATGAGTCTGTGTAGAGATGGGTTCTGTAGAATTAGGGTATTGCCATACAAGGTACTAGTAGCAAAATAATCTCCATATCAAAATTGGGGAGACTTGATCTGTTCGACGTTATTATCGCAAGGAGAATATATGATCCAACCATATGAGCGATATGTCATGCATAGCAAGTACAATACATAGGTATACGTTCATACAAGCTATATATGCATACAACAATGTTGCATAATCTGCATAGACGCGGGAAACAGTGGAGCTAAAGTTTCGCTCAGTATTGGTCCTGATAATGAACGAGTCATTGCAATCTATGTGCAATTGGGAAGAATCGATTAAGCAATTCCGACTGGAATTACGACGGAATCGATCTACCATTTGCAGGATAGTTTCAATACGCGACAATACGAATCCAATCCCAAGAATAATATACCCAAGATAATATCAGTGGCTTCGGGACTGCAATATTACTGCCGATATATCGAACAAATTGCCATGTCGAATCCAGTAGTTGCAGTTGGACGGCTTATCTATTATTTTCAAAGGACGACTCGTATCATCTCCTTAAGCGATTTCTTTTACGTCAGAAAATTACTCCGTTGCGTGACTGGTTTGTCGCGTGCAATTCCGAAATAACAGATCAATTTTTGTTTATTTTCAATACTTGACGTCTGTATAACAGATACAATAAAATAGAGAATGGCCGAACGAAAAGGAGGAATGCAGGGTAACGGTGTAAAAAAAATGGACTCAAGAATATTCTGAATCGATTTTGTTTGTGTTCGATCTTAACCGTCGGTTCATTTGATTTTTTTTAATAATGCAATAGTCGTTCTTTTTCAAATAATGTAATGGTAATGTAAGTGAGTGCGAATGCATCTAACCTGACATTTTATTTATTAGCTGATATATCAAATTTAATATACGTGTGGCCTTAAATTATTTATTTCTACAACGAATTTTCTAATCTTCGTGGCTTTTGGTAGAAAATACTGTTATTATACATTCCTTCTCTTACATATAAAATGTATTATATCAAATTATGTAAACAAGCTTTCTTTACCCGATCGAAGTTTGTACAAAATGTTTTTAGCAGTCAGAAATTATGAATGAAACCATAAAATTCGTGAGCAGTTTTGATGCTAATTGCAGATCATTATATATTGTTCTTCACGTGCAATTCGTTGTCAAAGACCAAACTTCCATCCCGAGAATCTATAAAATTTTCGATGTGAAGCGGTGCAGAGAGGATTTAGCGAGAAAGAGAAGTAATGAAGCTGAAATACCAGCAGAAGCTTTTCGGTTTTCTCAGACGATATTGTTATATAGATATATTTTACATCGCACTTTGCCTCTACGTTCGACTCCACTGAAGCGTGATATCACGCACCAAACTCTGGATATTACGGAGATTCAACGACATGGCTCATCTATAAAAGTCTTTATGACTTTGAAGTGTGGAAAAATGTACGATGTCACTGAAAGTCTCGATTTGAAGGTTACTTTTTTCAAATCACCGTAATAATATTAGAAACGGGTGTTTTCAGGACTACCATATACGACTTGACAACGATCGTAGAGATCAAAATTTAATGTCTTGGAAAAAAAAAGGTGAGTCTTTAAGTTCGAGTCCTGAGCTGGACTCAAAGGCGGATTCATCACTACTGCCGCCCTAGGCTAAAAAAATGTCGCCTTTTCTGCAATATTAGAAATAATATTTAACACGAAGGTTGAATAACTCGATATTTAAATTCTTTAATAGAGGTTCTTTACAACAGGAACATACATATTTTTATGGGAAAACAAATTCCACATCAGTCGTCGATAATAATATTTAAACGTTTGATAAACTCTTCTTAACTTTACGCATAGTCATAGTAGATAATATACGTTTGATCTTTAGCATACGCATCTCATATTTTCACGTCTTGACTTTTGTGTTGCGAATGACTCGATTACATCGTCATAATTCAACGATCGCGATAAATCCAATTTACGGGTTTCCCTAATCACATTTCCTTCTTTCTCACTTTTTTCCTTAGCACGTTTTTTGTACTCCGCACAACTTAATTTTTTTCTCCTGTCACTCATTTTCGCTGATCTAAATCATACACATGAACGTTGCTCGATAATACTAGAAATACGAAAGGTAGCAATGTGAACCGATCGAAATATAATTCAGTCAAGGAAAACCTTGTGGCAAATGTGAATCTGTCTGCACTCGGGAACGTTAAGTCTGGTAATACAGTGCTACAACAATTTCGCGAGCAAGGCGGCAGAATCGTCGGAATGAGCTTAAGCGCGTTCAGGCAGGCGGAATATACATTGTATATACATTGTATTAGGATAACTCATTCTAACACTGACTGCGGAAGTACATTTCGGTTGGTCTGCATCAGCTACTTTTCGTATTTCTAGCATTATCGTATTATCGAGCAACGTTCATATGTATGATTCAGATTAGCTGAAATAAGGGACGGAATACAAAACTTTATTGGAATAATGCATTCTAATACAATGTATCTTTCTAGCTTGGAATAACTATAAACGTTACAATTGTAAATCGAGATTTATCCTATGTAGACATTTATTTTATTTAACTGCAAAATTATGAAAATGTTATAAATGTTTTTTTAATAGTATATGATTTGAAAACGGTGTAACCGCGGACAAATTTTGCCGCCTCGAAAATTTGCCGCCCTAGGCTGTAGCCTACTCAGCCTACTGGTAAATCCGCCTCTGGCTGGACTCAAGGATCAGTGCAAAATAGTACTCGATATATTTCAAAATTCTTCTCTAATGGAATAGTAAAATTTAGAGTATGACATTTATGCAGAGCGAGAAAAGACACAAGAGGTATATTTAAAGAAGCCACAACAATTCTCCCATCTATAAAGTGACTCAGTATAGTTTTTAAAGTATAATTAATGAATTATTTTTTATTCATCATTTATGTCGATTTTAAATGATGAATGATTTTTCATGCATCACGTCTCGGTCATTCAAATCATATGAATAAGCAATTTTTTTGGTTATTTGAATGACTGTAATATGAAATATGAAAGAGAATCAATGTAATATAGTCAGAACTTGATAGATTTACATGACTGCGAATAAGAAAAAATTCAGGACACTAGTACATAAGCACTATTCTGGGCTTTATAGGATCGGGTTATTAACGCATTTGATGAGATGCAGTAAGCATAAGAATGAATAAAGCGAAAGGGAGAATTTCGGATGGGATATACCTTTCAAAAGATATGTATGTGGAATGAATCTATGTATCCAAACAACAACAATAAACAATATACCACTGGAAATATTTCATCTCTCTTATATACACTGAGGGAAATTACGCGGTCCTGGTAACTTTTCATTAATACTTATATTTTATTAGTCCGGCTGACTATTTTTTTAGTTACATTTACTGTCTCGTAGTTACGTTAACAGTTAATAGAGTTAATATAAGTAATGAAATATCCCCAATAAAATTATGTAACCTTAAAAAATATCACTTATCATTAAATCGTTACCAGAACCATCGCAATTTCTCTGGGTGTGCATTTGCTATTTATAAACGCCTATTGCTAAATGAATGTAAATAGATTTAAGCATCTGCTCTGAAAATTACCTTTAATCTCAATCACATTACTTGTAATCATAATAGTTTCGGATGCGGAAAATCAATGGACGAAACATTAAGAATTTTCCGGCACAAAAGTTTTTTATATGCATTATTATGTACTGAACTATTTTGCACAAAGCAGGAATCTATTATTATTTGTACACAACTATTCAAATATATATATTCAATGTTTCTGAATTGAGTTAGCCAATGAATCTGAATATCTAGCGCATTTAATAACATATTTATCAAATTCATTGTTATTATGATTGCAGCTTGTTCTGTTTCGGTTTCGGCATGGACACTGGTTGCAATTTCTGTGGAGAGATACTACGCAATATGTCATCCTCTGAGATCGCGTCGCTGGCAAACTCTATCACATTCTTATCGTCTCATCGTGGCTATATGGACGTGTAGTCTACTTGTTATGTCGCCGATAGCTGGTCTCAGTGAACTGATACCCACAAGCACCGGTGAGTACAAAATTTGCTAATTGAAGGTATCATCCGTGTTGTATCATAGTACTTACAAATTATTACCTCCCGTGAAGAAATCTTATCAGGGTTCTGCCAAGGCTCTGATTAATTTTCCCTAATTATATTAGGGGCCTTATGTGGAAGCCTTATAGGGTTTTCTAAAGGACGGTCACGGTCCTTTTTCCGGGGCCTTTAGAGCCTTAAAATTAGGGGCCTTTAAAGGCTGCCCTATTAAGTCCTTACTAAAATGATATAGAAATTTAATTAAAAAATATATATTTGTTATTATTTAGTTGAGTAATGTTGTACTTTTAATAAGATATTTTCGTCTTTCTCTACACGCTGGTACATATTAATCGCTGAAAAAACATATTACTTTTTTTTTCCACATTGACGGGATTCAAACCTAGAACCCTCCGGATGGCTCTTTCGGTCGTTCAAATCAGATGAATGTGCATTTTTTTTTGTCTATTTTAATGACTGTAATATGAAATAAAATTAATGTAATATAGTCAGAACTTGATAGATTTACATGACGGCGTCTAATGTGTAAAAAAAAGCACATTCAGTAATTTTTTTACGGAAATTGGTCACATCGAATCGAGCTGTTTTATTGTTTGCGCGAATTAGTTGGTTTGTATCTAGGTGCGTGACTGTCTGACTGACCTGAGGGCCAGTATTAGAATCGGTAACCCCCGGGCTGACTTCGACGGTCATTCGTCGGATGGTGACCACCAATTTTGCCATGGAAACCTCGGATTGCCATATAAGACCCTTATCTGGCAAAGTTATTATTGATTTGTTTACTTGGTGCCATGTTCAAACCTAACTGGGCCCTTAACCCCTTGACTGTGAGTGACAAACATATGGGCAAAAAAAAGTCGTGCCATTTTTGTGTCATGACACATATATAGGCATTTGAAAAACACCCTATTTCTACTGCATCGATTGGATTGTAATTTGGTACATCATGGTTTTTGGGGTTGGAACAGTTTTTTCTAACACAAAAATGGTACGAAAATGTAATTTTTACCTCACTGCGAAAGGGTTAAGTGATTACTCTATCAAATCCTTCGCCATGGAAACCTAGAAAAACCTTATCAGGGCCCTACTTGGGAGTGATATGGCAAACCCTTTTAGGGTGTCCACATTAAAGCCTGAAAGGGCCCTTTATCTTAGGGCATCCCTAATAATTTTCTTCACGGGCTCTGAGGGAATGGAATTCTGAAATCTGATTCCTAGTTGACTATGGGCACGTGGGCACACTGACCTTACGCCTCACATGGCGTGCAGAGATGCGTGGGATAACCAACTATCTCTTGATAGTATCGATTGGCGCCCTCGTTTATTGTGCTCGCTAAGCCGAACCCTTCAGTTCTGAAAAGACTGCCTTGAAACGCTTGCAGCTGTCACAGTCGATATGTGGTAAAAGAATGAATGCCATGGTTAAAAAGAATCCGTGCGTGCTCGAATTGCAATCCAAACAGAGGTGCCATCGAAGGCGGATATGAATAAAACACAAATACAGAGGTTTTCTACATTATTGCGTACTACAAAAACGTTACAAGAGTTTGCGTGCCTTTATGGAAGAAGCAGCTAGTCGATACCTCAGGCTATAAAGACGTCCAGTTTAATGCCCTATCGGTTTTTTTTCCTGTTTGTGATGCATTGCTGTGAACTCGGTAAAACTCTTTCTCTTGTACGTAAGATATCGATTTGAAGCGATTGGGTATACGACAACTGGAACAACGCAGTATTCGATGGTCTCTTCGGTACAAGTGGTGAATCGCCGGCAGCGTTTCCAAAGCGAATAGAAAAGAGACGTTGTTCACCGTTTCTCCTATAGCTTTCTTGACTCCTAGACACTTTCTTCTGATGTATTTTATGAACATTTTTTATGATTTAAATTGTGAAATCATTTTACGTAAAAACGAATAATTTGATAAGAAACGTACTCGAATAAATAAGTTTAGAAGCTTCGTTTTTAAGGTTTTTTCGAGGTTTCCATGCCAGGACACTCAGAATACTCTAGAAGATCGATAAAAATGGTTTAGAAAAATGTCCGTGTCCGTATCCGTGTATTTGTGTGTGTGTGTGTGTGTGTGTGTGTGTGTGTGTAGGGCTTTGAAAGTTCAATCATCTGCAACTTGAAAACCGTTCAATCGATTGCGTTGCAATTTGGTACACAAATGGAACAGCAGTCCATCCTTGACTGATGCAATTTTCGCAAAATGTATGAATCTTAAAGGTTTTTTTTTTCAAGTAAGGACGTGCACGCTTTAGCTTTCGTAAAATAGGCGATATTTCGCTAAATCAGACGTGGAGGTACTGGTAATGTTGTTTAATCTTAAATTTGACCGAAATTGGAGAAGCGGTTCAGGTTTTATAGAGTTTCGAGAGATTAAAAAAAAATTCATGTTTTTGCTGTAATTCTGGCAGAACATAAGATAAAACGTTCTTAAATATCACACATAAAATCGATACCATTTAACGGTGATTGGTACATTGTTTTGTCATAATCTGCAATATGCTTCAAATTTCGCACAACTTTAACTTTCAGAAGAAATTATGTTATTGCATAACCATATTTTTACCATATAACATGTTTCCCTGAGAGGATAGCAATGCTTTTATAGTTAGTCTAATTAATCAAAATATAGTATCATGTACAATATTTTCGTAAATATGCCAATTATCTCTGTATGGTATTTCCAACTATCCATTCTTTAACTATTTATAGAGTATTCTAAGCGATGTAAAATGATAAAGCCAGATGAACTATATAGTTATTTTCAAACGATGTATAGTTTTTTTTTGCTTTGCTATACAGTTGTAAGCAATACACAAAGTGTAGACTCAATTATTGCTCAATAGTTTAAAATACTCGCTATTATTGCCAGATTTAAAACACTTTTGAGTATTATAACCAAGATATAGTGAAAAGTAAACGTTTAGACTTTGTTAATGTGGATGTATGTACTATGTAAAATAAATTCTTGTGAATTGTATGTTTCACTTATAAAACCATGTAAAATAACTTCTTGTGAATTGTATGTTTCACACATAAAAAAAATTGTTGACACACCCTAATACACACATTCACATAATACACAATTTACGTACAGTTTTTGGATTAAATAATTTTAAAAAATATATAATCGCTCTTACGTCACTTTCTTTGAATATCATATAATATTGGTATTATTTTCTTTCACTCTCATATGGAATATATAGTACTCCACTTTTAACACTTGGATTGACTGATACACTGAGAGAAATAGATACTACCCGATAGTGAAAATATACAATCGAATAGTATATCGGATGCTTCGTATAGGGATCACTCTCTAGAGTGCAACAGTTAGTATAATTATAGTAATGGTTAATATCTGATTGTACCAAGTACATTCCGTATAATAAACCCTTACAATACACACAATACACGGTACTATCCAAATACTACCCAATAGTATATAATATTTAGTATATCGGATATTAAAAATATTAGTATCTATTTCTCTCAGTGTAGTGCAAACTTCCGGCCGGTAACCAATATGTAGGCTTATCAGTCAAACCCTTTTTTTCACACGTTACGTATCATCTCCGCATGAGGACGTCCACTCAGCGGGATAGTCCAGAAAGAAGAGAGAACCTATTCCGGACGTTATTGGACGTTGTGGTGTGCTTGGATAACTTCGTTCATCTTCGTCACATTAATGATCGATAATGTTTGCCTTTATCGGTTTACATGTTATCGATCTCACATCGAGAATTGTCGCGCGAAATATAAACAAATAAATATAACATACGATAGGGAAGTTTCTGTCGATTTCTACACAGTCATCTCTTGATATATTTTATATGCGTGTTTGTGTCATTCTCTGCGTGAGTTAGTTCATCAGTACTAAGATGGATGGTCACCGGGCTGACCCTAAATGTCACTAAATGGATGAGTGGCCGTTACGCCGACTCTATCACTACTTGGTTACGTGTCTGCCTATTTTACTGTGGCGGTCTATAGTAAGATGGATGACCACTTAACTGACCCTAACGGCCAATACTTAAATGGGTAGGTGATTTGCTGACACTAACATTCAATACTCACATGAGTGATCGCCTTATGTTATGTTCAGGGGCTGGAGCTGCATAACTCGTAAATCTTTTACTCAGGGAAATTTTTTTGTGACTTGTTAATCATGTTACCTGTTTTACATAAGGATACATTTATGGGAAAGTAAAATTTTCCCCAATATCCCCAGCTGATGAGGCTCTGATCGGGTTGGTAGGCTTGCCTCATCTGAATCATGTCAGGCTTTCCTACCTTAACCTTATCAGGCCCTGACCAGAGCCACATCGGGCTTGTCCTGGCTGTACCCGAACAGGGCTGGATAAAGTATCAGGCAGCCTGACTTTAATTTATGCTCAGTTTGGTTAGTACGCAGAAAGTCATCATACATAACCACACATTTTTTCTTTGTAAAGGAAGCTTTCCTGATATCATCATTTTTCGCTTCGCGATTTTCATACCAGGATATTTATATTGGTTTGGATCGTCAAGATCAGTGGCTTAAAAGGATGTAGAGTTAGCTTTGTAAGAAGTGAACATTAATGGAGAACCAACGAGCAAGGTTTCATTTTGGGTTATTTTTATTTCATTTTCTACTACATTTCAATTGAAACATTTTTTAGTGTACACGCGGAAACTAAGTATCTGTTATTTAACTGAGCACTTTATACATATTATTAGAAATATGGAGGTATACGGATGGACAGCCCTTATGGGATGATGGAGCCTATAATGTTTACCAATATCGAAACGATAGCGAGAGCTCAAGCTCCTTCTTCTTCTTGTCGCCTGGCTATCAGCTATCAGTTAACGGCATGTGCGACAACCTTAGCACCTAAGCCTTACTATCGTTTCATACCACTTGTACTACCTTGTACCTTAACGTCCGCGATATTGTGATGTGATATTACCAGCGTATTTTGTACATTCGTTGAGAAAGCTGTTATATATAGCCGGTTTCCTGCGTTGACTGATTGTTCACTAGCTCATAAAATGCGCGAAAACGATAAAGGTTGAATTTATTCAACAGATCGCAAAACTGTTGAAGTTGTTACGTTTGCGAAAAACTTTTTTTAGTTGTGTACCGTAGAACATCACAATGCCGATCTCCCTCTTGCGGCTCTTTACGTTAGAGACTAAGACCTGGCCGAATATAGTACCAGGGGCTGGAGCTGCATAACTTGTATATCTTTTACTCAGGTAGACTTTTTTGTGACTTGTTAATCACGTTACCTGTTCTACATAAGGATACATTTATGGGAAAGTAAAATTTTCCCCAATATCCCCAACTGATGAAGCTCTGATCGGGTTTGTAGGCTTGCCTCATCTGAATCGTGTCAGGCTTTTCTAGCTTAACCTTATCAGGCCCTAACCAGAGCCACATTGGGCTTGTCCTGGTTATACCCGAACAGGGCTTCATAAAGTATCGGGCAGCCTGACTTCAATTTATGCTCAGTTTGATTAGTACGCAGAAAGTCATCATACATAACCACACATTTTTTCTTCGTAAAGGAAGCTTTGCTGATATCATCATTTTTCACTTCGCGATTTTCATACCAGGATATTCAGATTGGTTTGGATCGTCAAGATCAGTGGCTTAAAAGGATGTAGAGTTAGCTTTGTAAAAAGTGAACATTAATGGAGAACCAATGAGGAAGGTTTCACTTTGGATTATTTTTATTTCATTTTCTACTACATTTCAATTAAAACATTTTTTAGTGTACACTCGGAAACTAAGTATCTGTTATTTAACTGAGCACTTTATACATATTATTAGAAATATGGAGGTATACGGATGGACAGCCCTTATGGGATGATGGAGCCTATAATGTTTACCAAGATCGAAACGATAGCGAGAGCTCAAGCTCCTTCTTCTTCTTGTCGCCTGGCTATCAGCTATCAGTTAACGGCATGTGCGACAACCTTAGCACCTAAGCCTTACTATCGTTTCATACCACTTGTAATACCTTGTACCTTAACGTCCGCGATATTGTGATGTGATATTACCAGCGCATTTTGTACGTTCGTTGAGAAAGCTGTTATATATAGCCGGTTTCCCGCGTTCACTGATTGTGCACTAGCTTATAAAATGCACGAAAATGATAAAGGTTGAATTTATTCAACAGACCGCATAACTGTTGAAGTTGTTACGTTCGCGAAAAACTCTTTTTAGTTGTGTACTGTAGAACATCACAATGCCGATCTCCCTCTTGCGGCTCTTTACGTTGGAGACTAAGACCTGGCCGAATATAGTACCAGGGGCTAGAGCTGCATAACTTGTATATCTTTTACTCAGGTAGACTTTTTGGTGACTTGTTAATCACGTTACCTGTTCTACATAAGCATACATTTATGGGAAAGTAAAATTTTCCCCAATATACCCAACTGATAAGGCTCTGATCGGGTTGGTAGGCTTGCCTCATCTGAATCATGTCAGGCTTTCCTACCTTAACCTTATCAGGCCCTGACCAGAGCCACATCGGGCTTGTCCTGGCTGTACCCGAACAGGGCTTGATAAAGTATCAGGCAGCCTGACTTTAATTTATGCTCAGTTTGGTTAGTACGCAGAAAGTCATCATACATAACCACACATTTTTTCTTCGTAAAGGAAGCCTTGCTGATATCATCATTTTTCGCTTCGCGATTTTCATACCAGGATATTCAGATTGGTTTGGATCATCAAGATCAGTGGTTTAAAAGGATGAAGAGTTAGCTTTGTAAGAAGTGAACATTAATGGAGAACCAATGAGCAAGGTTTCATTTTGGATTATTTTTATTTCATTTTCTACAACATTTCAATTAAAACATTTTTTAGTGTACACGCGGGAACTAAGTATCTGTTATTTGACTGAGCACTTTATACATATTATTAGAAATATGGAGGTATACGGATGGACAGCCCTTATGGGATGATGGAGCCTGTAATGTTTACCAAGATCGAAACGATGACGAGAGCTCAAGCTCCTTCTTCTTGTCGCCTGGCTATCAGCTATCAGTTAACGGCATGTGCGACAACCTTAGCACCTAAGCCTTACTATCGTTTCATACCACTTGTACTACCTTGTACCTTAACGTCCGCGATATTGTGATGTGATATTACCAGCGTATTTTGTACGTTCGTTGAGAAAGCTGTTATATATAGCCAGTTTCCCGCGTTCACTGATTGTTCACTAGCTCATAAAATGCGCGAAAACGATAAAGGTTGAATTTATTCAACAGATCGCAAAACTGTTGAAGTTGTTACGTTTGCGAAAAACTCTTTTTAGTTGTGTACCGTAGAACATCACAATGCCGATCTCCCTCTTGCGGCTCTTTACGTTGGAGACTAAGACCTGGCCGAGTATAGTACCATAATTGGAAAGGAACTGGAAAGTCAGCAATTACAGTCTTAATGCTTACTTTCTAATCAGTTTGTACTTCACTTGTACTAGATCACATTGATTCAGTTTTTAAAATATGTAAGCGCTTTTGTACTAATTATAATAATACAAATATGCACAATCGATTAAATGTATTTTTATTCTTTGAAACCCTTGTAAATGAAGAGTGTTTATTTATTTCAAACTCGAGGCTGACTGTATCGGCATAGGTTTTTCCGCAATGTTTCCCCTATGCCCTTAGCATAAATGCTGTGGCAAATGCGATATTGAGCCTCACGGCACCGAAGCTACGTCACGATTTTCGTCGAGAATGTAAACACAGACTGCAGCTGTCTACATGTTACCCGCACAGTTACCTGTGTGTCTCACGTGTACATCTTGGGCTTCATGGCGTCCGTGTTTTTATTTTTCGACGGCACCGGAAATCGGACCCGCCACTTACTGATGCTTTGGGCTAGAGGTCAGTACTCTAATCATCAGACGACTGCACCGGTTTTGGCTATCATTATCTATGCTGTAAAGTTTTAACACGCAACTACCAGTATAATGTTACAAATATCAAAATCATCATCCTTATGGTAGAACTCTTAGCGTTATAAAATAGAATCGACTAAATTAATTACTGGACATGTCGAGCATAATGACTCGACAACAGTGGTGCTAAAATTACGCAGCGCATCGTTATAACGAACGAAAGCATATCACATATAAAATGAAATAACGAGATACATGTTGACGTTGTGCTATCGCAGCGAGGGAGGGGGCGACGCATTGATGGTTTGCAACGGTATTCCAAATAATTATCGGTGGAATAAATGCTTGTATTTCAAAAGGGTAGAACACGTGCCATTTGGCGAAGTACGATCATAACGGCAGAAGGATATTTTCGTTGTGCCATGTCACTGTACATACTGAATTATGTATAGCTTATCTTGCTCACGGGTTATTATTTCTGTACTCTCGGTACATTTATTGGGCGTGTCCACTTTAAATGCACGCTTCACCACGTAGATATATATAAATAGCTACGGGGTGAGTCTAGTCCGGGCCAGTATTGTCATAACTAACCCGACAGCATATTCCGACGACCGCGCGTTTTTTTACTTTTTATTACGTTGAGATGGAGTACTACGGTACAGAGTTGAAAAATATTGAACCAGCTCGATGGATTGACTGTATTTGCAGTTCTTTTTACCTGTACCAAAAAAAACGCGAAATTCGCATAGGAAAAATTTATAATTTTTAAAAATATGCGAACGATTATTATTTCGCAATTTTCTGTTAACCCTCATTTTTTATTTCAGCTGCTTATAGAGTAGGATAATATTTGTCAAAGTTACTTCTGTTTTTAATTTGAATTTTTTTTTACAAGTAACTATTTGCAAAGCCTAAAAGAAACGCACGTACTTTTGAATTGGCAGGGGACCGACTCTACACCTCCCAAGTCTACACAAAGATAGGTCTACACAAAAAGTCGACACAGAAAGACTGTACACGCAGACAGCTCGACACCGAAAACTCGGCACGAAAAACTCGACACCAAAAACTCTGCACGAAAAACTCGACACCGAAAAGTCAACACGAAAAACTCGACACGCCGAAAAGTCGGCACAAAAAACTCGACACCGAAAAGTCGGCACGAAAAACTTGACACCGAAAAGTCGACACTTTGATCGATTTTCGGGAATTTTAAGGCCCTATCCGATGTGAAATTTTCCGTTAATTACAATTTTTATTTCACTCTGTGGGCAAATCGCGATTGCGCAAGCGAAGCGTGCGTGAAACTTTGTTTACACACGTCGTGAAATAAAAATAGGTACGATACTCGCGCGAAATAGTATATTACACTACAAGAGCAGAAAGTTTGAGATTCCTGCACAAGTAAAAAAAAAGTTTTGTCGCACTAGTATGATACTATCGTTCAAGGGGATATCTGAATAGATCATATTTTGTTTCAAATGAAAAAAGTAATGTATTTCTGGGTTTTCAGTGAAAAATATCACGATTTTTAAAAACAACATATTCGTTGTCTGCTGGCAAAAATTCATCGAAATAGTGGGTTAAAAATGAAATAAAACCACGTTTTACGCACCGAATAAAATAAAAATTGTAATTAACGGAAAATTTCACATCGGATAGGGCCTTAAAATTCCCCAAAATCGATCGAAGTGTCGACTTTTCGGTGTTGAGTTTTTCGTGCTGAGTTTTCGGTGTCGAGTTTTTTGTGCCGACTTTTCGGCGTGTCGAGTTTTTCGTGTTGACTTTTCGGTGTCGAGTTTTTCGTGCAGAGTTTTTGGTGTCGAGTTTTTCGTGCCGAGTTTTCGGTGTCGAGCTGTCTGCGTGTACAGTCTTTCTGTGTCGACTTTTTGTGTAGACCTATCTTTGTGTAGACTTGGGAGGTGTAGAGTCGGTCCCCTGCCTTTGAATTTTGAATCAAGTTTGGTTCAGTAATTTTTATATTTATAAATGTGCGCATGGTAAATGAGATAAGCCGTTTCTTGACACTACTCTTTTGATTAGGCATCCATGTGAGATTTAAGAATCAACTGTACTAAAAATATTATTAATAAGCTATCATTCAAATAATAAAATATCGTAAATGATTGAATACGACAGTGCATGCGTGGTTAAAATCGAATTAATTACGAGACGGGATAATATACGTCGGAAACTGAATTTTCCACCATATTGCACAATGTCATGCATAAACAAGTCCATTTAACTGGGTTTCCGAGAACGCTGTAAAATTGAATCACGGGCATATAAAACACGATTTTCGTAACCGTTATAGTTTAATGTACATTCATTTCCCTTCACACATATAGATTATTTCAGTGAACCATTTGATGAATAAAAACTGCCATTACCGGTACATTAAATTTTAAACAGACGCTTTTTAGAAAATATTTTTCACAGATGGGCTCTACATGTAATTCATAATCATTTGGCTCGTTTTATTGCGACCTTCAATCACACATTCTCTAAAATAGATTAGGATCCATCGTTTACCATTGTGCTTCAGTATTAGTTTTTTTTTTCCTTCCATAATCTAGTCCATAAGCCCTATTTCTCAGTCTTATAGTTTCTTTAATCTTATTGCACAAAAAAATTTGTGCAAGAATTTTAATTAACTCCTAGTGATTCTTTTGAGGAATCATCGGAATATTAGTCTGACTAAAAGAATAAGAATGTATTACATCGGACATTAAAAATCTATATTTCGGACACAATTATTTTGACCTTCGTGAAAAGAAAGCTCTTGAAAAAAAATTCTGTACTCACGTAACGGTTTTACTCATTTTTTTTATTTGATAAACAGGAAGAAAGTCGAAACTTTCATTTGTAAGGATATTATGATTCTCTCTACTCAATGAACGCTGTTTTGTAGGAAGCATGTGATAGCTTGAAAGACCACCTTCAATTTAGATATTCGATTCTGTGTTGAATAAATATTCCTTTACTTTTCCAACTACAAAAAAAAAAAGTCACTTAAGACAAATTGCTGACTTTGTTGGTAGGATGATTGTCAAGATTTGTATGACCTTATTTTTTCTTATCTTTTTGTATAATATTTAATTTATTCTATTCACATACCACTTTCCATGATATCTCATCAATATTGATTATGAATTCAGAATTATATTTAACACCTCTTTTACGGAGAATATACACGCACGGCCTTGCCCTCTTTTCTTGTACCTTCACGTTAATAAGAGAATAATTTGCGAATGAGTCACGAGGACACTCCCATACCTCGACTTTTGTCTGAACACTCTTTTAATTTACAGGTTAAGAATTCATTAGTGTAGTGCGCACTGCCTGGTAAAAACTACCTTTACAACGTTCATTCATGTTTTGCAGGTCATAGGAAATGCCGTGAAACGTGGCCTGGAAATGGAGAGTATGAGAGGGCTTACAATTTGATATTGGACGTTGTTCTCTTGCTAGTTCCGTTATGGGTACTTGCGGCTACGTACACTCTTGTTACGAGAACACTCTGCAGATCGGATCCAATGACCATGTCTACACTGGAACGTAGCAGGGAACAATCAAGCAAGTATTCCAGCATTGTATTGCTAATTCCTCTTGAAAAATAAAATTCCATGACAAGAGCTGATCAAATTTATCGAAAATCTATTACCATGCACGTGCAAATATGGGATATAATATCTCTACATCAAACTCGATATTAAATAGACCGATTATTGAATTGCGCGATTATTAATAATAATCGGTGCAACCATTGGTGAAAATGTATTTTTAAAATTCAACGAGGATGATGTTCGATCAAGTGGAGAATATTAATTTCCATGGGTGCAGATTGTTTTTATCGGTTAATCCTCAGTATGCCACTTGGCTTTATCTCCCCTTCCCTTCATTTCCCATTCCATTCTTCGAGTTCTCTGCCCATGGTGTTGTCCGCAACCACTTTTCCGAACCCAATACTATATTGAATTTGCTAATACTATATTGAAGAGGGCACAGGAAAACTGCGGAAACCCTGATGGATGCAGACGGCTAAATTTTTTTATTTTTCTCTTAAATATTCGATCCAATTCATTATTTTTTCGTATTTACAAACAAATTTAAAACATTCGTTTAACAGTTGAATGAAATTTCACTTATAATTAAACTTCACGACAGACAATGGCTCCAGAATTTACCTTAAACTTGAAACTCCAATTGAAATTGATCTTACATGGCGGAGAGGGCGATATTCTGAGCTTTAAAAATTCATAACTAGAAAACTATCGATACAAACGGAAAATTTGTAGGCACTTTTTCTCTTCCCAATGATCTGAAGATCACGAAAAAAGATACGCGAACGTCAATATATCGGATCTGTAATTTAGAGACATGAATTTATCGAGAGTCGCATTGATCTACGTGTTCATCAAATGGGAAATCTATAAATCGTTTGAGCTACCTCTAAAAAATTTTTTATCGCGCTAAAATTTTGAGAAGAGTTGCTTAAAGGTACAAACTCTAGATTAAAACGATGCAAAATGAAGAAAAACAAAAAAAAAATTCGACACACGCTAATGTACATGCAATTCGATGAACGGTGCAATATTACATTCCACGAATACTGATCTCATTGTATTCAGAATTTCTCCCAAATACGCTTTTCCCATTTTTATGTAACGATCCTTTTAAGTGAAGTGAATTTCTCACTTTATCGATTGCTTCTAAATTGTCAAGTGATCTTTTCAAGAAACCCCACGTCAATGGTAATTAATAATAATAAATAATTTGACAGCGGCATATGACATATGAGTTCAAATATTGTTATGGCACATACAACTTAACACCTTTCTCTCTATATGCGTGTTCACATTAAGGCCCTTGAAAAAATTGTATACCTGCAAAAATAGCTCGACGCGTCTGCGCGACTTCTCCCTTGGCGTCCTTTACTTCTCGTGTATTACGACCTCTCAGTGGGTAGCACGTAAAGCTACGAATGCATCTCAGTAATTAAGCAAAAATGTGTTCAGACATTTGTGAGCGTCCTCGACCCGTTATTACTTTTGCGAAAAAAAGCATGTTAGCTCCGGAAATGAAGCATTTGAGCGACAAAATATATAGTGGAAAGACAGATATTTCAGAAAAGGTCTAATTCACGACTGACCTTAAAAAAATATTTCACCTTGACTTTATTAGACATACTTGCGAGTAAAATATTGGCCCGGTCCTTCTATAACTCTTTGTGTGCTCGACAAATGAGGGTGGCAGGGGTGGTTTTATGTCCGTGGGGAAAATGAGACGCTTGGACAAAGGACGAAATGCAAATTTCTTCCCTCGTATTACGACTCACTTCGATTTCAAATGAGGCAGTGAGACGAAGGTGCTTTAGACCGACAGCGAAAGAAAGTCCGACTTTCCTTCCTTTACGATGCGCCAAGCTCTCACCATCCCTCTATAGATACTTTACTTTTTACTTTGCCTTTTTCACTACTCTTGTCACTTATAAGTGAATCGGAATTCTGGTGTTTCACGAGAAATGCTCTCCGCTCACTGTTTTACGTAAATGCGCTCGGAGTTGTAGCCCAGACGAATGGGAAGGGAGGAGGGAAGAAAGCAAAAACAAAGAATAAATAAAACACTAGACAGAGGCGCACGTGACCGCCAAGATACTGGACAACTTTCCATATCGGCGCATATTACAGCCTGTCATTTTCTTCCAGTGTACTGTGTCCTTCGCTCTTTCGGGGTGGGGTCAAAGTTCCAAATGGTAAATTCACGAAGATCTAAAATTCCAAAATTTAATATTTCACCTGAATTTTTGACGAAATGTTTTCTAGCGAATTTCTTCAAAAATGTAGGTGAGATATTAAGACTCGGAGTATTAGACTTCCGTTCATTTACTATTCGGAACTTTAACCCCAATTCACTTGCCTCTTGGAGGCAAAGTTCCGAATGGTAGATACTCGAAGGTCTGAAATTTTGTAATTTGATATCTCACCCACATTTTTGACAAAATTCGCTAAAAAATTTTTCTTCAAAAATTTGGCAGGCCCAAAGCTACGTAAGGTTCCGTGTTAACTGTTAAAAAAACCGTCGAAAATAACTGTACATAACGATTTGCTTTCCTCATTTCTGTTAGATCCGAATGGAAAACCTGTCTCTAATGGAAAATAGTGATAAGAAAAACATGTTGATACCTTTCTTTTGAAAAATTGTACATTTAAACCTTAAGTACATACCGAGCATCATAATTCTGCAATTTTGCGACGACATATATGGTGCACCTAAATGGTGTGGAAAAAACAGTAAAAATCTTAGCCTATCGTAGTTTCCAGATCAAACCGGTAAACAAATTTTGGTGTTTGATAACTTATTTTATCTGCCGGAGAATTTCTCCTAGGATATGTGTAGCAATTCTAGATTCCGTGGAAATTGCATTTAGTGTTACCAATGATTCACTGAATTTTTACGAAGGAAATATTGATTTGCACATGGGAAATGACAGCTCAAAAAGACCTCAAATAAACATTTTTACACACATCTTAGAATGCACTTTGAAAGCTATAGCAGGTTAAAATGTTTCGTTTTAGGTTACACCACTTTGTAATACACGATTGATCCTCAGATTAATTCAATAAATAAAAGATTCTATCCTCCAACAGTTGCTCGCTTCGTTGAGTTCATCAGAGTCCTTTTTCCGTTCCCGTCCCGTAATAATTGCCCAAATATCTTTCAACCATAACCCATCATAGAAACAGCCACAGTATAAGATAGCGCAACCAAACCACGTACGCTTTCTATAATTTGGTAATATGTGCACATAATATATTTTCTTCATCTTCCAGCAAGCTGTTCAATTCCATCGGTCGTGTATGTAAATGCAAAAGGAAATCCTCTGACACGATGTCCTTCAACTGGACTGACGATTCGGGATCAAAATCGACTTTATATGACGGCAGCTACGGATCGTCACCCATCAAGCGTTTCCATACATCTCGACAGTAAGGACAATACGAGCAGTTTACCCACGACTTTGGTCTCCACGAAGTACGTGATTGACGGGGAGAAAGAGCTATCATCACAAACGAGGAGCATTGGAGTTGCGCCTTCGAGGTCCTGGCACGAATCAATAGGAAGAAGGACCTTAAGACGTACGAATCCTGGTAGAGCATTGATGAGAAAAAAACGAATTGTAAAAATGCTTCTTGTGGTCGTACTCGAGTTTTTTGTTTGCTGGACTCCTTTGTACGTAATCAATACCCTCGCTCTCTTCAGGCCAGTAGCTGTTTACGACGGCCTCGGCTCGACAGGAATAAGTTTCTTTCAACTTCTCGCGTACTCGAGTTCCTGCTGCAATCCCATTACCTATTGCTTCATGAATGACGGATTCAGGAAGAGTTTTCTAGGGCTCTTCAAGCGTTGCGACTGTTGCAGTTGTGCGAGAGGTGAAACTCCGTAAATTATCACTTTTCGCAATGTCTTCCACTTTACTACTCTGTGTTCTCACCCGCCCTCGTCTGGCCGAGCCAGACAATCCTTTTGCCGGAAGACGCGGCCAACACGCTTGACAGCCAAGAAGAGACCCCGAGGAGTTGTAGTTAAGATTACGGTAACGCTTGTAACCATGAAAAAGCTCGAAAGAAGGCAAAAGTTTGGACTCAAGTTATTGGGAGGAAAGATTGTACGCATGTTTCCTCGGGATATGTTTTTACACGATGCAGTAGTAAGTTTTGGAAAATTGACGCCTTAAGATCCTTCGGTAAAGTGTATATATAGAGTATATATATTGGGGTGTGACAAAAAAGGCGATATTTTTTTTATTTCTTTGATCTCCGCCCGAAGACCGCAGAATATGTCTTAGTAATGATCCTGTCAAAAGCGGAGCTCATCATTTTAATTCTTAGAGGTCCATCATCGCATTTCAAGTTTTCCCATTTAAATAACACGGGAAAGTGATTTTCTTCCATTCTTTCTCCCTGCAACCTGAGAAGAAATTTTTTTTTCATACCATCAATGACTACACATTATAAATCATCAAATTTCGAACAAAAAATCTTGTTGAATTGAATTTCTATCTTCAACGTTCGATTTATTACAGAGCCTTGTATAATTTCTTATCGGATATGGGTAAAAAACCATCAAAATAAGATTCAATTAGTCTGTAACTTAAAACCGTTAGCAATACATCAAATTTCACCCGGATTTTTATGAAAATTCAATGTTCTAATGAATTTCTATTGACTTTTTTTGTACTAACATCAGTAGTTTACTTAACGACAGTTAAAAATACAAAAACCATAACTTTTTTGGTCTGTAACTTTGTAAATATCAACGATACGAAAAACTCGTTAACAACTTTTTTGTAGTGCGTCAGACGGACGACGAAATTTAAGTTTAACTTTTTGTCCTAACTTCAATACATTAGTTGAAAAATGTAAAAAAAAAAACGGAAAATTTAAAACATTCAAAATTTCAAGGCTCTGTAATAAATCAAATATTGTAGATAGAAATTCGACTCAATAAGATTTTTAATTCGAAATTTAATGATTCATAAGATGTAGTCATTGGTTTTATGAAAAAAAATTTTTTAGGTTGCAGGAAGAAAGAATAGAAAAAAATCACTTTCCTGTGATATTTTGGGCGGAGAGCAAGAAAAAAAATAGCGCTTATTTTTGGCACACCCTAATATATATATTAGGGTGGGTCGAAAAAAAAAAAAATTTCGCTTTTATTTTGCATCGTTTGAAACTATCGATTTAAACGAAAAATTTGTAAGCACTTTTTCTTTTCCCAATGATCTGAAGATAACGAAAAAAGATACGCGAACGTCGATATATCGTATCTGTAATTTTGGGACATGAATTTATTGAGAGTCGAATTCATCTACGTACTAATCAAATGGGAAATCTATTAATCGTTTGAGCTATCTTTAAAAAAATTTTACCACCCTAAAATTTTGAGAAGAGTGGCTTAAAGGTACAAACTATAGATTAAAACGATGCAAAATGAAAAAGAAAAAAAAAAATTTCGACACACCCTAATATATATATATATATATTCGTTCCTAGTCGTTGCTTTCTAATTGTATTATGAACTGTTACAAAAAAAAACCGTCGTTGTACCAAATAATTTTGAAAAACCAGCCTAGAAACTAGAGATACTGAAGCGATTGAAAATATTCCAGTACATATAACAATGCTTGATTGAAACAATTATTATTCGAAAGGTTTTTGAGATGAATAAGATGTAAATGGGAGATCTTTTATAACCGACAGCTCTTGGTTGTTCTATCTAAACATGTTTCCATGTTTTTCAGTGACATTGTCGATACACTGAAAGACAAAGAGAGTCGTGCAAGTTCGAATGTATGTTGTTGGATAAATGGAAAAGGATTGTATGCAGGTATCCTCGATTATGCCCTGCTAATATACAAGACTTTGTATAGTGTTTCTTAATTTTTTAAATTATACTGAATTGTTTATTTTCGGATTGTCCTTTGAAATTTATCCAGACAAATAATAATTGAGTTGTTGTTATAGGGAGAGTATTTTGAAGAATAGCTTTTACATGACAATGTGGAAATATATTACGGTATTTCGATAATCTTCACTACATATACTATATATAATTTCGGCGACTGAACCTCTAGGAAACCGCTCTATAATATATAATATAAAAAAAATACAATAAAAAGTTACTGTTCCAGATAAATTCAAACTTAAATTGAGTTTTTTGTATTTCCAATCGTGTGTCTGGTATTTTATTTCTCACAGTATTACAGTATTTCCTGAGCTGGAATGGAAAGAATCACTCCAATGTTTGGTTGACAACACAAGCTAATTAGTCTTAATAGAAAAAATGTCTACACTTTTGTCATAAAAAATAAACAGACAGCACACAACCAATGCTACGATGCTCTTATCCAGCTGTCACATTGTAGAATATGCGCCTTAGTACCAATACTTTTCGATTGTCGTATACTAAGTAGAGGTATCATTCCCATAGTTTTGTCTCATTGTATGATTGCGTAACAAGATAATCAATGTAAATTGTACAATTTTCTATAATAATTTACATACTCCTCAAATACTTTCACGGACGGAAATGGTAGTAACTATTAAAAAACTTGTTGTTGAATAAATATAACCGATTTTATTGAACGATTAGAGAATGTTTCATTCGCCTCTTTGGATTATGTTTTTATTCCTTTTAACGATCGAGTTCACGGTGGAAATCGACGTCAAACGTCGAGACGATTGTAAAAGGTAAGTTATTAGTTATGGATACAATAGTCATTATAATCCATCACTTACATTCTGAAATGCCATGACGTTATTTTGATTTTACACAATCCAGGTTTGCGTAACGATTCACCCTTCATCACAGACGCACATATTTATTGTTTATGGTGGCTTATTACTATTATCTTATTCTATAAGTACAACATCCTGCAACATCAATGACACACGGGATTCAGGGATATTTCTTATCATTAATTTTACGTTGAAAGTTCGTTGGATCATACAATTAACGAGTACACAGTTAATGATAAAGGGTCTTGTATAATCACAAAGTCAACGGGTGGATTTTATCGTTGTAACACATTTCTTTCATTCGAAAGTCTTCGGCAATTTTCTTTGCCCGTATTTACACCTGCGTCTCCTTTATCACCCTTCGTCAGTCGTACAGTAATTTAAGATCGTCCACGCACGTAACGCTAGATGTGGATAGCTGAGATTGGTGAACCGAGACAGGGTGGTTGAACTTCTGGCCACATGGAAAAGTTGGTCCACTGTTGACGGCACCTGGGGGTGGTGGTCGCCAAGTGATTCGCAAATAGAAGCTGTCTTCCTCAGGGTCGAGATCGAGGCAAAAAATTCCAGCAGCGTTGCTTGATGCTGACCGAGGCGTCAACATTGACGACGGGACGTTCGTCATCGCCGTCGTCGGCGTAATAGTGCTAGGTGCTTCGACGATTCTCGCACTTCCACTTCCGTCCGTGGACGGCAGTCGATGCTAAACTCGGTCCTCCTCATCCAAAAGTCTCGCCACTTCTGAAGGAATTACGAAAAAATAATTTAACACGTTGATACAAAGGCTGCAAAAGAGAGCCTCACATGTTACTTCTTAATTGAATTTGAATGCTAATAAAGATGGAAAGAAGAGCGATCATCTACTTTGACTTCCTTATTCGGGACCATTTGCAAGCATTCAAATGTGATCAGAAAACAATGTGCAAATCTCTACTTTGCATCCGTTTTTTACATGAGTAAGTAAAGGTTGCGTTCATACATAATTTCTTGCTCTCTGGCAATACTTAAATTGCTTTAGTATCAGTTGACTTGAGTTAAAGATAAACGCTAATTAAAAAAAAAACACCAAGATGCCATAAAATCAGAACCGATCTGCCGATCAACACCAAATTTAATACGTTGCAACGCTAAGTATTGTTGGGTATTGTTCGTTTGTAGAAAATTTCAGTTGTTTTGGTGATGTTGTTCACTTAAAACTGATGTTGCTGCCTACAGCGCCTCACAATATGTGGAGCGAGCATGCATTGGGTGCAGTTTTTTCTTTTTTTTTTAATTCCATGTGTGTAACGTTACTACGACGATGAGTTGTGTTTTGCTGTAAAAAAAATTACGAGTTTCTTGAGGGAGTCCAAAAAGTTGTTCTCAAGAGTTCACTTAAAATTCGCCTTTATCATTGTTGATATAATCTTATAACAGTTAATTGTTTCAAATTATTGACGTGCACGTCGAAGTTCCGCGAATTCTTATCGGTGAATTTCGTATGGCTCAGCGCCACGATTTTGTACAATACATATTTGCACAATACAATTCCATATGGATCAGTGACAATAAACCTTATTCACAAGAATCATCAAGAGACATCGTCTATAAAATACCAACCTTCAATTATCCACACCTTATTCTTATTTACTCATTCCTCTCGATATCATTCTGTTCAAAAGATTTTTGTATTTTTTTTTTCGAGAGGGGTTCTATGCTGCAAAAGGCTTTCTCCTCTCAACCAAATTAATTAAAATATTAAATTTTAATTTATTGATAAATAAAAGGTGTAATTTATTTATGTGAAAATGAGATTATGTTTCTTGTAGATCATAAAATTAAAACATCGTGAATTTTCGTTTGGGAAATTCTCGACCGTCATTGCAGGTGTTTTGCGTATGTTAGACAAGAAAATACATCTTCAAAAAATTGCAAATGCTATAAACCGAATTTATCCATAGATTTATCCCAATTCAATGCCGATTATCCCTTAGTATGGGTTCACTTATAAAAGTAAATACGACTATAAAACTAGCGAACATACAGACAGTTTTCTAAGATTCTCAGATTCAGCTCCATTGATACTGGCGTTTTTGAGGTAACGAGTTTTTAATTGTGCGTGCCAACCATACACGTACAGACATACATTTTTTCTGAACATTTTTTCGACGTTTCCAATCATTTTGAAGGTAGTGACATGAAAATCTCGGGAAAAAAATGCATAGAAACAAAGCTTGCTCTACGATGAACTAACCTAAATGAAGTTCAATCGCAATTATGTGAGCCGTCTCATCCGAATAGATCACTTATGTAGTAACATGAGTTGCTCAATCCTTGCTCAGTTCGTCCCCAAGCCACGAAACTTTTGAGGCGCTGTCCATCTTCGCTCACGGACCCCGCGCCACCGTACGGCCATTCATTTTAAAGAATTCAAATCGCATGGGATCCGGGAATATATTCAGGGTGCGTATGATCTATTCAGACGAGACGGCTCACATAATTGCGATTGAACTTCGTTTAGGTAAATTCATTCAATCGTTCAATTATATTTCGCCGCCTCGTCCTCTAGATCATTTATGTAGATGCGTAAAGAGTGATGCGATTTGAGTCTATCTGTTTTTGTTTAAGGCACACACATATATTTAACATCATACAACGAATTTTGCATTTTAACACAACCTTTCTCTTTGGAGTAACAAGACTTTTTGTTTTGAGATTTACTCTTATCACCAGACCTTAACTCTCGCTGACTGGACCTCAGTGCAGCCCTCAATGACTGCAGTAGGAAAATCCTGCCCTTCTATAACAGGACGGTCATAAAATTACGCAAATACGTTAGAGGTCTGAGTTCAGACTGCGATCTTTCTAATCGTTTCAATGTTAACCCGGCAACGGTGAGCAGCCAACGTGGAGGCATGTCTGGTACTGTGAGCTGAAAACATTTCTGTATACATTCCGCTTTTGCTCAGACCGTCGTTGATCCCACGACTAATTGACTGGAAGGATGCCGCTTTATGAGACCGCTTATTCGTTATAAATAATCTACATTCCGACGGAGGAAGCAAGTCTCCAGTTATCCCTATATAACTATTTCCATTTTAACTGACCCGAGTTGCCACCAGTCTTGTAACCCGAGTTTGGTTTTCGTCTCTCAGATGTTGACATCGCGTTTCGATCATAATGTCGAGCTCCCCGTCGATTTACTGACTGTTTTTGACGATCGCTCCACCGCTTGTGCTGCTTTGAGTTTTCCTGGGAAATATTCACTATAAGCAGCTTTTCCACCAAAGTGCCATTTGCTAGAGTCTTTATCATTGGATGCAGGCCTGGGATCATGAAGGAGCGTCAAGTGATAGACAACGAGTGCTGAAGATTGGACTATCCTGCCACCTCCACTCAACACTTCGATAATTCCTCCGTGTTCCAATACCTCCGACAAAGCGATGCCAATGGCTTTTATTAGCCGATAGCTAAGCATTACTAGGTAATGCACCAAGTAATTGCCGTTGGCGATAGCGCAGACTTTACTTGAGGATTCAGCTGCGGCAGTTTTGTCATTTGACCATTATTGGCCGCTGGATCTTTAACCAAATTCTCACGACCGGATTTCCGAAGACCGGCCTTGAGAATTGACGTCCGGCGATTCGCGACTACCTCGTGAATATCGGGCCCCAAAGGTTCTTCATTTATTTCCTCGCCGAGCAGGACAAGCGCGGCTTCGTCTATCGTTTTCTCGTCCTGTACTGTATCTCCCTCTTTCATTTTATCTCCCGAATTATCTTGTCTTTGACGTGACGCGCCTCGTGGGCTACGCTTACGCGTATTTGTCAGCACTCCATCCACTACGACTACGATATCGGTGTGACCTTGCGTCCGACGAACTCGACGAGCGGCGTCTACGAGCCCTTCTGGCCAAGCGATCGTAGTATCTCTCGTAGACGGGCGTTCTAGACGCTCTCTGGATCACGACATAACGTCACAACGATGCCGCTTCCATTATTTTCGGCGGTGACGGCATGTCTTCGCCGTTTAATTCTTTCGTTAAGAATAATTCTGTTGCGAAAAAAGGAACGCTGTGACTTCGATCGCACAGAAAAACGTAATGGCCGTACGGCGACGCGGGGTCCGTGAGCGAAGGTGGGCAGCGCCTCGGAAGTTTCGTGGCTGGGGTACGAAGTGTGCAAGGATCGAGCAACTGTAGTTACTACACAAATGATCTAGAGGACGAGACGGCGAAATATAATAAATCATACAATGCCATTGGTCCTGAAATGCTATATGGTGCGCCCATGTGGTAGAAATTGTTGTTTACTGATAAATTATGCATGAGACGCGAATCATGAAAAACAGAATGGTAGATGGGTCTCTGCGGTGTCTAATGTCTACTGTGGTGCGCAAGCTCGAGCTTACCGGATCTAGCTGCAACGGAAGTCCTCCCGAGGTATATCGTGGACTCGTTTCCGCTGGGCTCGCTATTTCCTGGCTGCGTCGCGATTCTCGTTGCACCCGCTGAAGCGTCTTCATCTCTGCACGTTAATCTGTAATACGACAATACAAGAACGAATGTGACAAAAAATATCCTCACTTTATCTTGGGTCGTGATAAATCCTCAAGAGCTCTGGATTTTTTAACGTATAGTTGTGGTCGTGTCGACGAAGACTTACCTACAGCAACGACAACAGTCAAAAATGCTCAGAAAGGATTGCCTGAACTTGCGGTTCATGAAGCAATAAGTTATCGGGTTACAGCAAGTCGACGCGAAGGCCAATAACTGAATGAGACTGACACCCGTACTTCCAAGGTGACGATAAATGAATTCCGGCGCATAAAGGTACCACGTGTGAACGACATATAGCGGTGCCCAACAAATGAAGAACTCCAGCACTATCACGAACAGCATCCTTATAACCTTATGATGACGGTAAAATTTTGTTATTAATCATTAATGTTGCTCGGAAGTTTCTTTGATTCTATACTTCCCGCGTCTGAATAATAATGTTAAATTGAGATAATGAATCGGCATTTGTTAAAAAGTGCCATTTTTGGAATGCGTTAAGATGAAATATCTTTGAAAATTTGTAAGCGATTTCAAGATCTTGCTTAATCTGATTAGAATTTTTGAGCCATGTTTGAAATAAAAAGTAGGGGTGTGCTTGAGCTTGCTCGAATGGGCTCGATCTCCTTGTCCCCTGATCGAGCAAGCTCGAGCAAAGTACCGGGTTGTCGGTAGGCTCGAGTAGCTCGAGTAGCTCGAGTTTTCGGCGGGCTCGAGCGGCTCCAATTTGATAGACTCGAGCGGCTCGTGTTTTTTGCAGGGAACTCGGGCTGTTGGTTAGCTCAACAAGCCCAAACCGGACATTTGCAGTAGATCAAAAGCTCGTGTGATTTGATTTAACTCACGAAACGCAAATCAGGCAATGTGCGTTAAAATATAATTAGATAAAAAATAGCTATCAATAAAAAAAAACATTTTTTTTATTTTACCATTTCAATTTTTTCTTTAATTGATAGCTATTTTTTATTTAATTATATACCAGCGCACATTGCCTGATTCGCCTTTCGTGTGCTGAACTGAATCACTCGAGTTTTTTATCTCGTGCAAATTTCCGGTTCGGAATCGTCGAGGTAACCAAAAGCCCGAGTTGCCACCAGAAAAATCGGGCCGCCCGAGGCTACTGAAAACTCGAGCGGTTCGAGCCTGTCAAAAACTCGAGCAGCTCAAGCGTGCCGAAAACTCTAACGGCTTAAGCCCAGACAAAGCTCAAGTGGCTCGAGCCTAGCAAAAGCCTGGCACTGTGCTCCAGTTAGATCGAGCAGCGTTTTATCGAGCTAAACAGCAAGCGCTCGAGCTTTTTGAGCTCGTGAATATCCCTAATAAATAGATGCGAAAACTGAGTCACAAATTGCGCTCAAATACTTTTATAATACTCAAGTAAATACTAAGGTGGGTAAAAGAAATCGATGTTTTTTTTCCAATCCGACGAAGATTATGCTCATCATCGATTTGCATTTTCAATTTAGTCTCATATAAAAATGATCATGTCTAATCACCAACAGACTATAAAACCAGTACCATCGTTTATATTTATAGAAAATTCAACGCTTTACAACAATGGTGTCTTATCCTTTTTTGATAAATCTAACCATTCAAAAGATATTCAATGTCAAAGATTGAAGGATTTTAAGGAAAAGTAACTTTTTGTTGGGATTACTGAAAAATAATTATTGACAATTGAGTTTCCATTATTCCCATAGGAAATTAAACGCTCTACAAAAAAGTTCTCCAGTGGTTTATCGATTACTCCAACCGTTTAGAAAATATTCGAATTGGAATATCAATCCATACTGGTATTCATAGATTCTTAACGATTATTTTCAATTAATCGCGTTCATTTATAAATTTCGAGATAATTTAGAAAAATTCAAGTTTATCTTGATGGAATGTCAGTTTCTAAGTTACGTCTCATCTTTTGTTTGAGAATATATTTCTTTGAATCAATTTTTTTATAATATTTTCTTTCTATAATTTTACTCTTATCACAGTAATCGATAAACCACTACGACCTTTTTTGTAGAGCGTTTAAATTTCCTATAGGAATAATAGAAACTCAATTGTCAATAATTATTTTTCAGTAAGTTACAAAATTCCAAACAAAAAGTTACTTTTCCTTAAAATCCTTCAATCTTTGACCTTGAATATCTTTTGAATGGTTAGATTTATCAAAAAGTATAAGACACCATTGTTGTAGAGCGTTTAATTTTCTATAAATATAAACGATGGTACTGGTTATATAATCTGTTGGTGATAAGACATGATAATTTTTATATGAGACTAAATTGAATATGCGAATCGATGATGACCATAATCTTCCTATAAATATTAAGAGCTCATATTTGGTGAGTACTTTCTAGAGATACTAAGCAACTAGTTTTCGTGTGTCGGAATAGAAAACAAACATTGATTGTTTTTACCCACCCTAGTAAATACTCTTGGTATCAAATTAAACTCGAATTCACTGCGAAACTTTCCTGAGACTTATCATCTTAACGCGTCTAAAAAATGGTACTTTTTGAGATATAAGCAATTCCATATGAAATCGGCCGGATCGGGTGTTTTTTGACCTTCCATTTTTTTATTCGAATAAAACTTCTTCTACGCAAACTATACCCGAAAAGAACATACCTGTACTTTTTTGTTTGGCCAAATTTTTTTTTTAACTATGGGATGTTCGAAATTTTGAAAAAAAAACGAGTGCATGGTGGACTTCAAAAATTAATATCTCCGGTTCTATTTGTCCTAGGGAGATGACTTTGGGTCACCTTTGGGTCAAAACGCCCTCTGAGGGCGTTTTGAAATCAAAAGAATGAGGGTCAAGGAAATAATTTTCCAGAAATTAAACAATTGCAAATTATCATTGTTATTAGAAATTGCAAAATAAAATATTTTTTTCGCAATTTTGGATTATTCAAATGTTTATTTTACTAAATTTTTCATTTCATCCGGTAACATTAACAATTTTTTTTGACATTGAGATTTGATGGACTCTATTTAAAATGAAAATTCTAGCGTGGACTGTACTGGTACAGCTGAAGTCGGTGTATGATTTTTAAAGAAATGGAGTCTATTTCAGAAAATCATTGTTAGCGTTACGGAATGAAGTAAAGCGTTTAATAAAATAAAAATATATAAATCCGAAGTTTGAAAAGAAAGTTATTTTATTTTTGAATTGCTAATAAAAATAATGATTTGCAAGCTTATAATTTCCAAAAAATTATTTAATGGACCCTCATTATATTGACTTTTAAACGCGCTCTGGTTCATCTTCTTAGGAACAATAGAACCAGAGATATTAACTTTCTAAGTTTACCATGCACTCTTTTTTTTAAATAGAAAGCCCCATATTTAAAAAAAATCGGTTGAACAAAAAAAAAACAGGTGATTTTTTTATATCAGCTTGCGTAAAAAAAGTTTCATTCAAACAATAAAATGCGAGGTCAATCCTCGGCCGATTACAGGTGGAATTGTTGACATAGCACATTGTGATACAATTTCCCATAATTATTATCACGCGAGATCAAACAGTTTTTTTGCTTTTCCGCTTTTCTTCTCTGCTTCATATCAGTTTATTAAAGTACCTTTTTCTTGGCTTCGATGCTTTTCCCCATATAATTGCTCCTGATTGCGTGTTGTCTACCGAGCGCGTTATTAGTGTCACCACTATGATCATCACCTGGAACATTTGTCGCATTCGAATCTTCATTCGACCCCGCAGCTGCCGTCTCTTCGGATTTCGTTATTCCCATTTGAAGTCGCGAATTCATCAGCATATCCGTACCCGAAAACTTTATGTTTTTTTGGCCCTTCGAAACTTTTGCTGTGCCGGAACGTGGTGGACAGACCTTTGGGTATGTAAATGCTTGAGAATACAGGGAAAACACATATCCAACAAAAAATTTCTAAATACATAGGGTTGAGATTATCGTCTCTGTTGCTCCTCGAACAAAAAACTTTGTTGTCGTAACACTGATGTTGAGTTTTTGATGTCATGATATTTACGTAAAAATATGTAGAATGCGTTACGAGAATTGGCGTGTAAAAAAGGACGCGTGTGCGTGTGTGTGTGTGTGTGTGTTTTCGCGCGCGCGCGTTAGCCGAGTATTTTATCGTTAACCTACGCATAACTTGGAACGAATTTAGTAGGTTTAAAATAGTGACAACCGTTTAAAAAAATGCGGCGCCTCATTTACATATTCGTTGGTATTGAGCTTGGCTAGACATAACCGAAGGGTTCGAAAGAAGTTTTTCCGATAATTACAATAGCTATTCTTATTCAATCTTTATAATACGAGGACCATAAGCAATCTGAAATCTGGTATTTGGATGAAGCGCTTACGTTCATGGCGCATTGGATTGAAATTCATTAGATGGATGACATTTTATTGGAGATTAAATTTTTTTAAAGTGTAAGACAATGTGAATATAATAGCTCATGAACGTTATATGTAATCGAATTAAAAGTTTCTACATTATCCTAGTCATAAACAGCTCTGTGAAGGAATAAAGTTAGTCTCAATTGACAATGGGACTCGCAAGTTATCAATCTTGATGATATTCAATACAAAGGTGCGATTCTGAGAACTGAAAATAGTTGACCAAGCCTCAATCTAAATGCGAGGACTAAAATTTATCAACACACTTCATGGACGTAGTCTTGTGAACCGTGGCAAATCTTACGGTAGCAATGCGCATCGTTTGTATTTTTCTTACCGAGCGATTGGTCAACCACATCTTGACGAATTTGGTACCCGGTCTCGATGAATTTCCTCGATGCTTTCTCGCTTTGCGACCAGTTGCAAACTGAAGACACGTCGAAGGAGATACGCCGCGATTCGATTGCTTCGAAACAGTACCATTTTCAGTAACCACGGTTACAGCAGACGTCGCATCTATTTTGTCCATATTGCTGTGGGGACTGAGCTTGGCTCCGGAGGAACCAACTCTCTCCACTGTAATCAATTAGTCAGCGAAATAAGATTTTGTTGCGGAGCCTTAAATGTAGCGTAATTACGTTGAAACTATTCTTCTTATTTATTAAGGTTAAAAGGACTCCACTGCACAATGCTCCATTCCCTTCCTTGCTATCTCATGCTTCCTCCAAGACGCGATTGCCAATGTTGAATAATTCTGAGTTTAGAAAAAAAATGATTTTTTCGACACTTGAGATTGAGATATTTAGAGTAGGAAATCCAGTCTAAAAAATTGAATTCAATATCATCCATATCCCAATATATATAATAAGCACTAACAAATTATATTCTTAGTACTCGATGATAGCGTTTTTTCTGTTTGAGAGAGTTACGCACACCTTTTCATTGTCTGCCAAGTCAAGTCTTTACTTCTTTAACTCTGCGCATGATGCTAACTAAGCTTTGTCGTAAATTTGGCTTAGTGAGGTATCATTTTCTTCTTCATAAGGATCCACTGACTAAGCGGAGCAAACCACCATGAAAATAAAGTATATAGGAAAGTATGTTTTTCATACAGTAAATATACTTTCGTCGAAAAATTATATATGAAATATATATTATAGTATATACTTAAAAATATATTGTGAAATATATTTCAAAATATTGTAAGAAAATCGATAATTGTTATTCCGAAGCTTTAGATTTTCAAATTTGAAAGGATTTTAAGAAAATATTAGAATCTGGTGAAAATATTGTGACAAGGATTCGAGTTCTTGACTTAATAAAAGGCTATATAGAGACGTTTTGTATAAGCACCGGCACCGGACGGCTCCTCACTCTTCTTTTCGGCAAATCTTCAAACTTGGGTCACGTACTGCTGCTGCTTCTGAGCACGGCCAAATCTTCGTCTTGTTTTGTGGATAATTGTAACGTAGCGTCCAGAAAGGCGTTCATTCGAAAGATTCGGTCCTCTTACATTGCGTTTTAGCTATCGAGTCTGAGAATGTACTATACGAGATCCAACATATAATTGTCTCTCATGCACAGTAATTGTCTCTCACGCATTATATGATTGCATTAGGGGCGCACTTTCAGTTCGGATCCCCACACAGCACAGCGTCGTCTTGTAAGTGTGTAATCCAAGAGTTATTGTAACCCGAGTGCTGCGCTTCGGCCGACAATAGCATAGGAGAGGGAGACTGTAATCGGTCCTTCTCTTACGTGTTAGTGGACCAAACCCACACTTGAAACCCTGCCCGAATTATTGCGATTTATCGCAATACTTTGGATGGTTAGGTGTGCGCGCGTGACCTGCGAATTGTGGGAAGAATAGTGTGTGCGTCACTAGTTTTTTGTCTCTTTCCAACTCGTGGCAATTACGTCTCGCTCTTTTCAGAGCGACAGACAGTTCGTGTGAAATGAATATTTATCACTCCCTAACGGGATAACGAGACAGCGACAGACGACGAAATACAGTTCGAGGCCTATTATTATTTTGTGGAAAGAAAGGCGTAGTACAGGTAACGCGATACATACAAACGATAACTGAATAGGCCTACGAAAAACGTACTTGACGGACGGGCAACAGGCTTATTGCCTTTCTCTCGTACACTTAAAACGCAATTTAAACGAAATTCAAGTAACATCATACGAATTACGCGCACAATAAATCGATTCGCGGATGTACTGTTTATAAATGGCATTTTTCCTTCATTGTCCGATGATTTCAACAGATTACGGAAAAGTCTCATGGTTTTTGAAGGTTTTTCTGTGGATGAGGACATATTCATCGGAAAGCGATCACAGGTGGCGCCAAACACCTGTGATTGTTACTCCAGAGCTACGATAGCGTGCAGTCGCAAGCGGGCATACCCGAACATCAGGATATTTTTCCTCTATCATCTCCTCATCCAGCCTGACGCATCATTGCGTTAGATTTAAGTGTAAAGCTCCCTACAGCTAAATCCCAATTTCTGTAAGAATTTAGAGTCTAAAAATTCAAATATTTTTCAGGATACTTTCCTGTGTGCGTAAATTTAGATCGCGTTGCGAAGACGCGAATATCTTTTTTTTTTCTTTTGCGATTTGAGTGTAAAGCTCCCCGCAGCTAAGTCCCAATTACTGTGGGAATTTAGAGTCAGTAAATAAAAATATTTCTTCAGGATACTTTTCTGTGTGCGTAGGTTTAGATCGCGTTGCGAAGGCGCGAATATGTTTTCTTTTGACAAATAGCGAGTTGAGGGTAAAGAGCGATTATACTTCCGTGTTAGTATATTTAGAGAAAATGCTGGTAACCAAAAAAATTGTTAGACCAACGATAATCTAACTATAAAGTACAATTCCCAGGAAAAAATTCTCTCTATTTCAGTCTCTATTTCATGGTTATAGTAAATATAAGAAAATAGTTGAATCAATCATTAAAATAATTCCCAGGAGGTTATTTATTTTATGGTTATAGCAAATATAATTATGGTACCAATCATCAAAATCATAATAGTTTAAAATATGCCGTTTTCTTGCCTATTAAATTACAACGTTTGTTTTCAATAACCTCGCAATTATCGTTTATTGAACCATAATATCATTGCTTCAACCATAAAACATTGCAAGCCTTCCTGTATGCTTTTTATGATCTGAAATCGTTGAATCAACGATATGCTTTTCTCTCAGTGTATATACATGAAGTACATTCCAAGATATATATATAAGTATGATTTACATATAGCTTACTTATACGTTTCTCTATATAGGTGTAGGTAAGCAAACATATATACATATAAAAGTATATTTGTTGACGAAAATTTAGGTTTGTTTGTATACTTTGATTGTATGTCGTATATATTTTGAAGGATATTTCATATTTCACACATATTTTCCAATATACTGGAAAATATATTTTTCGATATACAATTTTTCCATGGAGAGAGATAATAAAAGGTAGTAATCTATTAATTACAATGGATCAACTGGAAATATGTAACTGCTGTTTATTAAACCAACGAATGAATCAACCCTAGGGATAAAAAAAATTGTTTTCCCCGCTCAAACGATGGGTTTTCTTGTGAAGAAAATGAGATATCACCGAGGTAACTCAACCAAACATTTTTGGCAGCATCTTGCGCGGAGTTGAAAAATTAGGTCGAAAATAAACCTGCCAAAAGGAACAAAATGCTTCGATTAAGTATCAACAATGTAGTTTATTGGTGGCTTCTATATACCTTAGGATATCGATGAAATTGAATTCTAAATTCAACTTGTTAGACCTGACGTTCTAGCCTTAAGAAAAGCATACTGTTCTATTGCTCTGCTATATTTCGGTGAGAATTGCCATTGAATTTTTTGAAACCTATATAGCGAGAGAGGTGAAGCAGTAATAGTAAAGCGACGATCAAAACTTACGAGAAGGTCAAGGAGATATGAGAGCAAGTGGAATAAAAAAAAGGACAGCTAACAAATTCTAGTAGACCGTCTAGTAACGTCTAGTAGTGGGAAGCGTTATCGCTACCGCCCGTCACTCACATCTCTGCTTGCACGTGTAACTTTGACGGATCTCGCGCTTTAACCCACGCCACAGTTTTGTTGCGATGAGCGAATATGCCAGAATCATAACGATCAGCGGAATAAGCAAAAGTGAACCACCCAAAAAGAGATTGTACCCTCTTTCAGCTTCTTTAACTGGCCATGCCTCTCTGCACTTGTGTCTATCTGAAACAGAATTGAGAAAACAATGTTCATGTTTATCAAAAATTGCCAAGTAAGGAAATGGTCTCAAGAAAGAGAACGACCATAAAATGGATTTAAACGGAAAAACTGAGCACACATTTCATCATATTAATTACTATTCTTTTCATTCCTTTGCACTCTCGCAATTACGTCGCGTAGCTAGTATATCAAAGTCGTTTCAGCCGTCAACAGCTGTATATTCGTCAACTCACGCTTATATGGTCGGAATTGTATATATTTTATATTATATATTTGCGTCGCGACTCCAAGTCTTAAAGGGAATAAAATTGAAGTTAAAAAAATTTTAATGTATGGAGGAGATGCAAACAATGCATATTTCATATTTTTTATAGGGATACGACCAATTGTTGTAAAGGTTGGTATATTTATAGTATTGATAATATATTGTCCAAAAGTATCTACAGATATTAATAATTTCGACAATCTCGCATTACTCACTTTAGTACAACCGTGTTGTACTGAAGATTGTTGTTTTGTTTTCTTTTTTACGTTACGTACTAAAACAACACAAATGAGCCTTAATCCAATCTGTTATAATAATAATCCTATCTGTTTATGAAAAAAAAAAATCCGTTCCAAGATTTGAACTCACAACCTCCCCTACGTTGCCTGTCCACGTTGAATTAACTAACGATGAGTCATTTTTAAAAAGTGGTATTTAAAAAGGGATATATGAAGATATGAGAGTTTTATTAACTATATTTGTTCTAGAGGTGAGAACGGTAAGAAAAAACGTAAATACTTTCTTCAATTATTTAACTCTACCTGCCTATCAACGTACTTAACGACCTAACAACTACGACACTAACCACTTGACTATTGATTATTTGTATCGACGATATATTTTTATCACCCATGTTTCATCGACCAAGCATTGTGAATAAAAGAATAAAGACCGAGCAATTTGTCATAAAATGTCTGCTTCATTAAAATTTAGTAAAAAAAGACCGATTGATGCCGTGCTGCGTTTTCCAGAAAATTCTAATGAGGTTTCTAATTACTAGGTTCGCTATTTCACCATTTCAAAACAACCTCTGATCTATTGTTTACTCGAAATTTAGTGAAATATTAATAAAAAATGGGAACTGACAATAGTGGACGCGCGGTCAATGTGTGGCTCCGGCGTTCCCCAGAATTAAGCAGCATTGTTTGTGGTCATAACTTGGATGGGTGACCGCTTAGTCGCGCACTGGTTTGCGTATAGATTGTTGAGCGGGAGGCAGTTTTTCCGGATTTCTAATGTATTCAAATACAGTAGAAACTTAGTAAAATAAAATTTTACAATATTTTTTTACGATTAAAAATTAATTGTTAAAATATCGTCTGTTCAAATTGCTTCATCAATTTACTTTCAATTAAAGGGACAAAAAAATAAATAGATTCCAAATGTTCGAATTTCCTATACAGAAAGATCGATAACAACGGAATCTTCGGCATCGTTAGACTCAGACCCGAGTTACGATTTGCCAAACTTCCATCAAAAATAAAATATATTACAGGCTGTCACGTCGAAGCATCATAACATCAACCAGTGTAAACATTCAGCCAATGTCAAAAATAATATTAGTAAAATAAAGCCGCCCGTATCGGCCAGGTTTTTCGCAGTTTCCTTGAGCCCTCGTGCAAATGCGATACAGTAGTGCATAAGAATACAATATGCATTTGGGAAATTTTTTTTAACGATATCAATTATTTTCGCGCGTCCTGGTAATTCTACTATCTTCAGAGAAATTGGGTTCCATTGATATTCAAGAAAGTTATCTTGATTTAAAAAATTAAAAATCAAATTGCGCCGTGAAAAAAGAGGAAAAATGTGGAAAAAATAGTAAATATTGAGATCACATTATCGCGTGGCACTCAAAAATCATATTTTAAATCATAGAATCAGTGTGAATTTTATCAGATGTTTAAAAACGGCGTTTTGAAATTGGTTGTTTTCGAGGATTTAAAAATGTTACTGGAGGTAAAATAAACTGAAAAAAAAACCCGAGGCCCTTATGGGTCAGTAATGACATCATATTATTAAATGAACAAAATGGATGAGGGTGAGAGTCATGGCCTGCTGATTTCTCGTGGACTACTGCTCCCCGTGAAAATAAAGCTTATGCAATTTATATGCGAAAATATATGTTTTCTAAGTTTGATATATATTTTCGAGGAAAAATCAGGTACCGATGATATATCTTGAGATATTTCGTAAAAAATATATTAACGTACATAACTGGATCTGAGGTAAGTATATATTAATTGTATTGAAAACATATATCGAGTATATAATTCATAACTTTGCTCATACATTGTAACGAAAAGTAGCGTCTGTGCCTACAATAATGTACTGCTAAATACAGCAAACCTCCATTCTTACAAGAATTAAAAAAATTATCTTTTACAACCGAAACGTGTTATCTTCCGGCCTCGTTCTCTTCTATTAATGTGGAATTCATATAACTGTAAACTTCATATCGTTTTGTATGTTAAATTTCCACTTTCATTTTCAACAGCAGTTACATTACATTTTTTTAGTAATTAAATAGTTGCGCTATGTGTAAAATATAGCTGAGAATTATGTTACTATTAGTTTATAGTTCCTAATACCGAATATCTCTCTTCGCGTGTATAATGCGTAAGACATTGTATATGCCGTGTGAATACTCACCACCTGGAAGATCCTTAAGCTCTATAAAGATGAGCATTGGTGAGTTCGATAAGAAGCTCAAAACCCAGACAACGGCGATCATCTTGTTAGCGTGGAACTGTGTTTGCCATTGTCTCGACGTTAGGGGTCGACATATCGCGAAGAATCTCTCTAAGGATATTGCGACGAGGGTCCAAACGTTGACGGACACCGATACACCTGCCAACATATGGGAAGCTCATAGAGTTGATACAGTTACAAAAAAAAAATGAGATCAAGAAATGGGTTTTCGGACGAATTGTCAGCTAATATCATTTCTGAAGATTACATTCGGTACGAATGTCAGATATTACAAATGTTTGGTAAGTGCTTCAAAACACTCGCCGAACAAGAAATGAGAAAATAATTTATTCTTGTTATAAGTAACGTATGAAGCGGTCTACCCGGGGAATTTTTATTTAATTCTAATTATGAAGGTCATTTGCAATTGAAGTCGACTTCACCCATTTTTCTACGACTTCTGTTTTTTTATTAGTCATGGAATTTAACAAATTAAATTTCTAGACCTAAAACTAGATCAAAACTAGATTTGTAGAGTAAAGGACTCAAGAATATTTTACAGTATATCAGTAGAAACTTTTGTCGAAATCCATCTAGCCTTTTTTTAAATATCCGGCTCACCGGTTTTTAAAATGTCAATTTGAGAAAAATGCGGTCAAGTTTTTGCACGGTTGGCAGTGATTGATACGGTGAGCTCAGGTAACTTTTATTATATGTTGAATTCCGACAGATAAATTTTATACAATATAGGCATGTTGAATATAAAGGCATTGATCTATCCCAATTTGACTTGACTTGGGTCTGATCCTCAACCTCCAATATTGGGCTCGTATTTAAAAAAAAATGGAATTAATAAGACCTTCAAATTATTTCATTTTTTATTTTGTCTATGCACATTTTTTTAAAATATTCTTTCAAAGTGCAATATCGAATGTCATCGACCATAATTTCCAATTCTAAAAGAATACTGTAAAATTCTTTGTTGAATATCAACATATTCTAGCTTATTACCGAAGGCGGCACGACTATCCTTCTTACAACTTTTGAGCTATTTTATTCAAGAAATAGTTAAATATTAACCGAAGCACAGAAAACGAATCCAGTACAAGCGACTGGTCAAACCTTTATTCATGTGTAAGCGGATTTGTTAGAATATATTCGTATGGCAATGTTATTAATTGAGTAAATATTACAATATTCCAATAAATGTTCTCAATAAATATATTTTTGAAAAGATAGTGCACCGAAATTATGTATCAGAAGGAAAAAAGCCTCTCAGCATAGTCTCCATCTGCATTGTATTAGATTGATTGAGGTAAGTCAATGAGTTTATTCATAATTGCTGAAGTGCTGTGTTTGCCCTCAAATTGTATAATTTCTTGGTTTTTATTTGGAAAATTGTCTACGCGGGGAGACGTTTCACGTCTCATCCTCGATAGCCTATTTCTTTAGAATTGGCTCGGTTCAGCAGACACGTTATAGTTAATACCTTACAAAATAGTACGAGATTTGTAGTTTTTATTGTATTAGCGTTATTAAAAGGGATAGAGTGGCACGAAAAATAACTGTGCAGTGTGCGTCTGAGAGAGAGAAAGAGAGAGAGAGAGACAGAGAGACCTATTTTCCTCTCTTTATTAAAGAGATATTTTCATTATTAAAATTGTTCTCGAAGTCAGTTGTAAAAAAAGGCTCTTGCCAGCTTGAATGTCTTCAGTGGCTTAAGTGTGTTGAATATAATGATAAGATGGTTTTACAAATTCGTGTACAAAGTGCAATTACTTGATGTACGATTCGTGCAGTACTTGGATTTTTTCCGCTTTTGTGAGGCTCGGAAAAAAAAATTAAAGTATTTGTGCCAAAAGTCCCATGTTATTTAGAGGTTGGTGCTTGCAGGCACCTTTTTCCGTTGAGATAGAGCTCTCAAATTTTAATCAGATTTTTTTGAATTCGTTTCGAACGAAATAAAGGGGAGTCGGATAAAATTACTCAACATCGAAATTAACGACCACCCTAGTAAATACACAGAAATCATGATTTTTATCGTGTTGAGGCGGAGATCTCCGTAGATTATAAACGAGCACAAGGAAGAGGTAAATATGACCTCGAAGTTTTTTTATTGTTCACATGAAAATTTATTATCAGTATTTGTATAGGGCTTGCTTGGGCAGCGGCTGGCTGAAATTGGCTCGAGGCTCTTTACGTCATATTTGTAATCTCCTCTGTTTTTTTTCTTCACCCATAAATACAGATTTTTAATATAAATTTCTATATAATTCCGCATCTCTATTTACGAACGTAAATTTGACTTCAATATGGTGTAGCTTTCAAGTGATTAATAATATGGAACGTATCAGAATGTTCTATCTCTATACAAAATCGTATATCGCAGCTCAGCATCGCGATGTTTTAACGCAACCGAATATATTTCCATGCGAATCAATGAAAGCTTTGACATTTCCTTTTCGATCTTTATTCAACACCTCCAGTGTTGTGCTATATTGAGACCCACGGCCTACACTTTTTCATGTGCTATCATATGTACTTGAATCGCGCCACATGTCGAATAAGATCTGATGTCTGTATATACCGCTCGGAAAATACATGAAATATACCTCGGAACATGAAAAGTGTAATAATGTATATTCTTGCTCAGTCTAGCTTTATTGACCCCCGAAAAAGTAGCAGACTGACCATTTTCTATGTAAATATAGATTGTAAACGATCGCAACCAAAATCATTTCGATTGTAATAACATCGACACGTAAAAAACGTCGGCCATATTACGCATTGCAGCAAACTAATCTGTTGGAGATGCTGGAACTGTATTTGCATAAATTCTGTAATGTCGACAGAAGTCGAGATTCGAAACTGAATCGAATCTATATATATTTACGTAGATATCTATTTTTACAGCAAAGAGTGCGCGATAGAAATCCGTGATGTATATTCAATGAGTTTTTATTCCATGCAAAAAAACTGTATGAAATGGACTGTTAGGTGGCGCTATTGTCGGCACTACGATAGTTCGACAAATGGGATTATTATTTCAGTTGTCCATACACAAATGTTTCAAATTTTATTGTGTATAAAAGGCCTCCACGAGATTTGGAATTTATATAAAATGCTATACCAGTGATATAAACTGTGATACGACACGGGTATGGGTCTGGGTACAGTTGATAAACGGAAAAAAATATTATTGATTCAATAAAACCTTGGTTTGCGGGCTGCCCAAAACAAGCGCTTTCAATTCAATTTCACTTCCAATTCCTACAATTTCATATGATATTAAAACGATAACTTCAATACAGACAATGAAATATTTTATTGTTTTCATTTTAAATCGGATTGTGAGAACAACAACTGGAGTTTATTTAAAAACGTTGTTTTTGGCAGCCCGCAAGCCATCTGTTTAAACCATGCATCATTATCTCCTTCTCCATTCGTGTCAATAAATCAATAAATCAATAATTTCAACAGAACAGTCGTATTACGAGATTAACGATAATTTTATTTAATCAATAGATCAATGGATTCAAAGCATCAAATGATTATAAAATTGTCCACGTAAAATCTTTTGTCTTAGTGCCACACTTCGGCACTAAATTGTACATACCATTTCGGATAATTTTGCCAACCCAAAGAAATATTCACACGCACAAGCACACCCATACGATCGAACTGACAGCTTAACAACTTTAAGCAATAAGCAAGAGCCGTGAAGGATGCTCTATCTATGCACCAAGAACAAGCATATGATTCCATATGCTTGTTTTTGTTCTTTGTATATTCATACACTCACGCATGTAGGGTTTGCCGATAAAGCTGAAACGGCCAATACGGGAGCCAATGTTGGGGTGACGATTATCGACTTCGCAACATTACGCTAATGCTCGGCCAAGTATTGACCCGCCAGTCGTTGGCTTGTCGATATTACGCCAATGCTTGGCTAAGTATAGACCCGTCAATTATCGACTTCACAACAATAGGCCAATACTCGGCCAGGTCTTGACTCGCCAATTATCGACTTCGCAACATTAGGCCAATGCTCGGCCAAGTATTGTTCGCCAATATCTAGCCGGACTTATCATCCAACACTCGGGCCGATAATTGGGCCATAGCATATACCAATGTTGGTAGTCTCGGCACAGAGATTGGGCCGGTCATCGGCCAAGTCCGGTCACCCTTCAAGGGCACTTAACACTATAACTTTCCAGGACGACGACTTATGAGCGATTTGCGCACAGGTCTAAGAATACGTTAAACAATTTATTACAGTGACTCTGGGTTTGATAAAAATGGCTCGATGTCGCTAGCGAAGTACGAAGTACGCACACGTAAAAGAAAACTCGTTATTGAACAACAACACAATACACTGACAATATCAATACTCTATACGTGGGAAAACAAACAATATAAAGAGAGACCAAAAAAATTATAATGAATAAATGTTTGGAGTCCACCGGGACGACGAAAGGCCGACGAGGTGCCCCTCGGACAGTTTTCCTTAACGGAGGTTTTTCGTCGACGAAATCCATTCCATATCCGCGAAAAAGCCTCGAGTAATTGCGATCGATCTCGCTCACGAACTTTGCTCCCCACCTAACGATTTTTTAAAATGCCGTAATTTGGGGTAAGCGCTAGAGCTATCGCACGCACCTGGCGCCTCGCTAGGCGTTTTCACAAATTAGCTTTACGATTATTAGCCCGTATCAAGGTTCGACGGTTGGCAACGCTACTGACGATACACTAGGTCCTTCCGAGCGAGAAAGCGGCAGCCCTTTTATCCCGCACATTTCTTGTCGCCATAGCGCAAATCCACCACATGCGTTTCTCCACACCGCCGATACTACACGCCAGTTTTCCCTGACATTTCTAATCTTCACGCGCTTTTCCCTCCACATTTCGTTCCTACACATTTAAATCCAACACATTCTTTACTACACAATGCGATACCCCACATGGGCAATACAAGACGTTTCAGTCCCACAGACCTGATCCAACAAAAACTTTTCCAACACATTTCGTTCCTACACATTAACTCTGTCGATATCAATCAAAGAGAATATCGCGTGTCGGTAAGGTAGAACTCCGAGCAGGCAGTGGTTCTCACGCGAGTCCGTATTGACGTCCGCCATCCATATTGACGTCCACCATACATTATATCATTTTCTTACTTAGAATGAGGTAGCAAAAAAACACATTTGGCTGACTCATCCTCTTTAATAAATAACTTTGTTAAAATATATCAAAATCATCATTTTTTAAGTATTGCGAACATTTTTTTGCGATGTTTTCAGCAGCGATATCTTTCACGTTACGTGTTTAATGGTACATCCTGAATTCCGAGATATTTGTTTGGTACTTTCTGGACTACTATCCTTTGGGTCGTGTAAAGTCATAACAGTCTAAATAAGAACACCATAGGGGAGCACGAATCACGTAATTCAGGTATTCCCACGTACAACGAATGAGCCCAGACACGCAGGATTGCTCTCGGAGGAACGGCCACGTACCTAAACTGTTCCTCCCAATGGTCACGTATTTTAATCAGTTACTCTTCTCGTACACTTCCTCCAGACTAACGTTCGCCTTGGAACAATGAAATTGTCGGACAGTTTCTACCTTCCCTCTCAAGATGATCCAGACAATTGTCGTCAACAATTGACACATTGTACTTTATTGGGTTGAACTTTCTTAAAGCGAAGGTCAGAGTCAGAGACACGAGTACCGACCTTTCGACCGATAGTTATGTTCGAAAAAATATGGTCGAGTTGAAAAAGCGCAAAATCCTTCTCGTATGTTCTCTTCTCCTTTATGGATCACGAAGGACTCCTTAATAAAAATATAAAAAAACTGCCCCTCGACCATAGCTGAATTATCCCTATCGATCGTTATTGTCCAGGACAACGAAGGATCATGGAGTGAGAAATTACGGAGCTCTCAAGACTTTTTGTTCCAAAGAATTTATTAAACGCATTTTTCATTGGGTTAACCGTCCAACAAATTTTAGTCCCAAGAAAAGTGCGGAAAATATTCTTCTATAAAAATGAAGCCTGCTTCAGATTGGTATGAGGATATATAATGTATAAGGGTGTGCCAAAAAATATCGATATTTTTATTGCTCTCCGCCTAAAATATCGTACAATATGTCCTAATAAAAGGTCCATCATCGTGTTTGAAGTTTTTCCGTTTAAATAACACAGAAAAGTGATTTTTTCACATTTTTTATTCTGGCAATCTAAGGAGAAATATTTTTTTATAAAATTGAAGGCTGCATCTTGTGAATCATTAAGCTTTGAACAAAAAATCTGATTGAGTCGAAGTTCTATCTTCAATATCTAATTTTTTACAGAGCTCTCAAATTTTGATTTCCTAAATTTTTCTGTTGTTTTTTTGCATTTTTGAGCTAAACTATAGAAGTTACGACAAAAATTCAAAAAACAATTTTGTACTGCGTCTGACCCACTACAAAAAAGTTCCCAGCGAGTTTTTCGTATCGTTGATATTCAAAAAGTTACAGACCAAGAAAGACGTGGTATTTGTATTCTCAATTATACATATTCTCAGGTAGAATGGTACGACTGTAACTACATTAAAAAGGATAAAATTGGCGGCCAATTTTTTTTACTGATAAAAAAACTAAGAAAGGCGTCACTACAGAATTGCAGAATGTGGAAATGTGCCTTGGAGAAAAATTCTCGACCGCAACGTTCCGCAGTAAAGGCGTGAAAACTTTTGAATTTTGCAGTTGCACATATTTTCAGGGTCATACGAAATCGGCGGTGTAAAATGCAGCGGTGTGAATGGTGGAAAAAAATGGGTATTGAAATTTTGTTATTAAAAGTACACGCGTCCTTTGGTATACGGATAATTCGGTGCACTTCGACAAAAATTATTACTTAATGGTGTGATGTACTATGTTGAACCTAAGTGGTGTTGTTTTTCGTGGGAGTCTACACAATTTGGTGATAAATGGTAGTGTGTACCTATGAAGTCTTACATTTAGCTACGATCCAGTGTTTTGATTATGCTTTTAACGTAGCCAAAGCTACACCGAATGGTGACCTCAAGAATATAATTTAACATATCACTGTGTAGTTCTAATAGGTCTACTGCTTTTCGTGTGAAAATAACACTGATAAATGCCATGATAACTGAATATAATTAGTTCCTTGTTTCTAGGAGCTTATCGGATCCTGCGTGTCTTTGCGTGTTTTTATGTCAACGGCTGCCGAGAAGTGTCGTCAGTGTCTCGCTAAGTATATACGTAGTAGCTGAGCGATACTTAAAATTCAGATAATGTCCAATCGTGCATACGCCCAGCCCAGGTACCTGGGCAGATGAGCGAACGAGTACAAAATATTCGTGCGTTATCTCACGAAAAGTGTGTGTTGGAGGCATAATATCGTGACAAACAATCCACGGTGGAGAAATTGCTATGTACGACCGATTCATCGACGCAGATAAGACAAAAAACTGAAACTTACGAAGTCGTGCAGATGTTGTGAACATTTTTTGTTTAAAGTAACACAAAGTTAGTATGCGTAGACGCAATATCCCGCAATAATAAAATTCCAGATTATAATCGATTTACTAGTCTAACAACATAAATTAAACATGGGTTTATTTATTTGTCACAACAGGTAATTGCGGCCGTCTTTTGTGGTCGAATGGTCTTTTGTGACCGATGAATTGACGGACGTTGTTGTTAGTCTAGTGAATTAGCTATAATATTCAATTTCATTACTGCAAAAAATTGTGTGTAGGAACACTAACTAACCAGTGTTAATGTAAACAAAGAATGTTTGTCCACAACTCTTGGCCTACTTTATCAACATCACTTGTTTGCCTTACCTGCGTTCATGAATCGGTCGTAGTTGGCTATCTCTTCACCGGTGACTTTAAGCCAAGATATTGCACCTTTAAACCTTACTTTTCAGAATTGACATTATTCGTCAGTTGACTCGCAAAGATTTTTTATTGTTCCACTCTCAGAACCTGGATTTGGCATGCGCGCGCTTTTGGGCATCGTCCAAAGTATTCGACAAAAAAGCGTTGAGCCGCAGCGTTGTCAAAAAAGTATTGAATTCATTACATAACAGTGTCACATGTTGACATAAAAAAATGTTAAAATCCAACACCATGATATTATTCTGATAAAGATTACTTGCGCACAATTATAAGTGTTATAATAAAGGACCCTCATGTGTTTTTTTACGGGGCCTTTAAAGGGTAAATATTAAGGGCCTTTCAGGACTGCCATATTAATTCCTTGCTGAAATAATAAAGAAATTTAATTTAAATATATATATTTGTTATGATATAATTGCGTAATGCTGCACTTTTAATGCGACATTTCGTGTTTCTCTACACGATGGTACACGTGAATCGTTGAAAAAACATATTAATTTTTTTTTACATTGATGGGAATCGAACCCCGAACCCTCCGGATGGTTTAATTGCGCCGCGCTTTAGCTCTCTCTGCCATTTAAATAATATGATTATTTGATTGACTGTAATATGGAATATGAAATGAAATTAATGTAATATAGTCAGAACTTGATAGATTTACATGATTGCGTCTGATGTGTAAAAATAAAAGCACATTCAGTAATCTTCACTTTCTCATCACATACAGAGTATGTAAAAGAGAAAATATTGCAATCCAACAAAAATTCGACTCTAAGATTTTAATGGAAATACATGTTTTGAGTGTCGTAGATGCTAAAAAACACATCAACTCATTTCTGTCCGTCCGTCTGTCTGTTTGTCTGGCGTCTGTAGGTGTTGTCCGGAAACACAATAACTTTTGAAAAGATCTGTGGATCGCAAAAAAATGTGGTGTCCATTTTCTGCATTTAAATACTAGTTTTAGTATTAAAACCCAATCCAAAATTTCCACTATTTCTGGTACTTTACCTGAAATGTGAAAATTTTTTTTTTTAAATATGTTATTCGTTCTTGGTCTGCAGGCTGATATAAAATTTATTCTGCTTCGATCTCATACATACAGGTGGAAATAAATAGTGGATTTATTTATCCGAATTGAACAGCTTCAAACACTAATTTAACAGGGTCAAACTCCTTATATTGTCACTGTTTATGACAAATATTAGTTGATTATTTTAAGAAACTTATACTTAAACGCGGCGCTCAAGTGCTTGAAATATTGTATTTAAGACATGTTGGTTGTTTGGAAATTAATTGAAGACTGCTAAAGTAAAAGTTTGATAAAATGAAGAAGGTGTGAATAAGATATTAAGTGGGGGTTTTGGGACTCGTGGGACTGCTGACCATGCACTGCACGTGCGGATAGCGAAACTGCAGAAAAGTGGAATCGGGATAAAAAGTTAGGTTAGCGGATGCAATTTGGCAGAAATTGGATATACATCCGGCGCGACTGGATAGTCAGCGTCTGAAGGTGTCCTTTGTATAAAGAAATTAAATTAGAATATTGTGGAAACATGGAGTTTAGATTAGATTTATATTAGATTTAGATTAAGATTCCTAATGCTTTTGCATTAGGAATCGTGGAATTAATTATAATGATAGGATAAAGTGTGTATTGATTATATTGAGAAAAATAGCCAGGACGTAAAAGTTGACTAATGCTTCTATCACACCTCGTCGATTTGGACGAGTTATATACATAAAAAATTTTTCTTGTTCATTTTAAATAACAATTCAATACACACGGTTTCTTTTAAAAAAATGTATATCTTAATAACGCAACGATGGTCTACCCTGAAAATAAAATATATGTATTTAGTGATAAGTTCTCACCGTTTCATGGAAAAATACACGATAAACAATTGAATGATAAGCAAACCCATTTGAAACCCATCATTTAAAGTAATTAGTCGATTGTTACTACCAATGCACTTTCGGACTCAAACGGTATTATTATTTTAGAGAGCTGGAACTTTTTTCTACAGAAACATGCGTCTTGACCTTTTTTTCAGAGATCATTAATCCGAGATCGAAATAATTGTAAGAAGAAAAACAAAAAACCGAGATATTTTTTTCTCCTCAGAAACCTTCAAAGTACACTCGAACAAATCGGAGAAAATTCGAGCAGCTATCCATTACAGTATGTTCAATATTAGCAGATTAATAGTCGGTTTTGTGGTGGCTTTTAATCTCGTAATCTCTCAGAGTGCCCTAAGCGATTACACAGCCCGTCATCGTTTTCCACGAGTTTCCGATTTCAATTTCGATGCACGGAGCAGTGCATCGAAGTACAAACGCGAAAAATTCGGCGGAAAATTGCATGAGTTATCCTTAAGGACGTTTGGTCACAAGCGCGTTTCTATTTGATCCTGATGGACCTTCACTATTTCGTAGACAACAGAACTCTGAATCATTTGTGATTTTTTAAAGATTTTTTGACCGTGTAGTTGTTCAGTAATGCAAGCCCAAAGCAACATAAGGATAAGTGTCAAGAGTTCAATAACAGGTCGAAAAACGTACACAGCAATTTTTCTCTCCCAATTTCTATTGGGAGAAAGGAGAGGATCAGAAAGAAAACCTACTACTGTGAAGATCATAATTCCATAACAGATTCTTGATTCACGCTATCGTTTCCGAGATGAATTCAATAAATGAAAGATCTCTATCTTTATTTCGCTGCTTGCTCCGCTGCGGTCTCTCACTTGCACCCTGACTAACGCGTTTAACGGAGTCCCTCTCCCATACCCTCCCGCACCCTTGGATCAAATATCCTTAACTCTCTGTGATCATACTTTCGGGCTGTAACATCTGTGGTAAAGTGATTGTGACCCGATGTGACAATGGAGAGTCAAAGGACCTGGATCATAAAAAAAAGACGAATTAAAAAAGTTCTGCAGATGGTACTCTTCTTTTTAGAAATCTTCTATTGAAACATTGTCAAGTACATTTCAAGCATTATAACTCTGTAATTTAGTGACATACAGTGTACCAGATAATTTGAGGTAAAATGTTAAAGGTGACATTTTCTACTCGTCATAATTTCCAGATCAAACCGGTGAAAAATCCCATTATGTTCAATGTCTTATTTTATCTGTCAAAAAAAAAACATTCTGGCTTGAGTCTAAGGGTTCTGAATGCAGTAGGAATTGGATTTACTCTAACTAATTACTTAGTGAATTCTCAATACAAAAAGATTTACGGACACATTCAAAAAGATAGTTTTGTCATAAAGGCCTGAAAAAAAATCCTACATTCATGCCAAGATGCTTTCTTTGACAAATAAAGGAAGACATTAAAGCACTTAAATTTGTTCACTGGCTTAGTCTAAAAGCTACGACTATTTGTACATTTCACTTCTCACCTCACATCGATTTGGTGCACGGTATATCTGTCCGAAATCTGAGCATTATATAATGCTTTTTAAAAAAATTGCCATCATCTATCATTTTTTTTCCATATGACTTCTTTCAGGTAATCAACTCTCCTCAAGCGATGCTTTTTATTTTCTATATTTGTTTTTCCTTTGATATCTTTTCAGCGATTTCTGCTTTTAATTTTCTTCCTTTCGTGATTTATAGTCTGATTTGTGAGAACGAGAGGTGGACTTTTAAACTTTGAAGTTAATACACTACTTGGACAGGGTACAACGAAATTGCATCAAGTGTGACGCTGTGAAAGCTGGAGCCAAGAGAGTTTAGCAGTAGGAAGAGGCAATTAAAATTTTCCACTTGTGTGCAACTAGCACAAATTCGTCGTCATTTTCGAGGAATAAACCCCGCTGGAACAAATTTATACTATACACACGAATCAAAATTGACGCGTTTATAGAACTTTGGACGTAAATTCATATTATAATTAAGTTGCAACAAGGCAAACATTCAATCAATTCAAAGAGATCATAGCCAAGTTGGTTTTTCAGCGCGGTGAACAGAGGATAATAAACTCTGTCAACACTTAAATAAGATGGAAAGTAAGTTGCAGCGATTTCTCTACGAATTTACTACTGAGACGTTGACTGATATATAAAGACAGCAACGTCACAAAAGTATAGAGCATTCTAACTTGGAAATTTACAAACTTAGCGCAATAATAAATTTATTACGAGGTATTCTGTAGGAACATCATATAGTTGCATTGTAAAAAATGCACCCTCCAATGGATGAAATTTAAGGGATAACACCCCTTTAGTGGAGACCAGCGCCATAAGTTAGCAGATTTGAGTTCCTACTGACGCACCGTCGGGAGAAGAACGGCAGAGGGCTAAACACGGGAGACCTAGACGACGTGAAAGGAAATAACAGGGCGGTGGAGTGGTTAAGAATGCTAAAGAAAATCAGAGCGAACGTAGAGGTGGAGAAGAGGGTCAGTGAAGAAAGAGAAAAAGCAGAAAGAGTTGGGGAGGTGGGGGAGATCAGAGAGGCCGGATAGGAAGTAAGGAGTCGTAGGTGATAAAAAGCAGGTTAAAGAGTGAGAAAGCTAGGCTAGGGGAAAATGTAACTTTCATGCGAAGAGAAAACGAGAAATGGAAGAATGAGTGAGGGTGGAAAACGTGTAAATACCAAGTCCTGTTTAAGGCCGGTTGGCCGAGCAATGAACACATAAATAACACGTCTTGGTTGTATCAAATGATTTTTAAAATACTTGCAAAAATGAAGTTTGCTGTACTTAGCAGTACATACTTGTAGGTACAAAAGCTACTTCATATGAAAATGTCACAGCTAAATTACTTTTGTAAAAATTTTCCAAGTAATAAACGAATTACCGCATAAAGAAAGTACATTGTTAAGTTTTCGGTGAAAGTTGACTTGCAAATTCAGCCTATTGTCGTATCTTATTGCGATTACAATAAATTAAATTTTTCCTAAACATTTTTAAATGCAATACTCATCTCTTCAAATTGATATATTAAAAGCACCGTGTCGTGAATTTACCGATCTCGTGGGCGGCCAGTGGTAATATGTTTATGGAGGTTGGTTGTAACTCTCACATGGCATTATACTTTTGACGCTTTCGGCATAAGAACAAGCCCGAGAGCTCTGTTGCAACGTTCTAATGTATGAGATTGTCACCGCGAGAATACCTGAATCCAATCTTATAGACATTTAATTGAGTCGCATAGTTAATTCAGGTTAACAGCATTTACTTTTATCGTAAAGAAGAACAAACTTTATTATTGTGACGAAAAATAATCTGAAAGCCAAAAATCTTAAGAAAATTAAGAAATAATGCTGATTTCCGATGGTTGTGTTTCGACTGCCGCTTGGAGCCGACGACGGAGTCACGGAGATGCCCGAATACATCGCAGGGGAACAGATATACCCAAATACATCCCGACGCAACAGACATACCCGAATATCTCTCGACTTACGCACGGTACTGTATTTCAGGATATTGTCAGTACTCTATTTCATTTTGCACAAGCAACAAAATATTTTGTTCCTGGAACATAATATTTAATTGAACGTATAGATCCGTGCGGATTTGTTGAAGCCACCAAAATTTTGTTGATCCAACTGAATTTTTTTCTCAGTGTGGTCATTTTTTTCACCCGATTGCAGGCTTTTAGATGATAAGTGAAAAATATAGGGTAAACGAATGTCAGAAAACGATTTCTCGGATTATTGCAAGCGAAATTATATGAAATCATCTGGTTGCCTCAATATGGCCGACGCAACTGCGACCTGGCAACACCGCGCTCGGGAGACACGTGACCGCTTCATTCAGTAGATAGGCCGAAGAACGTTGCGTTTTTGTGTATGCACATCATAAACGCAGAATACTCGCCAAACCTCTTATTATTTCGCTCTCCGTATATTGTAACGAAAGTGGAATCTTGCACGATGTAAACCACAAATCTTTCGCGAGTGTTTTAAATTCTACGATGCGTCGCCCGTCATGTGCCGGAGATTCAGCCGCCCTAACCGCCTTCTTCAAACTTTCTCGCTTAGCGATAAACTATTGTATTTCCGGTCCCCACGATGCGACGTTGCCAAGTTTACAACGGTGATCTTCACGTAGTGAGTCAAATTCGAGACTGAAAATTTAACAAAAATGTATAAAAAGGAAATACGTACTACAATGAAACCCTAAATTCATTGCCGGATAATATACGAATATTTTCAATACGAATGTATATTAATGCAATTCCTTTTAATAGTGACATCAGAATAGAGCTTCGCATGACTAGTCTGCTGCTAGAACTACCTTAAATAGCTGTGTCAGTGTGAGTTTCTATGAGTCTCGAAGGCCTTCGTCGTCCCCTCTCAGATCGATCATTCTGATTACCCGGAAAAGGTGCCATTTCTTCGGGATCAAATTTTTCAAGACCTCCTTAGGGCTGCATTGTACCACTTTCTATATGAGCCCTCTCCCCACCTCCTCCATCATGCTTTAATTGTTCTAGGTGATCAAATACCTATTCAGATCCAATTTATTCAAATGGCTTGGCAATAATAAATTGAACGCTACTGTGAGGAACACGCGAGCTACATTAACTACCAATGTGCAAATGGGAACTATTGAATACTAACCCTTAAAAATTATTTGAGAAACAATGTAAAACAACTGTAAAATGATGCCATTAACACAGAAAAATATTATATTATGCAAGAAAGGAGGGAATTACGTGATTGTTGTCAACAGAGAAATTTTTTTCATTCGAGGTGAAAATCATGCTTCTTCCCGTGTAGCATACGATTTCTTTTCCGATTTCGCTAAACAACCGCATTCCGTTCTTGTAACAAGGGCGGACGGGTTGTTAATTTTCAAGTAATGATAAGTGTACATGTGCATTGCGGTATTTAATAGTATACAAGAAGTATTTATCTGCTCACTGCAGCACTTTTCTGCCCACTGCGCACTTGCCTGTCCATTGTAACACTTTTCCCCCGCTCAGCGTTTTTTTTCTCGATGCGTGACTTTGCCATTCAGTTTTTGATAACACTGGAAACAATACTCGTCGTGCACTTACACAGTATATAGAATAGACACTTTTTCAACATCAAAATTCTCCACAAGGTAACGAAACTGAATGTTAGTGTTATTACGCGATTTATGTAAGAGCCGAAAAGGCTGTTACCGATGTTTTGAGAGAATATGATAAAGATGCAGAGGGTAGTGGGTCAGGGCAGTGTTTGAGAAAAGCAACAGGAAATTGAAGTATCGAGCGAGGCGATAATAAATTCGACAGCGACGCGGCTCCACGTAAGTGAACGGGATGAACCAAGAACAAAGGGCAAATTTTGTATTCCGGATTTCAGGTCAAAGTTTCTGATTCAAGAGAAAAATAAATTAATTACATTTATCAGGTAGCGTAGTAGATGTAACGCGCGTTGTGTACTCAAATAGATACTGTTTTTAATATTAATATTTGAACAACTAACTAAACTGAATATTTTCGTTACTACGCGATTTCTGGAAGAGTCGGAGTGTTTGTTATCCGGTATTTGGAAGGGATGAGATCAAGATGCAGAGGGTAGTAGATCAGGACTGTGTTCGAGAAAAGCAACAGGAAATTGAGTTATCAAGCGAGGCGATAATAAATTCCACAGCGAAGCAGTTCCGCTCAAGTAAAAGAAGGAATCAGTGATCAAAGTGCGGATTTTGCATTCCGATAGGGGTGTGCGGGTCGGGTTCGAGTCGGGTTCGAATAATCCGAAAATGTCAAGAAAACCCGTGAATTCCGAGAAAACCCGAAATCTTCGAAATACCCGAAGATCTCGAGAAAACTCGAAAATTTCGAGAAAACCCGAAAATCTCGAGTAAGCCCGAACATCTTGTGTAGGCCCAAAAATTTCGAGTAAGCCCGGAAATCTCGAGAAAACCCGAGAAAGTTTTTCTGCGGTAACGGTATATTAAATTTTAATTTATACACAGAAACGTACAAATACAATTATTATATTAAAAATACATCATGTATGAGTATTTATTACACCCTATAGTATTTTACGACAATTTTTTGTATATTAATTGTTATTTGCATATTGAATCTAATATATACGTATTCGCGAGAAAATCTTATACTTTATATTCGTTTTCAAACATATTTCACAGTGTGAGTCACAAAGAAGACATTCTAGCGGTTTGAATTTTGAGGGTTCTTGAGATTTACGCGTTTACTTGAGGTTTTCGGGCTTACTCGAGATTGTAGGGTTTCTCAAAATTTTCGGGTTTACTCGAGATTTTCGGGTTTTCTCAAAATTTTCGGGTTTACTCGAGATTTTCGGGTTTTCTCAAAATTTTCGGGTTTACTCGAGATTTTCGGGTTTTCTCAAAATTTTCGGGTTTTCTCGAGATTTTCGGGTTTTCTCAAAAGGTTCGGGTTTTCTCGAAATTCTCGGGTTTTCTCGACACTTTCGGGTTACTCGAAACCGACTTGAACCCGCACACCCCTACATTTCGGACTTCAGTTGAAGTTCGTGATTCGAAAAGGAAGGAAATAGAGGAGAAATTATGAAGTAGCGCCATAGATATAATTAGCTGTGTTTATAATATCCATTGGAAGCATAGAGCAACGTTAATATTGTTTCAAATAAAAATAATCACTGTTAAAATAACTTGCATCAAGTTTCCATTCCAAACTGAAAACTTTCTTACATAAACTGGTATACTATATTTATCTTACAAGTGAGATATAACAGTTACAATACTTTCTACTAAATCTTGTGAATACGACGGGATTAATATAATAATTTGTAATCTTACAGCACTCGTGTATTGAAATCATTATATGCACCGATGATTTTTAGTTTTAAAAAAAATTAACTTATTCGCTCTGGCATTTATGAAAATTTCGCAAGCGAGCCAAAAAATTGTACTTCACAAAGGTTTGATACAATTTATTTGGAAGGGAGTTTTGTACCCATACGAATATTTGTATGATTTTCTAAATTAAAAAATCAATGGACAAAGTTTTACTTTTCAACCTTTTTGATTATTCATTTAACCTTCGCCGAACACGCTTATAAAACATTCTCCTAGCCCGACTGTACCCATACGGTATTTTCTACGCGGAAAAGTACCCGTTAAATAGAAGCATACGTCTTGGTAATGAAAACGTAGTATGCACTCGTAATTAATACACTATGCAAGAAGATGGCTTGTAGAGGATCAGACACTTTCACTGTGGCGGCATTAAATTGAGATTTCATACGCAATAAAGTTTTCGAGATAATGGTATTTATTGATTATGTTTGTAAGAAGTTGCCGCACAGTTCCCATAAAATCATTTTCAATTTGACACATGATATAAACATTGAAGAAATACGTGCGATGTCATATCTTTGCTCCATCTTCTTCTACGTCCAACATCGTTGAAGGGTAGCATCATTAGTAGTTATACCGGATTCATATTATTATTTTATGGTTCTTGCTGATCGTGCCCTGAAAGCGATATGGCCATTATCGTTTCGTTGATGATATTCACAGATATATTCTGAAACGTTTATGTTCAGACATATTGAAGTAAAGTTACTAATGCTCGATCACGTCCCGACCTCGAGACCCGAGCCTGTATATTTTATTCTAGTGAGGAAAAAAAAAAGAAAAAAATTACAATTTATGACTTTAGTGTTGAGTCACAAGTTATTATTTGAAATAATAATGATCGATTTCTCGGTTAGTAGAATAATTAAAGTTAAATAAAGCCTCCAAATAAAGGACCCTTTTTATACTATCGTACATCTACATATCTAATTAATACAGAGTTGTTCTTTCTTTCGTTTCTGGCTAAACATTCGGCAATTCATACGCAGTACCGGCGCACCTTCAAAAACTCGTTGCATCTGTTTTACCACGTGAGCGACCCTCGATCACCCCGCGCATAAGAATTCATATGCGATCGCTAATAGTGTATGGAATTTATTTGACCTACATTGAAATGAGATCATTTTACGAATGTTCGGCTGTTCTTATTCTACTTTATTTTTTCTCCTTGTGTTAATAGATTTTTTTTTAGATTTGTTCAGTTCCAGTTCCGAGGTACACCGGTGAGGGGTTTTACCTAGCCCCCCCCCCCCCCCTTCCCCCTTCCTAGTACTCCCTACCCGCACTTCGCTAAGTTAACCTACACTGAGAGAAAAGCATATCGTTTATCTAACGATTTCATATGGTAAAACGAGTATAGGAAGGCTTGCAATGTTTTATGGTTGAAGCGATGATAATATGGTTCAATTAACGATACTTGCAAGGTTATTGGAAACAAACGTTGAAATCGTACATGCAACAAATCGAAATATTTAAAACTATTAGAATAGTTTTTGAAACTATTATCATTTAAATAATTGCTACTATAATGATATTTGTTATAACCATAAAATATAGACGTTCCTCCTGGGAATTATATTAGTGGTTGATCCAACTATGTTCTCATATTTGCTATAACCATAAAATATAGACGTTCCTCCTGGAAATTATAGTTTATAGTTAGATTATCGTCAGTCCAACGATATTATTTTTAGAATTACCAGATTTTTCTCTCAGTGTATCTTCCAATGCGTCCGTAGCCGACTTAGCTACACTGTGTCGCATTATTGTTCATTATTGTTCATTATTGTAATATTGGGAGATCTGGACCGGATGGAGTAGCCAGATTCAGGTCGGATTAATGATTATGGAAAGCCTGATGGGGCCCGGACTACAGCCGGAACCTCTGCTCGAAAAGGTATCAAATATTACAATATTTCTAGCAATTCGTCAATCCATTCAGATATCTTGTCGTAGACCAAGTGATGTAAATATGAACCGGTATTAATACGATGGTGTTAAAATGAAATCTACACCAAGATTCTGACCTCGTCCGTTTACACTATGACAATGTTCGAGGCTTACACAATATTAATGGACTTATATCGTCACACTTGTTGTATGGAAATGATGTTAATATTAACAATGATTATTTATAGTACAGCTCCGAGAGCTTTAATGTCAATTTTAGGTTGAATTGGTGTAGATTTTCCCCATAAAAATTAGTCAGTTAAAAAAGTGGGGTTCAAATAGACTTCGCAAATTGATATTTAGTGTCAGGGCAAAAGTGGATTACTGCAAGATGACGACAGCCTTAAGTGGCTGGGCATTAATATCGTTACCTTACCACACGAATAACAGAGGTGATGTATTGTTATGTTTAAGACTGAGTATATTTCTTTTTTTTCTAGGGCTTCCTAAAACAGATTGGGGATTTTTTTTCGGTGAACTACGGTGAATATAACGTATGTCTGGGGCGCTTAAGAAAGACCGAGAGGTCTAATGGCAAGAGCACTTATTCAACGTCAGCAGCTGTTACGACCTTCACCCCGAATTCTGTGGGCACAAGGTTCTGCAAAGGGAACTTGTAGACTAGAGCAGAGACGGAACTGTTCGGAATTAATTTCTCGTCGTGTGCCCGACGACAAGGGCTCAATAACATGAAGATGGCGTGCTTACAACTAATGCGTGACTGCGTAGGTGAGACATCCACTAGAATCCAATTTTCCAAAAACGGCGCTAATCGACGAATTATCACGGTAATTAGGATGGAAGGTCATAATCCATGCAGCACCAAAATTTTGATCGTTTCCGCGTATCGCAAAAGACCCTCGTAATAGTTCCATATCATCCTTCCGACTTCTAATCACTTTGCAATAAAATTCGTAACCCAACGTGGCAAAAAAAACCACAAAAGATATGAAAATGATTGGCATTAAGAACTTCTACCATTAAAAATTACCATCACCATGACATTTCTCCTGAAGTATTGCCAGAAATTAAGGATTGAAGAATTATACAATCGTATGATTCTGTAATTAGGAGAGTGAAACAAAAGCGGAAAAACAATTACGCCACAGACCAATTATTTTACCATGCGCCTGGATCCAAATGTAGTTTCTCAGCACCCTCTGCTGTCCTCGGAGTCTAAGGGATGAATAAAACAATTACGTGTATACGGCATTCCATATCGAATCAGTACATCGTAACTCAATTGTTCAAACCCAAAAATATGAATTTTTCACTAATAGTCTTTAGTTAGACATAAGAAAAAATTGCAATGGACCTTCTACTACAGGCATGAAAAGTTTCCGCACTATCTACAAAAAAGTAAAAATTGATACTTCGAAGAAAAAAAATCAACCACTGCAATTCTCAGTTGGAAAGTTGGGGGTACTCTTTTTCAGCTCACATTACAGTAACATGAACCAAATGGAAGTTCAGTTTCATCCGAAATTGTGATATGTGCGCAGGATATTTAAAACATGGTATCGCTGTCAGCGAGTGGTTTTTTTTAACCGGATGGCCGTTATTTGAAGGATGAGCAACTGCTCAAAGTCTCGAACGGTTTGGTGGATTTGTATTGAATTTTCAGATTTTTTTGTGTTTTACTATTCTAAAAAATTTCTTTCGAAGCTTTTCGCATGATGTAAAATGTAATTTTGAGTTAAGTCATTAAGTCGAATAAATTTTCTTACAAGCCATGAAAACCAGCATATGTTCGTGATTTGTAATGTTCTATATCCGTTGTATCTTGTGTTCGAAATATTTTGAACAGAAAATATGAATGAGCAGTTAATAAAATAATGCATATGTATGGAGTATGGAATGCCTTATACATAACGAATTTTGAGTATTGTAGTTGTTCGAGATAATTGGCGCCGATTCGTCGTTAATTGGACGTGCTAATACGACTTTTCTCTTTCTCCGTGTTTAATTAAGGGAAACTGTAACCCTCAGTTCATGAAAGTTGCGCGCAGAATATAAATTCCAACTTGACTCAATGAGAAAGTCTAATCGTTTGCTTCAAGCTTTTTTGCATTGGAAATTATTTTTCATCCTAATTTGTCCCTTTCGCTTTTTCAAAGGCTCCTAAATGTTTGTATGTCATTTTGGCCAAATATAACGGGTGAAAAAAACCATAAGAAAAATCAAAAACATCACGGAAGCGAATAAAAAATATAAAAACTTTAAAGTACGGAAATAAGTAACATATATTTCGAAGCCTCCTCGTCGAATGCTAAATAAAATAATAAATGGAGTTGTGTCCCTCTTTTACCGAATTCAAGTTTTTACTTCCACTTTTAACTAAATTTCTTCTCAAATAAAAAAAGGTCGACGTAAATTGCTATAACATTTTGAAGATTGTGATCTCAATAAATCGATCTTTATTCAAAATATTGATCTGTACGCAGAATACGATGAAACATATGACATTGCCGATAATGAGTGTCCTGACATGATAAAACCGATATATATGTATTTTTTAAAATATTTTAAACTGCGATAACTTATTAACTTTGCACGGTCCCAAAAAAAAATACATCATTGGCAACAATTTTTCCGATGCCACTTTCTGAAATGCTTTTCGCAATAAAAAAATATTTTCATTAATTCTGTAGTAAAATATAGTCTGAAACTACACAATTAATTCTAAATTAATTATTTTCTTGTGGGCCATAAAAAACGCACATTTTCGTTTTTTTGGAATGTCGATACGACTAATCATTTCCGAGATATCATAGGTTAAATGAAAAATGAAAAATATGGCATGTTTTGCCAGAAAAAATGTCAAAAAAAATTGAAATTCGGTGTTTCTATTATAACCACTGAACCTGATTTTTGGACATTTTTTCGAATTTTTTATTTTGAGTGGCTGAAGTCATGTGGAATGCCTCATATAAGTATTTTGAGAGTCGATTATCGATACATTTTTTTTCGGTAGATAATTTGATGAACCCGGTTTTTCAACACATGAAAATGTATATCAAAATAACCCATCGATGATCTATTCTTGAAGTTACATATATTCAGGGGACATTATTTATCAATAAAAATACGCAATAAGCAATGAAGCGCTCCGAACCCGTTCCGAACAAGTTATTGTTTCTTAAGTTCTCGGTCGACTTAATACTATCTTGACACTTTCGGATTTTGTACGTATCAATATATCTTAATCTTTTTTTGAAGATTTTGAACCCTATACTAAAATAATTTTAAGAAGGTGTGACGACCTGGCCATTTTTCTCCTTTCTTCTCTCATAATTATTATGTACTCAAATCATGCTTATTAATTATTGCTTTTACCTCTTTATATTACACATTTGATATCAATCTCTTTATTGCCGTCCTCTATAAAAAAAAAGCGAGGAATTATTCGGACATTGACATTTCAATTGTACCTGACATTGACTTGCCAACCATGCTTCCTTCCTTGAATTATAATTATCGGGCTTTGCGTGCCCGATCGACAAATTCTACACGCTAAAGTAGTCGCCAATTTATATTTCTTGCTAATAGATTCATAACGTAATAATAATATATAATAAATGTTATGTTAAAATAATTGAATAAACTATATTTCGGGCGCGATAATTGGAAATATTAGTTTCAATTATTAATCGAACAGTGAACCTCCTAATTCTCATACATTCAGAACGTAACAGATGTAAATCGGAAAATCGCAATGTTTTGATATTCTCAAGAAATCTTAAAGCACCATTGAAAAAATATGGAAAACGGCAAGCAATTATTTTTTACGTAATATTAAATATTATTAATTTGCAATATCATCGTTATACAATAGATCTCACTATATTCAACATTGTTAGTTCCCTTAATACGCCATTTAAATTTCAGAAATTGAAAACCATAGACAAAACGAGCATGACTGAGTATAGGTTGTGTCGTATTTTCTAATAATAGTGGATCGAACGCTGATATCACCTTGGTATTGATAGAGAAAGAAAACCAGTGTTGTATGTAAGGAATTCGGGAAAGGAAGCTGAATATGTGAATAGAATGGGAGATATTAAGATTCTTGGGATAAGATCTAGAATGGGACACCGTAAATTAATCGCAAATTGAAAACGTCGAGAATTTTCGAAGGGAACTATTATCACAGCGTTATTCATTAATTCAATTTGAACGGCAAAGTCTCCCAGATTGGACGCTGATCTTATACAGTCTTTCGTGACTGAGTTGCTTACATATCAGTCAAATCAGTGCCAGCTATTTTTCATGTCTTAGCTAAACGCAGAAAACCAAGATTTAATGAACCGTACGAAAAGTTTGTATTGATGAAATTATTTCATTCTTTACATTATTCTTTATTCAATGACCCATCTTTCCGCACTTATGAAAATATTTGTCGCAAATTTGCAAGAACTGTTACTCAAAATCTAATTCAGTGAGATCAAACAGGTATTCTCTTTAGTGTTAATTCTTCATTCCTTAGAATGAAATTTATTGATCTCATTATAAGCATTGAATTATTCTAGTTTGAAAAAATTCTTTAATATAAGATGAGCAAGTCACAAAAATCATTACAGTGTAAGTAGGTTACGATTTTGTAGGTTCAGTATAGATTCTCGTGTTCTCAATGTTTTTGTGTGTCGGTCACGAACTAAACTCGCAGTTTTTATTTTTAATTCTTGGAAAAAAGAAATAAAACCCGAATTCTTCGAAATTATCGTTAATTTGTTAATGGGCTTACCAGGAAATATTCCTGCATGGTGTTTTTAATGCAGCGGCACATCACTGAAATCCGCTACACTCTTCTTAATTAATGCATAAAACGTTTCAAGCCAAAATTGGGTCTGGCCACCAACGGACGTAGTTTCAAGGCCAGTTATATGTAACAAAGTGGCTTGATCAGGATAACTGGATCAGACCTCTATCGGGGCCGGGTCGTATATCGATACATCTTTACTCGGGTTAACCTGAAGTTGTTGCCATCACGCCCTGATAAGGTAAGAATCCGGTACACCTGACTAGATTAACCTTACCAGACTGAAGTAATTAACATGAGGGCGGATCAGGTAATTGTACGGCATAATATCAATCAGTATAATCATCGGCACATATATTTGATGCACTTGTTATGTATTAACCGTTGTTACATTATATGTTGTAGTTATAATTATTAGGATTGAAGCAATAAAGCTGCTGCTTCATATATTTCTTGAGATCTCGGCACTTAGACCTAAAATCATAATTTTCCGATCAATCGATTCCATAGTATACTTTTTAAGGACATTTTCAAGGTCATTTACCACATTTGTAATGTCAATGAATCACACGAATAAATATACATAGATCTCTTGATTTTTAGCACGTTCTCTTTAATTTTAATAGCGTGTTCCTTTTGCCTCTTGTAGATAATGCAAATATATAATATCACTCCATTCCACAATGGAAGAGTTTTATTTGGTTCGCTCTGTGCAATCACATAACTTTTGTACTTAAACTTTTTAATCACCTGTGGTCCATCAGACTCTTCGCGGGTCGCAGATGGAATCTTAAAATTTGCGGGTTACAAAAACTGTGGATAGTGTAAAGCAAACTTTTCATGCACCCGCTGACGGACTTGTGTTAGGGGCTCGTTACCATTAGGAATCATGTTTTTCGATTTCCCCGAATGGTATTTTTCGACTGTAGAACATTTCGGTTTATTTGTTGAGATTCATCGTGATTTAGAGAATTTTTATTTTTCCAAAAATTCCAAATTCTATAAATATAGAACCACTTCGCCGATTTCGGTGAAATTCAATACTAAACGTCATTCAACGTGTCTTTATTGATAAAGAACCATTTAGCTAAATTGGTGAACTTTTACGAAAGTTAGAGCAATCACGACATTTTTTTGAAAAATTTAAAATACTATAAAATCTGTATGCATTGATACATTTAATTGAAAATCACGTCAATTAAATGTATCAATACTCTAGTTGCATGCCAAATTTTTGCTCGATCCATAGTGCCGTTTGTGAGTTATGGACAATTGAATTTTCTGTGCTGGAACACACACACACACACACACACACACACACACACACACACACACACACACACACACACACACACACACACACACATATTTCCTAGACCACTTTTCTCGACGTTTCAGAGGATTCTGAGTATGTTAAAATAAAAATCTCGAAAAAACAATATTTCACGAAAACAAAGCTTCCTCTATGAGGAAGCAAAATAAAAAAATCTGCCCTGAAAATGAACTGGTAAGATAATACAGTTGACAATAAGCAAAAATATTACGACAATGACGCCTACTTTGGAAGAATAAAAAAAAACACTTCAACAATGGCGTGGAGATAATCGTGAAATAAAAAAATTTGCCTTTAAAATGTATGGACTTACCACATGCTTACAAAATTATAGCTGATACAAGTTTGAACTTGCAGATGCATATATCTTCAGGGTAATTTTTTCTTTGTCACTGAATATTTTGGAAAGCTACTATTTCCCTGTAAATCCAATCCCAGTTTTCAATTTACTACACATTCGATCCGTCGTGAAGGTTGAGCATTTTGCTTGTACAGTGGAACCAATATTAAAGTCAGAGACGTACTGACATCGACGGGAACCCGTGAAATAGCAGTGGTGCTGTTTGAAACACAAAGCTTCAGGATATATGAGACATTGAACTAGTCACATGCAAAGAGAAACGTGTGCTTGTCGAAGACCATTCGTTTGTCTATATTGTACGTTCTAACCGTAAAAGTATCTGAAGTAAAATTATAAGACGGATGTGTGAAATTATTAGTTTCGAAAGTCTATGGACCACTAGATAATCCACTTCTTTATGCTAGTAGGCTACCTTATTGTAAGGGTCTGATAGAATCATATAGATTCCAATATAAAACCAGTACGGTCTATCTGCCCAAAGAAGTTGGCAGATAGGCCGTCTATAGGGTTCTATGCGAATCTACAGGTCATGGTTTCCATGAGAATAGTCGCTTAGTGAGCAGCTCCGCTGTTTACGCTTCCGTATCGGAGAGAAAGTCATAGAGAAAGCCAAAAAAATCAACTATATTGGAGATGTCAAATACATCGATCGTACAAGACAATAATCTTAAAAAGTTATTAACAAATTGATTTAAGAAAATATTTTTCCTGAAATAATTTTTTTTAAATCTTCTATTTTAGAATAAATTTATTCATTTTTCTAAATCTTTATGAATTTTGTTTTCAAATTTTCTTGAATTTCAAAAAATCCTGGATATGAAAAAATACATATAAGGCTGTAACTGTATATATTTATTTATTGTATGTAACATATCTTTTTGATATGTCACCCGCAAACTTTTTAAGTGTGATGTGGAACCTTATCTGACAAACATATCCAAAATTCTTATCATTTCGATAACTTTTTGAATTCCAAAAACAGTAATAAAAGACAAAACAAGTGAAATGTACAAAAAAAAATATACGAATTCAGAAAAATCAATTAATGTGAATCATTTCTGTATGACGTCGAGCACGTGCGTTTTTCGCGAGCAATATCTTGCGAAAAGCTCACTTTCCTGGACGGAGGACTGAAAAAATATTATTAGAATTGCGCAAATACTAATTACCCTCAATTGTATCCATCAAAATTAAGTCTTCTAGAATCATTACGCATATTTCAGGGAAATCGAGTGCGATCACCGGTGACCAAGACGATGCCACACACCAGGATGCCAGAGACTTCGAGCGGGAGTAACGAGTCATCTTCAGATTCAAGCTCCAGCCCGAAGTCGATCGCCGGCTCAAGCTCGGACGAAAAATGATTTAATTTTGATTTAAGGAATTGTTTCGTCGATTTTTATTTAGTAACAAGTAGTTTTCGTATGTATCTTTTGATCATTGAGCTTAAATTAAAGAGTTTTCGAGCATACACATAATATTAAATTTATTATTACGTTAAACCTTGTAACCACGGCCACATCAGAGCAGTCAATGCTTTGAAGCGTTTTAAATGGAAAACGGGATTGATCGGAAAATCTGATTCAAACCCATGCATGTTGAACCCGTGTTTCCTGATAATACCCGAGCGTTATTTTGAGGATAAGGTCCGAATACATACAATTAGCAACATACGTATAATGATCTGCTATAACACATTTATCCTGTATAGGGTTCGAATGAGTTCGGTGGAAACATCTGGTTCAAATAGACACAGTTTGACCAGTGTTTTCTGATAAAATCAGTACCGCAACCTATAGGTAAATCTTTTGCGTTAACCCATACATACCGATATACAAGCATATACTCTCGAAATGCGGATAAATTCTTATTCAAGCGGATGTCATTTTCTCATAAGATCCTATAGATTCCGGCTGCAATTCTGGAGGAAATAGCTGAAATCGCTCATAAAAATCCATAGGTTCTCCTAGCATGTTATCATATTGGTTAAGTAAGTAAATTCCGATAGAATTCTAGCTCTCGAGTTCTTCCAGATAGAGATCAATAGAAATTAAGGCTTATCTGCTATTGCGAATAAAACCTCGCTATGAGTTCCTATCAGATTTTATATTTTATGGTCGATGCGTATACAATTGGTTAGAAATGTGTTCTCACGAAATCGAAGAACCTATCGGATGTTACCTGCCATTGCGGGGACAGAAACACCTTAGTTTCCTATTTGTTCTCTTTTCTATCAGATTCTATAGGACCTTTCTAACAGGGTAATCACACGCGCCAGCGCCAAGGTTGAAATTATTTTGCATCGCCGTGCTTTTATAACCTTTTAAAAAGTTACCGGCTCCGCAGCGTCAGTCGCCTTCTTATGTCAAATTTGACACCAAACTGAACTTGTTTATCACGTACTTTCCTAGCAATCAATCACAGCACGAATAAAATTATGACAATGCTTTCCGTTACTTGTGAACCTCTTATAAAAAGATCAACTCTGACGCGTGTGAAACGATTTCAGGTATTCGATGAGTAGCGTAAATACCAAGTGGTGTTTCGGGGGGCGTTCGGTGCTTATGCTTTTACGAGGTATTAAAAAAGATTGTAAATTTAATAAGTGATATGAAATTTTAAAAACTGGTGTGTCGAATATTAATTAGTAACGTAAGTTACATATACGTGAGAATAATTTAAAAAAAATTTTATTCTGAAAATTACAAAACGGCTGTGATTATCCAGTTATTAAACGAAATTTCAAAAGTAAAACCAATTCCCCACTATGCGTTGATGGATTTATCAATGTTCGAATAAACTTTTGATATTTGTATGAAAATTACAATATGGCATCGTCACGGAATTTTCAATTATTACGTAGTCTTTCTAGGAAAATCTGTACTGTATGCAGTCTAGAAAAACACACTGTCATTGTTTCATTCAATGAGTTTTTCAACAACTAAAAAAAAATCGGCTTTTTTATTGTAGGAATTTCATCAAATTGCAATACGATAAAATATAAATCTGAGTAGCCATTAGAAGTTTTTTACTTTTTCATCCAAATGGCGCTATTTTGAGACAGTTTCATGATACATACATTTCTGAAGAATGGAAACGTGGGGAATTTTTTGTCCAGCTACGAAAAAATTAACACAGATTCCTATGGGACATTTTAGATCAAATCAACTTAAGTGTTTCGGAAAAATGATCAATAACATACTTTTTTATGAAATATTATGATAAAATTATTAATAACATACTTTTTTAAATAAAATTTTGATAAAACTTATCAATAATACGCTACTTTTTAGCCGAATGAATTTTATTGAGTTCTGCATACCAATAACGAATTTCTCGGATTTTTCCGGAATGGAATTCAGTGCTGCTGGCTATTTTTGAGATCAAATAATAAAAAATTTGTTTCTGGAGGAAACCCTGCTATACTCAAGGCTATTTTTCCGAATTGTGTATATAAATAAAAAGTGTTCAGAACGATCTTTGTGATGGGATTAAAAATCGTTGGATAGAGAGAGAGCCACTTTTCATTACGACTACAAAAATGTTATTAACATACATTATAAATATAAATAACTCAACGAAATCAATTTGGCTTGAATATAGTTCCCGCGAAATTGAATATTTTAGACATTATCTTTTCAAAAATTTAATTCGATACACGTAATTGAAGGCAATCCTTCAAGCTATTAAATGCTGCGACACACAGCATCTCCCATTGTGTTGAAAAATAATGATATCCGTTCAAACGGATGATCCGATATTCTACTTGTTAATCAAATGGAAAACACTGAAGGTACCATCTCTAAAAGAAAAAGTTGTTTTTAATCATGGATTACTTGGAACTTGTTGTTGAATACTATATTTCGCGAGATTTCCATACAATCTTTAACTCGTGTATATATCTTTAATGCAACGTTGGTAGCAGTAAGAGGTCAAAAAGCCCAACAGCTATAGATCAGTATTTTTCGGAAACTTTATTGACTTAGACGTCATTTAATTCCGTAAATATCCAGAAAGCGTTCCAGAGAATACTAAGAAAGAATATGTAGAAATATAAGTGAAGCAAACACGTTTGTTCATAATTATGTACATATCTATGGTTTTTATGTGAAAAAGTGTCCTTTATGATCCCGTCCCCAAAACCACAACGTTTCGATTATCCGAACTAGTCTCGGTCCTAATTAGTTCGGATGTAAGCCCGTAAATTTGTATTCTCCGGTATAATGGCTATTATATTTTGCTCTAAAGGCCCCATAGTTGGGTGAATTGTCCGAATTGAGCATCCGTAGTTTCTCTGACAAAAAACAATTCCCGTAATACCTCCGGTCGTCGAAAAAGATTCACCTGTTCCATGTTAAAAACATTTCTCGTCGATGAAATCACTGGGAAACAGAAACTCCGGGACGAGTTCCGCGAAAAATATGCAGGCTTTATAGATAAGCTGGAGAGGCCCAGATTTTCTCTGTTAGCTGGTGGTTATCTGTTTTGAACAGCTCGCAAATTAAAACAGTAATATAGATGGGAAAATTCTGTTGCTACTGGAGTTGAAATTATCTGTTAATGCTTTCGATTGACTTTGGAACAGGCGTTATATTCATGAAAATGAGATTGGACTAAAAAACATCGCGCTCGTATTTGAAAATCGTAATATAATCACTCTTGGTTAGTTTAACGAAACGGTTAAAAATACAACCGTCATTATTCGAAAATTACCGTAAGTCAAATTTTCACTGAAAAAACAAAAATCCAAGGTTTGGCAAACTTGAAATATCGATACACATTCAAAATGAAAAAGATTTCACTCGTGTCAGAAAATTATAATCCAATAATTCTTCGATATTCTAATAAGCCGGTTGAAAATCAATTAATTTTATATCTATTTGAACTCAGAATAATCTTTAAAATAGTTTTCCTTCATTCTAGTACATTTAGTAGTAGAGCATGGCTTATAATTTATATTCTGTTGATGACTTATGACGACATCTTCAGTAATACTATTGTATTATATAAGGTGGACAGGTGTGTTATTTTGTCCGGAAAATGCTGACCAACCAGTTATTAATCCAAAATATCACGAGATTTCCATTAATTTAGAAACCCATCAATTATGCAACAACAACTACAACATGACATTGAACAAAATGGAAAACTCACCTTGGAAGTAGGTTATGATCTTGCACATCGTGAGACCAAATACGAAGTTCTTGAGTACTTGTCCAAGTAGTGTGAACGGCAGACAAATTATACCGACCAGCAGATCCGAGACAGACTGACAAACAAAGAGAAACTGAAATTGTATTTTTCGACAATATAGTATTGGTGAAAGCTCTTAAGTTACATGACCTTTTTTCCAATCACCCAGCCCCAATATATATATATATATATATATATATATATATATCTGGAAGTGTGTCAAGATATGCATGGCGCTCCACAAACTTCCAAATTCTTAGGAGTGAAGTAAAAATAAACTGAGACAACAGTTACTTTTGAACCCTTGACACTTCCAACCCACAATATAATTCTTATATGTATAAAATAGTTAAAAATTAAGTCGATAAAGGAATGAATTTAAAAAATCTCCCAGTCGATGTCTTATTGATCAGTTTCATTATGAAAATTATTAAAAAATCTTGAATTCGAACCTCACCAAATACGTATAGCATGATAATTTTGCAGTTTTGTGAAGACGTATAGAGCACCAATAGGATGTGAGGTAAATAGTAATACTTCTAACTTGTCGTAGATTTCAAACGGAACGGGTGAACAAATTCTATTGGTCGATGGCTTATTTCTCTTGTTGAAGAGTGCAATCTAGAATGAGTGTAGTAATCCTAGATGCAATCTAAATCGGATTTACAGTACCTGATTATTAGTGAGTTTTTAATAACGAAATATTTTTTTACACGTTTCCCATCATAGCTTTTTCATAAAGACGTGAAAGAAAAATTCCTACACTCATATTATTCACAACGCATAGAGGAATTGGAAATAATTTTTTATTTCCAAAAATCGCTTGGATAAAGACAAAGATAAATTCAGATTCTCGCAATTGCCGCACAATCAATTTAAGACATGAAATACTTTTACGTATCGAGTATCAGGAGAGTAGCAGAGAAAGCTAGTGAAAGTACTAGTATATTGGCACGAGAGGAATCGTATTTCCTATTTAATCCGATTTCTCAAGAATGTTTAGTCATCCAGATTTCCGGGTAAAAGTTATTTGGTCTCAAATCTCCCTGCACATGGCATGTTCTTCCTGCTCGCATTTCAATCTCATATGCAAAGATGTACGTTCAGCTATTTCATATAGCATTGTCACGCGAAACTTTGATGCAATTGCAAGATTGGGATCCACAAATTAACAATAGCTTATCCATTTATCGGAACTCCATTATTTCTTCTGTCATAATGCTGCTAATGCTGTACATGTACAATAGAATAGTCCTTAGAAGGGGAATGTTCAAATTTAAATCATGCCGCCGCCAGATCGGTTCGAAATAAATAAAAAACCATCCTGAATTTTTTTCAGATTTTTTATTCCACGCTTAACCCTACCCCACGAGCATTGAAGTTTTCCATTCAAAATAAAGACTTTTCGGTCTTCGCAGTCAATATTTTATTGCGGAACTATTCGTCGGTCGAAGAATCTAAAATTTACATGAATTAGGCTATGGACATTCTAGTATAAGGGAAAAAATCACCAAACCCCTACCCTTATCTCTTATCTCTTATCAGAAATTGGAATTTTACACACCTAATATGGCAGATCCAATATGGCTGACTGAATTCATGAAATTAACTCTGACCTTGAAGGAAAATCGTATATATGATTTTTTGGGGTCGTTAATTCCGAATCTGTCATCAAATTCAGAACTCGAATATGGCGGACTGAATTTGTACAATTATGAATTTCAGAATTTGTCGCTTAATACTATATTGATTGCTTAAAACCGATGAACCTATTGAATAACTTCAACTCTCGTTTTTTTTAAATTGACAATTTATATAATACAGACAAAATTTGAGAGTACGGGGTTGGTAATTTTTTTCCCTTATAGGAGTATGTTTATAGCGTAATTTGTGTAAATTTCTGATTTTCCGACCGACTAATAGTTCCGACCGATAAGCCCCATATATGTTGAATGGAAAACTTCAATGCTCGTGGGGGAAGGTTAAGCGTCGGCGAAAAAATCTGATAAAAATTCAGGATGGTTTCTTATTTATTTCGAACCGATCTGGGGGGCGGCAGCAGAGAAATTCAAAAATGCCCTTTCTAAGAACCACCTTAATGTACAATGTACATGCTTTACTGAAATTTATACATTTATATATATAGTAAATAATACTCACGTATTAATAATGATATAATCATTGCTTTTAAATTATTCATTATAAAATTGATCAATTTGTTATTCTCGTAAAGAAAGCTAACAAGACATGTCACAGCTGTTACTTTCAACTGAGAATAATATCATACCGCCCTTTATAAAAATAAAAATAAAATAATAGGAAAGAGGATAGACATGCCACGAATTCAAATCCATTTATGGAGAGAGAAAATTATCACCTTAGTGCGCAGCTCCGGGAAGTTATAATGGAAACCTAACGATGACTACAAAAAATCTTTGCAGAGAAACACGCGCCTTAAGGCTATAACAGGAATGTTGCGGATATATATTTCATAAACGATTTTACGAGCCAAGATTTTTGTATAAAATACATTGTTCAGGAGTTCCGTGTTATGTATTATATAACTAGTCGCAATATTAATTTTCAAAGGAAGGGCTTTTCATAGCGAACGAACAAAGAAACAGATGGTATATTTGAAAAATCCTATAAAACATGAAGGTGGAATCTTGACCCTCACTGATACTCCCATATTATCGATTTCATAATAATCATTAGTTGATCGGAACTATGGTTTTAAATGGGAGAAAGTATTCATCGTTGGGTTTACGGCGTTTTTATGCGAATTGGAGACTGCAATTTGCAGACGAAGCTAGCAAAGAATATACAAAAAAAATTATGTCGCAAAAACACGACCAAGCAAAAAGATTAACTCAAGAAAGTTGCAAAGTAAGATATCGAAAGGGATCCTCCCTTGAGACTCGGAGAAGGTTTGAAAAAAACGCCAGTGGATACAAGCTAGGTAAGCAATTCAGGAGAGGCAATGGCAAGAAAATTTTTTCTCCAATTCTTTTGACGGACAACGAAAGCAGGATCGACTTCGAGAGGTTCGTGAGTAAAATTTATGAATGAGAAACCACCTTAGAGCTTTAGTTTTTTTTTCATTATGAAGTTAAACAGTCGACGAAGCAATATTTCCTAATTTCATTGCCTGTCACAAGACATTTGAGGGTTACAAGGTAGTACATATTATTTCTAGCCTAAGGTTTCATTATACACATCTAAGCTACATGCATGTTAAGTAACATAACCATTTACCAAAAATATAGTACATGCATAATATCCACAATTAAAGTTACTAATATTGCATATAGTTCGCATTCTGAATTCACTGATTATTCCATTTTCGGTAAACTCCCTTAGGTAAAGTATATATATATATATTTTTTTTTACCTCCAGTAACATTTTTGAATCCTCGAAAAAAAAAACGACCATTTTAAAAATCTGAAAAAATTCACACTGATTCTATGATTTAACATAAAATTTATGAGTGCCACGCGATAATGCGATCTCCATGTTTACTATTTTTTCCGAATTTTTTCTTTTTGTTTCATGTCGCAATATTATTTTTCATTTTTTAAATCAGGATAACTTACTTAAATATCAATGGATCTCAATTTCTCTGAAGATAGTAGAATTAGCTGAATCCCCCAAAACAATTGATACCGTTAAAAAAAATTTTGCAAATGCATTTCGCAATACAATATCGCTTGGACTGCAAGCATTCGCTTTCGTCTCATGCTCCTGTGGTATGCATACAGTTCCACTCGTATTTCGGTGGTACTCGTACGGCTCTTTCGACTCACTTCGCAGCCCTCTCATAAAGTTCGCTTTACCTCACTTGTATCACAAAATACTATTTTTAAATTTGGCTTGTGGATAACAAATGTCGTAGAGTCTTAAAGAAAATTCAGATGGAAAATAATCGCATTTTTCGTATAATTTTAATTATATATAATCGAAATAGAACGTGGAAAAAAATAGGAAAGGAATTCTGCATGCATTTTTTATGCGGAACAATAACATACATAACCGTGAACCATATTCCGGAAGAAGGACAGTCGTCGAGTTGGTATGAAATGCCGCTTTAATTTTCTGCGAAACAGTAGATGGGGGACTTGAAGCCTTAACTTTACGATGCTTGCTCTGAGAGCCCAATACAGTAGCCATGCTATATTTTGTCGGTGGTTCCAGAAGCTAACAACTAACGTCTTGCTCGACGTCTCATTAATCACGCAAAAGAAGAATAATGATTTACCATGATTAATTATTATTCTTTGAGAAGCAGAGAGTATTTTGCATCTTTTTTTACAGCTTCCCTGTCGCATCGTGCTTCCAACCCCGGGAGATTAGATTATTGTTAAGATGTGCGCCAAGCCTCTTTGGCCTCATCCCTTGCACGAAAAATTCCTTACGGTCGTAGACGACAAGTGGGCGATGCTACCGTGAAAGCATATATACTTGTGGCACGTAACGGAGCAAAAAGGAGTGACTTCCTCTTTTAGCTACTTCCTCGAAGAAGCATAAGAAGAACAAATGAAAAATGGACTGCGCACATGTAGTACCACTCGTGCAAGCCAATTTCTTGGGAATGTTTCGAGACACTCGAAACGTTGAAATGAGAAGAATGAGACACTTTTGGAAGTGCCACGAGCAGGAGGAGGAGTGGAGGCAGACTCAGAATTCTCTGACGTACAAGGCTAGAAGGGGAGGCTCAGTCCTTTCAGCGTCCCAACGGTCTGCTCATCAAGCGGATCTTGTTCGGTTCAATTATGTTTAATTAATTGTACAAGGTGAACGCAGCAACCAAGAGCTATATTTATATACTACATATATACCTGTGGGGTAATCCACAGCAAATCCACATAGCTCTGATTCTCAACCTCTCAGATGTGGTCGTTGATTTTTTATGTTGTTGTTCCAGCTCTAAAAGGAAAGCAAATTTTTTATTTTTTTACTTATCACTCGTGTTAAATAAAATAAAGTTCGCCGTAGGAATTGGCAAAAATTCTTTAAGGTCCTATGGTATATTTCAGAATGTACAAATCTAGGTCCAATATGGGCGTGTTTACTTACATTAAAAATAATAACTTTTGTCGGAAATAAAATTGGAAAACGTAAAAATTATTTGGCTGCGGTAGTTCTTGATAATATTCTTAGAAAAGGTCGATGCCTGATTATTCGGTTTCGACGACCAATTCGGCAAACTTTAGGAAGATGAGATATCATGTACATTTTTAGAATATAGCAAAGGACTTTTAAGAATTAACAAAAAAAAATTCACATTAAGGTCAAGACTGTTTTTATTTAAGTATGGTGAGTCAACATATTTTTCATAGATTCTGCTTTCCTTTTAGAGTTGAAACAACGACATTAAATATCACCAACCAGATCAGAAAGGTCGAGGGCCAGACCAGATTGAATTACCGCGGATTGCACCCTATGTAAACAAAACCAGTTTTTTCAATTTCTCGTTTAAACTTGTTAAAGTATGTCCCTTCACCTTGAGATGCACCCTTTTTACATAGAATCCATTAGCGACATTTTTTACGTTTTTTAGCGAGCAGTTATACTTATATATGTTATACTGCGTGTACAGGGTGTCCCATTTGAAACAATCCACCTAAATATCTCCTGAGGGGGCCAAATGACAGGAAATTTTCAGAGACCCAAGTTGTAGGGTTTCGAGGGGGACATTTGATGCATGCATTTTTTTGAGCTTTCAAGGCCATGCTTGCAAGCTGTAAGCATAAGGAGCTTTTTTTTCAAATGGCAGTCGCATTTTTCAACGCAATGACACTTGTCCGCATTGATAAGTTGTCTTCAAACACCTCATCAATCATGTCAATTCCTTCGATTTTGATCGAAAAATGCGATCGGAGATCCGTTTACACTACTACTCCGTGGTACACCTAAATCTCGTTCGATTTCTCTCAAACTGATGTGCGGATTCATGTGAATAATAGCAAGAATGGCAAGAGCACGAGGATAATTACGATTGGTGCCTTGTTGTTGTCGTTCCCGTCGTCGATTAATTCGTCCACTCCTACAATTTCGTTCAATGTTGCGAATTACTACATGTGTGGGATGACGTCGGCGATTAGGGTACCGTTTTCGATATGTCCGGGCAGCGGTTCAATAGAATCCTCGGCACTCTCCTAATACCAGTAAAACATCCACAATTTCACTCGCTGACATCGCAACGTGTTCAATGAAATTATAGGTGATACTATCTCGATTCTGGTTGAATTGAAACTGTTTCGAATAACTGAATCCTCGAGGTAATGGGCAATTCTTTATTATTGTTTACATTCCATAAATACGGTTAATGAATTGATTGGCGGAACAATCATCCACGCCAACACGCATCAAGGGAATATGAATTTTTAGTTTGATACCAGAACTCATTTTCGTCGCATTTTTCAAGTAAAATCGGTGGAATTGACATGAATAATGAGGTATTTGAAAACAACTCATCAAAGCGGACAAGTTTCATTGGGGTGAAAAATGCGATTGCCATTTGAAAAAAAGGTCCTTATGCTTGCAGCTTGCAAACATGGTCTTAAAAGCTCAAAAAAAATGCATGCATCAAATGTCCCCCTCGAAACCCTACAACTTAGGTCCCTAAAAATTTCCTGTCACTTGGCCCCCTCAGGAGATATTTAGGTGGATGGTTTCAAATGGGACGTCGCCAGACGTAAAAAAAAAGTTTTCACTACACACCCTAATGTATATCCACGTATACCTGCGTATACCGATAAAACAGGAGAAAATGAAGAAAAGTGAGGGAAGTGAATTTACGGCGAAAAAAATGAAAAGATATCAATGTTTGCTTTCCAAACATCGCTGTGGTCCAGATCTGAATCAATGATGAAAATAAAAGGGAGGGAACTAGCGCTAACAGACTAAGAATAAACAGGTTAAAAAAACAGCAAACAGCGTGGGGGTGACAGCTCAGTAGGTAAATAAAAACTCCGACACTAAATCAAGTATTCCCAGAAGAACAGCAAAAAAATATCGCAAAACTCGACGCACTGATCAATATATTAGGTCCTTACTGAATAAAACATGGCGAGATAAGTCGACAGATAATTAGCTGTCGTATATGATCTACTTCATGCTATAACCACAAATTTTACAATCTCTATAACTGGTAACACGTTCTGCGTTTATTTGTACGGCATCACGCCCGAAATAACCCTAGCAAATACGCAATCGTTCGTGAACTTTTTATTTCATAGAGAGCCAAAATCTGGGCAAAGAGAAATAGATTAAACGGCGTGGAACAATTCTTGTATTCGTCGTGTTAAAAAAATTATATTCTGATATCCATGTTAGTCACACGTGGGTCTAAGAAAAACAACAACAAAACCAGGAATTGAAACAAAACCGTATTTGTGTTCGCGACTGCGGTCGAAACGGTTGTAAAAACAGTTTGGCCGCAGCCGCTAACACACATACATCTTTTATAATTCTCGACCTACCGATCAACTATTCCAGAAAAAAACTGACCACCATATGAAGAAGCGTTCCGTCGAAATTATATTTTTTAAAATATGACATCATATCGAGTGTAAACTCTAGGTTCGGTGGAATGTTTGGCATTACAAAAGCGAAACAACTTTTCATGCACAAAAGACCCACATCAGATTTCACCGCAGTCCGCATCCTTTATCCTGTCTGACGGTTTAAGCTATTTCGGATTGAAATATTTTTGCTTTTTGCATACATTCTATACGTGATGAGAGCGTTGAACGAGACACCACTGGTAAGCTTACTTGTTCTGACAGCAATATAATAGGAAGGGAAATAGTACGTCCACTTTCGGTCAAGTACTGAAAAATTTAAAATACGACTTCGCATTTGAATAATCTTTGTTATTTCTACATTACGGCCAACGGTGCTTTTGTAAAGTGTTGAGTGGAAAAAAATATTCAAAAACAAAACTTGAAAGGTCGAGGGTGTAACTCAGATCAAATTGATTCGAATTGCACTCCGTGGATACTGTGTATATAAAACAATCCTGCAAAGTAGCACATTGCATATTACTTCCTCATTATTTTTCGTTTTTTATAAAGATACGTCTATGAGGAAGTATTTTAATTAATTTTGGCATCCTTATAGCGACAGCTTTGTAATAAGCGAAGAATAATGAGCAAGCAATTTGCAAGATTCTCATTTACAGGCTCATTTACGTTCGGAAGCCATTTTTGCCAACTATTTACAATAATAGTTAATGTGGAAAACTTGGGAAATTTAGTCCATGCTGTATACGGAATTTGCCTTGATAAAACTTTGAGACCGTAACAACCATTCTTCAAAATCAGACACTCCCCTAAAAGAAAGCTCCAAATATCGGAGAAACTGCTACGAACACGTATACGTCCCCCAACAAATGGGGCATTCCATGACATTTCGATCAAGATCTGGCGATGACGGCTCAGATCCGTTCCGTAATTATTCATACAAAAGTACTTGTCGAAAAACACGTTCCAAATTTTTTTCAGATTTTTTAAACACTTTTTATCCGAGATATAAATTTTTGAAATTTCCTTAACTCTATTTTTAGAAATCTGAAATAATTCTTAGAAATCTTGTAAAATATTACAAAAATTTGTAGCCCTATTCGAAGATGGAGATTCTTTAACTACCAGAGACAAATAAAAAAAAAAAATTGAAAAATAAAATAAAAGATTAGGATGCTTTTTTAGGATATGAATGAACAAAAAAGTTCCGTATAATATAAATCGAAAAAGCGATATCGAAATAGCAGGATAATAGCATCAGGGGCATATTATGACATCTGGACCAGGATCTGGCGATGATGTCTCAGATAAACTCCGTAATTTTTCATGCGAAAGTACGTGTCGAAAAACACGTTCCACATTTTTTGAAGATTTTTATAACACTTTTCACCTGAGATATAATTTTTCGAAATTGTTCAAAAACCTTAATTTTTTCACTCACAAAAATTTGGAAGATTCTTATATATTAACACGAATCTTTTTAGCTGTATTCGAAGATGAAACTTTCATATGATTTAGGGATAAAAATGTAAAAAATATGAATAGCTAACAAAATATTGGGATGCGATTTTTTAAGAAAAATAAAAAAATAAAATCCTATATATGTGTTGAAAATAAGAACTAACTTAGACTAACTTAAAGAGTTATAGAGAAAAGAATATATTAAATACACTTTTTCCACGCCATTCAGATTCTGCAACATTCCAATGCCTTTAGACGTTAAAGAGGATGTCTATTAAAAGTTCGATAAACTCGTGTAAGAATATCCTAAAAGTCTGCTGTTAGTACTGAATAAAAAATGTTCGACTAACCGTCGTGAAACTCAATAGCCATGTCTTAATAGCGCTGCTGCAGTTACCATGAGAATTGGAAGCAACAGCCTCACAATGACTGCCAAGTCCAGTTTCTGGTGGAAAAAAAGAGGAAGAATTCTGAAAGGGATTCAAACACCAGAACCAAACGATAAAAACAACAGTTGGCGAGATAATAGAATTAGATATTTGCCGCACGGTAACAAGAAAATGACCTCCATAAATGACCCGCGTTATGCCAATGAAACTCTCGCGATAAAAGACACGGAAAGTAACATAAAATGAAATTGTCCCCGCTTCTAAGCCACCATTCCGTATTGCATTTCCCATTGCCTCTCTATTCATTGAAATGGAAAATTGCTTCCGCCAAATCTTGCATTAATACCGAGCTTCTCTGATCTAATAGCGCCATTTCTTTGGCCTCTGACTTAACGACAGAATCATTGAATTCCCTCTGGGATAATAAAGAACCGAAAATAACTTGAAAATCAAGGATGGTTAATATTGAAATCACGTATTATCTCACTCTGGACTTCGTGTTCACTATCTCGGTATAAATTGTTCCCCTAATCCAATATCACGAACAATTCACTTTTCTAGGTAAGAAAATTGAGGTAACATTTGACCCCAAATTTTCTCCCATTCTCCTTCCAGCCGTGGAGCCACGTGGCGTGATGTCCACGGGGGTGGACATCATTACATCTTCCAGATACAACTCCCTAATTTTCTGTCTTAATACTATCTCTGTCACGAAAAACGTGTGGTATCGCCGCTATAGTACACAAAACAGTATCCAATCATAATTTGAACGAAAAAATGCTTCATTTCGGATATAAATTTAAGTATACTTACCAAGTACATTAAAGTCTGTGAAACAAAATTTAAATTTTTTAGATTTATTTTTTCACTGCAAAATTATGTATTCTAACCTTAATATTCACCTTCTATGAATGCAAATTTTTTAGACTTCTCTCGTGGCACCAACATACTAGAAGAAAATACGTACGCAGATACTGACGCAGTAATTCTGATGTGTATTTTCCTGGGGTTAAGTGAGTGATGCTGTGAACTAGGTTGCTTTTCTACAGTATTATTAACTTTTCCACTTCTTTGCATTCGTATCGTAATATATTATCACGATACTAGTGCGATGGCAACTTTTGTTGACGAGTGTGATTTTGCGGTACGTACTGAGAAAAACTTTTTCGCACCAGTTTCGTATACAATTTTATGCCGCTAGCGCAAGGAGTACGTGATGAATGAAAATGAAACATAAAAACATTCGTGCTCGAATGCCATGTAGGAGGTGGATATTAAAGTCAGTATACATACTTTTGGAGTAATAAAAAAATAATAATAATAGTATTTCCTTTTGAAATTTTATTTTTCGTCATTTTCTGCATCTTACTGCTAATCATCACACTTTTTGGTCTCCATGGCTTAAACTAAAGGGTCTGAATACATACTTTTGCTGTAGAAATATAAATAAATAAATTCAAAATTGTAATTTTTTTAACACATCCTATAGTATATCCGGCGGTGTAAACGTTGATTTATTTTTTTGTAAAACCAAATATATAGTTGTGATCTTTTCCATACACAAGTCTCATTGCACAATTGACGTTCCCGAAAATACATATGAATATGAATTTTATCTTATACTATTTATACATGCATTTATGTATAAAAGTGTACGCTATAATGTGCTGGCGTGGAGCCATTCAAAGAAATTTATATATCGGTATATCAAAAAATGTACGTTTTCGGGATGCTTTTTTCCATGGTGGCCTAACATGTCTGAATCGTAAAGAACAATGGATACGGACGTGTTACATTGCTTGAAGAGAGAAACTTTCGTTCAACTTAAATAAAAATATAAAGTTACGTTAACTTTTCGTCGAAGACAAACGAATGTAGAAGTTCTTCGTAACATCTGTAGGAGGATGTAGGAGTTCTTCGCAACATAAAAAAGCTTAACTTCGAAGGACACATTTCGTAGGAATCCTATAAAACGAAAGCTCATTCTCGTGTGTAACAATTGTCTCACATTACCAAGCATTTAAAACAACGGTACTCTTGGAACATTAATTAACATTAATTAAATCAGCTGTTTTGTAAAGGAAATACTCATAATAATCATGCACGCCCTCGATATTTGTAAAATATTCTGAGCCAGGGGCAACAGCCTGACTGCAACAACCATTGAAGAGGTTTTATTCTTGATAATTATAAGTAATATTTTATGCAACTCCGTGCGGGAAGTTCCTACGTAGCTTCACTTCGCGTGCGCAAAAATCGCACTTCTCGCACTCGTGAAATAAGCTCGATAAATAAATACGAATCGCGTGCCTGAAACTTTTTCTCAACTCGGTTGATTGCAGCACACCTTTAGCTCGTGCTTTAAGCTCAGCCTCGTCAGAAAAAGTTTTATCGCACTCGTATCGTAATATACTATCATGTAACGCATGGATGAAAAGTGCTACTTTGTGTGGGTGGCGGCCCTGACATAAAGTAGCGTTTTTCAATAAAACGTGTTGTAAATACTGAAACTGTATCGTAAATACTGCAACTGTATCGTAAATACCGCAACCATATCGTAAATACTTGGAACCGTATCGTAAATACTGTGCGCATGCGCACTTATGAAAATTTTTGCTTTATATCCGTTGCTGCGATTCGTGCGGCCTCGAGCGATTATCCCGGGTTATAATACTCAACGACGTAACCTCAATTCGTTCCTTCTGACACGTGCATCTTCGCAAAAAATGAGTGGAATTAAGAGAAAAACATCGGAGGGAATTCGGGAAGCGGCGTGGAAAGTTATCGACAGTTTACTACCGGAAAAGTCAGCGAAGCCAGTACTTTAACCACTCGACCACCACACTGTTTCAATCACGGTTGCCTTAATTTTCGGCATCACCGGAGCTTGCAGGTGCGAAGAACTAAAAAAACATTAAAGTGAACGACATTGAACACCATGGCAACTTAACGATGGTAAAAATTCCTCTTACTAAGAACGATGACCCTCGAAAGTTTTCTATCGATGGAAAGTTTTATAAAATTTTCAAGAAGTATGGAGCTCTACGCCCAAAGGATGTTAACACCGAGGAGTTCTTTTTCACTCTTCGGAATGGGAAATGCACAAAGCAAGTAATAGGCAACAATAGCTTCGGTGCTATGCCAACAGTAATGGCAGAGAGTACTTGAAACTGGAGGAACCGAATAGATATACTGGACACTCCTTTCGTCACACTTCAGCGACAATGCTTGCGTCATGGTGGGTGGAAGTCGGACAAGTTTGCACAGTGGTACATCGACGATGCTATCAGCACCAAAAAAAAAATGCATAGAAATATGCAGCTGAACAAATATGTCGCAACAAAGCTCCATCGAATCAGGGATGATTTCAAAACCGGCAAAAGAAAAAATCCTTATCGAAACAGCCACTAGGATCCTTGAATCAGGACCATAAAAGGTTCAAGTCATCGATAAGGGAAATTCTTCTGCCGGTGCAAACATTGCTTCAAATAAGAAAGTTGGAATTGATCTGAAACACTGCAATGTAACGTTCAATTTTAACAACGCCTAAACTAAGGTAGAATGAAAACACTTAAAGTAATGAGCGTTATTTCATCAAGAACCTTTTGAACGTTTAACTTTGAACGTTTACAAAACTTGAGGTATTATTATAAGTAAAATATTATAATGAAGTATGAACAAATTTATCATAAGTTCATTACTCGGAAGAGATCGAATACTGCCTGATAAAAAAGGTACAAGAGTTACTATTTATTCCTGTTTTATTATATTTTTGTTCTACAAAATCAATGACTGATTTAAAAAAGACTAAGAAACTTCGAGTCGAGCAGATTAACAAAACGAGAAATAATATTTAAAACATTATAAAATAACGAGAAACAATATTTTTAAAAAAATATTACTAAAGTCGTTTTGCTATCCTTTTGAGGGGCTCCGCCCCCCGAACCCCCGCGGGGCTTCGCCCCTGGACCCGGCGCCTACACTGTCCACTTTGCTACTGCATGCGTGGTCATACATTTGTTACACAAGAAAGTATGCGACACTCGTGGGGTATAGTGAATTTTATGAAAAGGCAGCGACGTGAGTCGCACGAGCCGCACTTAAAGCAGCCTGCGCATAAAGTTCGCTTTACCTCACTCGTATCGCAAGGTACTGTTATGTCATCTGGTGCCAGAAGAGGCACTTCTCGCACTAGTACCATAAAATTGCATATGAAACTCGTGCAAGAAACTTTTTTTAACTCGCGCAGTAAACTAACACTTCTCATAAAAAGTTTTCATCGCGTTAGTATGGTAAAGTACTACTGTAGAACATCTATATATTTTTTTATTTGCAATGTTATCGGAAAACTACCAAAAACGAAAAAGAAATTCTAGATACATTTCGATTATCCATCCAGTGGCTTCCGAGTGATTATACAGAGTATTAGTAGACCAAACGTTTGAGGCTCACTGCTTCCCCTTTACTGGTAACAAAAATATTCTATTACGGCACAGCTCAAGGCACATGTAATTCCAACGCTTACACATTCGCAAAACGCAACTATCTAGCCCGACCGAATCGATACAGGTGGTCTCAGTTTTCCTTTACCTTTGGCAAATGTAATTCAGTAGAAAAGTTGTTAGCGTTGGATGCTTTAAACTGAGGTAACTCAGTTTACAGCATTGCTCACACGACCCCAGAAACATACATATTAGAAGTTGCGAGTATGTGCGTATGTGTAACCAGTATAAGGCACGTGTGCATCAACCCAACTTGAAAAGGTACAATTTCGGCTGCAATCAAATTGTTCAGTAAAAAAAAGGCAAATTTGTTGAAAAAAAATTTCGCCATCTAATTGTGCAACTAAAAAAATACGTGAGATTTTTGCACAATTGTTACTGATAAAAATGCTAAAGTTGGTTTTAAAGATTGTTACCTGGTTTTAGCTATCGTACAGCAGAGCAAATAAAAGATAAAAGGTTGATTTTACGAATTTCTACCAAATCCTAAACATCGCACAACCCGAAATATAATAGAATATACGGTTAGAATACAGCAATTAATACTGAAATTGCAGATTATTGTCTAAATTCATAATGGTTGAGGTGGACTTGGAGTATTTGAGAAATGCCGTGTTATAAGCTATATGTCCTTTTATATTCCGCGCTGTGTGACGGATGAAATTTGGTAGGAATTCGTAAATCCTGTCGACAATCCTACCTCTGATCTGCTATGTGAAGGTTGGAATTCGGTACGAATTCGCGAAATCAACTGTCTACCCTCTTGTTATATATATATATAGTAATATGTATAGGACATATGTATGATGGTCGAAATTCGATTGAATTCTGTAAACACTAACATATTACTTAATGTACTGCACTGAGCGAAAAATCTGGTAATTCTGAAAATAATATAGTTGGACTGACGATAATCTAACTATAAACTATAGTTCCCAAGAGACACGTCTATGTTTTATGGTTATACAAAATATAAGAAAATAGTTGGATAAACCATTAATATAATTCCCAGGCGGAACGTCTATATTTTATGGTCATAGCAAATATAATCATAGTATCAATCATCAAAATGATAATAGTTTCAAAAACTATTCCCAATACTTTCAAATATGCCGGTTTGTTGCATATACGATTTCAACGTTTGTTTCCAATAAACTTGCAAGTATCGTTTGTTGAACCGTATTATCATAGCTTCACCTATAAAACATCGCAAGCTTTCCTATATTCGTTTTACCATGTGAAATAGTTAAACAAACGATATGCTCTTCTCTCAGTGTGTGTATCGAAATACGGTAGGATTATCTAAAAGTTTTCGTCGCTAAGCAAAGATATAATTTGCTGAGTGATTGTTAAAATTCGGTAGGATTTCGTAAGACCAATCGTCAATTCAACCGTAGATGCACAGTTTAATGATTCAAACTTAGTCTGTTACGATCCTAGCGAAATCCTACCAAGATCAACTACGTATGTTCTGTTTTCTTTATTTTTAGTTGGAGGTTTTCACTTACTTTAAAATTTCTTTCTTGTGCTCTTGACATTTGGGTTCAAAATATGCTATTGAAACTTGGTACATACGTATGTATAGGATAGGGCTAGAAAGCATAAAAAAGATCTAGTGAATCGAGGTATGTAAACATTTTATTATCATAGATTTTATCACTGAAAATGAATCTTCTCTCCTACAAAAAGTCATATATCACATTGTCATATATTACGTTAGTTGGGTGCATTTTAAGTTATGGAAAGAAAAGTTTATTTAAAAATGTTGTTTGCATTAAATATATTACATCTATAAGATAAAGTTGAATAAACGGTTTTGGTTCCTGAATTTGTTTTTTATATTCATAATATAAGTAATTGAACTTTCATTGATGTGTAGGTGAATGGAAGGTGTAATAGTGTATGTGGGAGGAACTTTCGCAGGGTCAACGGAGGGTATGAAAGGTTCTGTGGTAGGCTTAACGGAGGACCTGGTAGGTTCTGTAGTAGGCTTAACGGAGGGTCTGGGAGGCTCTGCGATAGACTAAACGGAGGGTCAGGAGGCTCTGCGATAGACTAAACGGAGGGTCGGGAGGTCCTATGATCGGTTCTACGGAGGTTTTCTAGGGTCTGCATTACCCTCCGTGACCCTCCGTTAAGTCGAGATGTCTACTTTCTGCCATTTCAGGAGTCTGGTAGGGTAAAATTCCAATGTAAATTTATTCGCGACGCCCTTCCTGTGCCCTACAGACTGCCATCTTGTACACTCGAAACTACACTCGTTGAACTCCACTATTTTAGGTTACAAGAAGGGTTAAAATTTCGACTCGGGCACTGTTGCTTTTCTACACCCCTGAAAAATATCAACCATGAAGGTCAACCGCAGGAACCGGGATATTCTTAAGTTCCGTACATCTCCCATTATAGCCCACTCTTGCACTCCATCATTTTCTACCCGGAAAATGTTTTTTCAGGGAACGAATTTGCGAAATTGGGTGATTTATAGTTGTAAATAAAAGATGTGGGAAAATGCCTCTTCTCCTCCTCTGTAAGATGCTGTTTCTGAAACGAAGTGTATTTCATAAGACGCATTTTTAGCAGGTTAGGTCACTATAGATATTACCATTTAAATATCAACAGTTTCTCTCACATAGTTATTTTTACTACATCCATCCATCCGTGTATCAGTAAGATGTTACGTGTTTTCTGTACATCCCAAAAACAATCAACTGCCATTGTGACATTAGTGCGATGGAATTCGGTCGGAAAGTGTCACTATCCAACGAATAAAGTGAATTGTTTGATAGGTTGGTCTGCACTTTGACAAATGGCGCTGAATGTTGGCAGGTTACGTAACGTTTTCATAAGATTTTGCACTATAGATACTGTCGTGTGGCTATTAGCAGTTTCGATCAGGCTGCGATGCTGTTATTTAAATGTCACTCATTCTCTTCAGCGCTCTTGAAAAGTCAACCCAGCGTGACGATCGTCTGAAGGAACCAAGGAATTTCAATATTCCCAAGTCTTGCCGTAGTGTTTACGCCCTCATCCATATCGTTGTTTCCTACAGGGAGAACTTCAACGGAACTGACTCGACCTCGAGAAGTTCACTTCTCCATTTCGTTCTCCGCATGTTGCGAAAACCTCATTCTTTGGTATACTCACGCCCCTCAATTTTCGGCTCAGGCTTTTTCGTGGACGGTTTTCCTCTTACTTATGGTGAAATGGAAACGATAAGAGGACTGCTGCCCTAAATCTAGATCGCGACGTTGGTTATCGAAGGGACAATGGGATTACGGAGGAACGATGTGACAAAAGTAAATTAACGAGGTGAGAGAAGAATGAATAATCAACAGATGTGAAACTAGAGCATACTAAAAAGATAAAAATGAATACTTCGCCCAAGTCTCTTGGATTCTACTATCTTAAAATAGCATAGATAAAATATCAAGTGCAAAAAAATAATGCTAGATATTTCACGAGCTTCGTAGACATGTCTACATGTTTTTCCTCTTACTACCCACATATATTAGCATATATGTGCATAGTAAGGAATGAATTCGTTGGCGTTTCGTAAATACCGTAGTAAAAGTGTATCCACCCCGGGCGTGAACCTTACCGTCTATCGGTATATACGGAAGGCAAAGATTGCTGAGTTGTTTACATGCTGCATATGTATACAACGACAAAATGAAACTTGCCTTTGCAGCAGAAAACGTCGCAACCACTTCTATATATTTGTCTTGTATTTCCTTAATGTCACGGAAAAAATGTATTTCTATATACGGGTGGGGGTAAAAATAGCGAATGACCAAAACAGTGAATGGTTAAAATGGCGAATTTTCAAATTGGGAACGTCTGAATATGTAACAGTCATCATTATAAAATTCGCTATTTCAGCCACTCGCTATTTTGACCATTTGCTATTTCGACCTCCATCCTGTTAAAATGCATTGACAATGGCGAATGATAAAAATGGTGAATGGCTGAAAAAGCGAATTCCATTACTAGGGACATTCTACATTTAAACGTTTCTTATTATTAAATTTGTTATTTAAGCCATTCGCTATTTTGGTCATTCGATATTTTGACCCCCACCCCTATATACTTCTATCGTTAACGCTCTACGTACGTTGTCAACTTCCCGTGAAAAAATATTGTGATTAGGCCTAATATGAACTGACAAGGCCATATCAAAATTTTTGATAAAACTATATCTGGCCTGATATAATCTGATATGCCCACATATAAATTTTGATATATCCTGATATGGTCTGATATGAAAATTGGCCATATCAGGCCATATCAAGCCTTATCAACTTGATATGCCGATATCAGGCTTGATATGACTTGATATAGATTGATCGGTGCATACATCATTATTTTATATATTCTGATACATCCTGATATGGCCTTGTATAACCTATATGGGTATATATAGTTAGATATACTGTAAAATGCTACAAGCACTGCCCGAGCGCACACAACACATTCCCGAAAACAACAACAGACGACAATTCTTTCCCCCCCGCACGCCTATATTAAAATAAGTAGTGTTGAACATGGGAGAGAGACGACAAACGTCGTGGAGTGGGATTGTAGCGCGGATGACGTCATCGCGGAGCCTTTCAACGTAAGGAGGATCACAAACTGTCGTTGAGCAAGAGGATATCGATCAGTGATTTACAGCGAGGGACTCCTGCCGCCATCCATCACTCACCTTTCGAACTACCACCCCGCGTTACAAATGCTGCCTGCGGCAGCGTTGATGTCTCTCTCTCTCTCTCTCTTTCTCTCTCTATGCAAATCAGCTAATGAGAAAATTGGAAAAATTAGGATAATTCGAGCAAGAAGACAGAGAGGATTCTTGGCTATACTTATTCCTTTTTCGTACTCCGTGTATAGAGTTGTTAAAAGTGCTATTGCGCCCAAAATTATTACTGAGTGCTCTTGTTTTGGATTGAAAAAAATTATACCTGCCGTAAGTTTTGAGCCCGTTTTTTTACGACCCCGTGAAACTCCTTAATACCTCCATTCGCCACAGAAATCCCTCATAATTAAAATACTAATCCAAATAAATCGACGAGTGTCCCCTCGTTGTCCGCCATTTTTCCACCTGTCATTACTCGTGCAAAGAAGCACCGAAATCCCCAATCTACCCCCCACAATTATTAATTAATACCCGTCACCCTACTCCAAATTGTCCTTCAGACAATTTGGGATTTTTCTATTAATTTTTCCCTCCCCATTAATTTGCTTTTTTTTGTCATAATTTTAGAGTTCGATATTCGTGCATCGTCTTTCGGACTTTTTGCGAATTTGCGATTATAGGTTCTTCACCCCCCTATATTCCCCGTTGTATAAATTATCCTTATTATTTTTCATCGCCAAAACCCCTTTTTTTCCACCCTGATTGAAAAATAGTTGAGACCACCGCGGTAACATCATTGTAAGAGCTGACCGTTAGGCCATTTTTCCCCCCCGCCCTGACCTTCGTCGCAGCTCTGTCCTATAGTTTATGCCCTGGTTTTGGATATTTTCGTGTATTTGCTCTCCCACCTCCAGGTTTGAGATTTAGTAATTTTTAATAGTTTTTTTAATTGAATTTCGGAAACGGTGTTGCACCCAAATGCAACTGGCGCCCATATTTTTATAATAACATTATTTATTGCCCCCCCGAGTATTCGGATTTTGCTTTCTCGCAATTTCTTTCTTTTTTTTTCCTTTTTCATATTTTTTTATTTTTTTTTCTAATAATTAAAGTAGTTTCTAATTTTTTTTTTTAATAAAACTACTGCATTAGTTATTTATTTCACCCGTTTTCCCATCCTACCATTTCAGGAGCGAACTTCGGGTCACAATCCTCATACAAAATATTTTCACCAAGTTTGATATGGCTTGATATGTCTTGATCTGGCCATATATCCTAATGATTTTTTTGTTCCCCTGAAAAGAAATTTTCTGATCTAGTTTGATATAGGCTGATATTACCATACCTGGTGTAATATGCTTACATACAGTTAGATAACTGTATATCAGGTTATATCAGGTCGAACCATCCGGTTAGACCTGATATAACTTGATAAGACCTGATACAGGATAGGATGATAAGAATATAAATATTTTGACATATCGAGGCATATATAGTCTGATATGTTATATATTTTTTCACGCGTTCGGAATTAGGTTACGAATCTCTGTAGGATTTTTCTCTGTTAAAAGACCAAACACGTATTTCTTTTCAGTTCCCTTTCTTCTCAACACGATAGATTTTTTTCAGTGCAGAAAATAAATGTGTCTGTTTTTCAGAGGATCGTTCACTGCAGTTGTCAATACAAAATGGAAATCAGGACGAAGCTAAAGAAGAACAATAAGAGCAATAGAAATCTGCCTGCAATTGACAACCACCTCATCTCTTGTGAACGATGAGCAATCCGCAATTAATACCCGTTCCACTTTTGGTGTATCGCATATACAGTAGGAAAGTTGGTGACGCTTTAAGCTGACTCAACTCAGTTTGCGCCACCACTCAGTCAACCGCGGATACGTAAATACCAAAATCCAATCACGGAGAGTTCGTGTACGTATGTAACTAGTACAGGCCACGTGTATGCCACCACTTAACATGAAAAAGATACAACTTCAGTAGCAATAACATTTCGTCAGTAATCAAAGGGAAAAGTTGTCCTTTGGCAATACCGATTTTTTAAATTTTGATTATAAACGAATGGGTACATGCTTCTCGTTAAAAATGCCTAGGCGTGAGACATCCATTGCATTCTATTTTAAGATTCTTACTGAGCGCGAACAAGACACTTATACATCACACTGGAAGAAAAAAATTGTGTGCATAACCATTTTTTTACCATACATCATGTTTCCCTGAGGGGATAGCAATGCTTTTATAGTTAGTCTAATCAATCAAAATATAGTATCATGTACAATATTTTCGTAGATATGCTAATTATCTCTGTATGGTATTACCAACTATCCATTATTTTACTATTTATAGAGTATCCTAACCAATGTAAAATGATGAAGCTATCTGAACTATATAGTTATTTTTAAACGATGTATAGTTTTTTATATCCTCCTGTATTGTAAATGCAGCTGAAGTGTAGACTCAATTATTGCTCGATAGTTAAAAATACTCACTATTATTGCTAGATTTGAAACACTTTCGAGTATTATAACCAAGATATGGTGAAAAGTAAACGTTCAGACTTTGTTCATGTGGATTTATGTACCATGTTAAATAACTTCTTGTGGAATATATGTTTCCACATTTATTATGGTCTACACTCGCGTTCGATTTTATTGATAAAGCAAATATTTATATAGTATAACTCACTATATTCGGCATTGTTAACCCCCACCTGCAAAAAGGTATGGGCACCTCTGCTATACAACATTGTTGCGTGAGAAGACAACAATGCTTTTATGTTGCGTCTACGATAAATAATGTACCGACAATAAAATTATTGTGTCTGTGACTATTTATCTCGTGTAACTCACTATATTCGGCACCGTTATCTCAATCATTCTTTTTATTGTAGGTAATATTATTATTATAGTAATATTTGGTCAAAACCGTAAGACGAAATGTTACACACAATTCACACTATAAGTTCATAAATTTGATGTATAGTGAAGTTTGACTTTTTGATAGCACCAATTACTATCTGTCGTTTGAATTTCTACAATTTTATATGAGCGCCAGCACAAATAGTACTACGATGAGTATCACATATTTATAGTTGTTCACATAGAAAAATGTCTCGTTGATTTAACTATAAGGTTGCATGGTTGCTGCAACAATGAAGAATGTAGCCAGCATCTTCACTGTAGTACGAGTAACTTTTCTTTATGGTCGGGTTCAATAATTGTAAATGAAGAAAAATATACGGTAAAAAGTTTTTTATTAAAGGTTTCTATTACAGTTGTTTCTAGAAAATTTTCTAGAAGGCAACGGTTTTGTACAACAATGTTGAAAAAAAAACATAATAAAAACAAAAAGCATTGTGCGTTGATGTTTGAAAAAAGAATTTACGTAGGAAATCGTGATATCCATTCCAACAAGTACATAACGCTTAAGCTGTAAACATATTGTTAGTCATTTCATCGAAAATGATGTATTTGTTGCCGTCGGAGGCGAGCACCACGGATATTTTGATGTCGCACCAAAGTATTTTAATAATTTGACAATTCTTGTTACTTATCGTGTTATCCTGAATTTTGTACACGAATCGTTAGAGGAAATTCCAAACAGACTGGCATTCTCGCTGATATTCGGCATGCAACGCCCAGATTGTTTTGAAGCACAGATCTGCTCTGATCAGAACTGCTCCCATCAGGCTGCTGCACTCGTATTTGGTGTTGTCCACGACGACATATACAGCGTCGAACGATGTCTTCGACCTTACAGTGAGGACGAAGGGTTAAACGGAGCCTGGTGTAGAATTATAATTGAATATCAATTAATTGAGAACTCAATTAAAGTGTTGGTCGATTTTTCGAACTTACTGTTATTTGTACGATAAATGCCTTTGCAACTTCATGTTGCGATGGTCTCCACACCGCAAAGCTGATCCAACTATACAAGATGGTCCCTCGGATTGTGAATTTTTAACCACGCTTTATTGTTAAAAATCCCATATTTTTTTTCTCATTGCATTGTTGTTGCGAGTTGGATGCTGCGACAGTCAAATCATACAGTATGTATATAAGTATATAATAGTGCATATTTATATAGTTCAGCACACGCATATGTACAGGTTACCATGTTGTATGGTAAACGTAACAATATTTTTATTATTTTGTACTGGTCGGCCCACGGCTCCTCAACGGTCGAGTTTAGAGGTCGGTGTTTGTTTACGCAACGCGACCGTTCTACCATACATATTGTTAGATCTCAAATTCGCTTAGTCAATTACACAGTGCGGACATTAGAATCAAACTAACGATCGCGTTACGAGGTGCCTTGAAATCTGAAATTGTTCACTATATATTGTCTATAAAATTACAATAAATATCCAATTCGTTTACAACATGACATTCTAACACCGCCGTAGCGAGCCGTAATACACGATTTTTCTACGCATTAGCATAAAAAAATCTTGGTAAAAGCTCAGTTCTTATCAAAGTTGTGATATAGGTTTGCAATGCTCGGTTATTAATTAAATAAATTTTTCTTACCTTCGACTGTATCGATATACTGCAAAAGGCCCCATTCCGCCAATTTTCCTTTAGTATTTAGATTTTCCACAATGCCGCCAAAAGTTTCCGATGTTCGAAAGCTATTCTCACTGTAGCCTAGCTTTGCTGATTTACTGCCATCTTAAGCGTTACACTTTCACTTCGCACTCTCTCGAAAACTGCTTCCACATGCCCTACGAACAATAATTCGCAGCGCGCGCGTTGTTTTAGGCGTCGCTGAAGTAATCTGGAGTTTGGATACCGAATAACTTATTTGTTACATATGTAACCAAGAGCCGTAGTTGTTCCAGACAAAAATTGCAGCATGGAGGTCTTATAAATCGAACTTACGTACACGAAATAAACGTATATTACCTAGAATCATGAAAATATGTTTCCCTATGGCAATAGCAATATTTTATGGTGGGTCATCGAAAACGTATGAGGGAGCTACTATTACTATCATTGTGTCTCTCCTATAAAGAATTTTTTTTCGTACTATATATATTTATCTACCACTTTTTTGCCCGTCTCGTGTTGTCAATTGACATAGTAAACTTTGCTGTAAAGTTGTGAAATCTAACTGTGTAAATAATAGAGGCATTAAATAACATTGTGAATGTTTACGCAAAATGAAAATAGTGGTGGATACGACCGAGGTTATATCTTATTTTCAATTTCATAGATGTATTAAACGTGATATAGTTTTTTTGTTACGTTTTGAACCATACGATCTTGAATTCTTAAGTAAGGCATATACTTAGATGCATCATTGACATATAGAACTGCTAAGTATTCTTGACTGCTTGACAATAGTTCGATAAACCATATTATGGCGAATTCCACTATAAAATTTGGTCCCCTGTATTATACATTTTCTACTATGCTATTTTCGTTAGAAATACCATGGCTTCTCTTTTCAGTCCACATTTCAATTTTCCAAATGTTATTGTTGGGAATACAAAGTATTATCCCGCTTATCAGCGCCCTACGATACCGACCGAGCGATCCATGAGTCGGCTGGACTCACCCCCTTCCGGTGAGTCAGTTTTTAATTCGCTACCCATCGACGCGCACGCGATATTGCGCGAATCCGAGTGCACCCATTTAATCTTTAATAAACTGAATATGATTGCGTTATAAATGAACTCTTTATTCATTTATTCACCCACCCAACAGTTATGATTTGGTTGATTTGATTTATTCTCGCTCTACCCAAACAGAAATTAGTTCAGGTTGTCTGAAGAACTATCAAGCCTGGATTAGGTATCGTTATGGATCAGGTTAACCGAATACGCCTCAGGGCCTGCCCGGTTCATGTATCGGGAAAACATTTCAAAATTGGCGAGCCTTGAATATTCTCCATCAAAGCCCCAACAATTTTTGAATTTGAGGCGTGAAACGCCGAAACGTCACCATGTACGCATGCCATGCGATCGATATTTTTCGATATCACACACCGAGACGTTACCGTGCACGCGTCGCATGCATTAAAACTTTTTCCGGTGTAGCACACCGTGCCATATTTGACTCGCAGCATGCGTGCACGGTGACAGCATGCCAGAAAAAAAGCACGCTTGTCTATCTGGGCTAACGACCCGCGTCGACCGAACATATTGGTATGGCCTCCCTTTCTATTATTAATTATGAATAGAAATAGAATGGAAGTCAGTATTAAGCAAACTTGACCCTTCCGTATTGACCGTTTGTGCCACACTGGGTCACTGAGTGACTCGCCTATTTGCACTCAGATTCAAATATGATAAACTAACTTCTGAAAATAATCAATTGTCCTTATAATTTCGGAAACGATAAATGTATGGCTTTAAAAGTTAACCCATAGTTCAATCGACACCGTATTGTGATATTGAATCCGTTTTCGAATACCTTGTCCGTTATGAAATGTGCAATACGTAATAGTCACCTAATCCAACGTGTCCATAATTCTCTTAATCTTTCTACCCGTATCTTTGCGTCATGCACTCTCAACTGTTGTATCGATCATCATTCAAGTCGGATTTTCCCTGTTATCTTAAAATTGAGAAATCAATGAGCAACTGCCTTTAATAACAATTATATCTGAACATGTAAACTTTCCGCATAATTTTGTAATTTGAGACGGATGATATTTGTGAGGTTTAACGATGAAATATATCGCTTATTAAGAAATAGATAAATCGAATGAAATGAGACACCTCACTGAAATAAATATAAAGGTTCTGGCGATAACAAAAGAAGAACGATAACATGCCCAAAACTATTCAAGCGAGCCATTCAATTTTTCAATGTTTCAAAAAAATGTTGAAGTCTCGAGGTATTATAATACTGAGCGATTGAAATTTCAATTCCTATTCAAGAGCGTCCGCGCACTTCTGTCACATTGACGGGATATCGAACACACGATATTCTGGAATACTCGGGTGCGTTCGTAAAATGACGAGGCATGAGAGTGAGGAGAGGCAAGTGGCCAGCAGAACGCCTAAACTGAGCTATTATTTGGTCCTCCATCGATCGAACCGGTCGATATAGCGCAGCGTGGAAAATATTATTTTGTACTTACAAATCCGTTATAAGTGTAGAGTGTCGACACAATTGTACCAGGTGGGATAACCCCCTTGGAGGTCCATCCTCTGACAAGCTGGTCAGGTCCCATAGAGGTGCATCCTCTAAAAAGAGCGGGTCATAACCCCTAATAGAACATTCTTCCTTATTCTTGATAGTTTGTATCTCGATGCAATTTAATTGCAAACCGGTTTTTTTGTGCTATGTGGCTTTTTTCCCGAGAACGATACCAATAATTAAACAAAAGTATAACACTATAATCAAGAGTATAAAATATTCAAAAAATACATTTCACCACCTGCGTAACAACAAACTAAAAAATTTCAAGAGCTTACAGTGCTTTTAACTTTGAAAAAAAGCATTCAATTGCAAATGTCGTTAAGGTAATGACATAACTTTTTGGCAGCTCGTGAACTTGAACGCCTTATTGAACAGATACAGATTGAAAGTCAAGAGGTTAGGTACGAATATGTCTAATTTCCGCGTAGTTTTGCAATATATCTCGGGTAATTTATACTTAACGCAAAAATTCAAACACGAATGTCAATATTCTAACCTTCAAAGATACATCAGCGCCGAACAGTCTATTCTACAGTGTCTATAACTTTCGAGCTGACGTTGACAGGTGACAGATTGAAAAACAAAAAAGTATGCAAACAAAAGATCATCGAAATCGAGCCTGAGCTGGGGAGCGATGATACTCATTTTTTCAGACTTTATTATATACGATAATTATTATTATATGGCTGAAGGACTTCGGTCGATGGCCATTTGTCAATAGCGAATAATTTATAATGTACAGGAAATTTAAATTATTATTATAACTATGTAAATGTATTGTCAATAAATAACGATTACTACTACTATTATTATAAATATTTTTCTCACAAGAATTTCTGTCGTCGAATTTCAGTGACAAGACACGATAAGCTTGAAATAGGAATAAAATATTTAAATAATAAAAAAGATTACTTTTTCTAAGTACTATAATGAACCCCGAAGGTCGAAAATTCAGGAAGGTCGTTGAGACCTGAAACCCAAATTTTTTTAATTCCCTCAAGCGCGCGCTTAAAGCTAGCGCGCGAGCTACGATAACATCCTTGTTTCTTAATATATAATAAATACTTGTTGTAGGCAACCCGAAGCCAAAGATCGAGCACGTAATTCATTTCTGACCCTGTTACATTTCTATACTGCTGTTGTTGTATAATTCGTTAAAATAATTCGAATCTATTGTTCATAATTCCGTCGCCATCTTCTTACCACTTGCCTGAAATTCCATGAGCAAGGAACCCCACGAGAACGTCCCCACAATACCTCTATCCCACGAGAATGCCTATACTATTTTACGGGAACCCCTTCTCTAACCTACGGGAATCGCTTCACTATCCCACGGAAACCCCCTACGGAAACCTCCCTCCCTTTATCCCACGGAAATCTTACAACTATCCTACCAGAACTCCTACCATATTCATCAGCAACCCTCCCGTTATCCCACGGGAACCACAATTCATTCCTCCGTGAACCTCTACAATAACCCACGGAAACCACTATTCTATCTCTCGGGAACCTCCACCTTATCCCACGGGAACCTCTTACTTCATCCCTTGAGAACCCCTCTTCTATCCCATGGGAACCCCCACTCTATCCTTGTAGAACCCCAACTCTTCGGGAACTTATTTTTTTATCCCTCTGGAACCCCTACACATTCCTCGGGCGACGGTTCCCTTATCTGACGGGATAGTGACTTTAGCAACTCTGTGACTTTAGCCAATTTACTGAACGACCGTCTTTTGCAGGGCATCGGCCGTGGCGGCGAATTTTTTTTATAATATAGAGATATATACTAGAATTTTATTGTGTTAATACAAATAATACTTGACTTTTCAAATATTGAATATTGGTTTCACGGATATCTACCCAATTTCAACCATCATATAGCAGAGAAAAAAAATAGAAAGTTGACTTATCGAATTTTTACCAAATCCTAGAAATCGTACAGCAGAGAGAAAATAAACGGAAAAATTTGTGTTTATCCTTCAGAGATTCGTTCACAGCAGTTACTGCGAAATGGTAATCAGGGCGAAGCTGAACAAATAAAGTGTAAAAAAAAATGTGCCTGCAATTAGCAGTCACGTAGTCTCTCATGATTGATGAGCAATTCGTAACTAATACCTGTCCCACTTTCGTTAAATGTAATACAATGAAAAAGTTAGTGACGCTGCAAACTAAGGTCACTCCGCTTACATCATCACTCAACTAACCCGAGGAGGATAAACTAAGAGTTCGTAACTACTGCAGGGCACGTATATGCTACCCACTCAATTTGAAAACCACACGATTACGGTTGCAGTCACATTTTTTGATTAATTGAAGAGCAAAGTTGTTCGTTAGCAATATCTTTTTTTTCAAATTTTCATTTTAAAGCTCATAGATACATGCTCATTGTTGACAACTGGGTATAAAACATCCAGCGTATTTTATTTTCGGATTTTAACCGAGCACAAATAAAACGTTGATCTGTCACATTTTAATTTTTTCAACGGTATTTTCGAACTTCGCTGTAATTGGGATTGTACACAACCGAATAATTTCTGTGGATTTGGTTTATTGGAATATCCCACTCTACTGTAGAATATTTTTTCTTCTCCGGAAAGCAGGAAACCGCAACGTAAAAAATACATTTTCTCATATCCCCTTTTAAAAAGTTGGTGACGATCGGCTATGTTCATGTGAAGCCTTTTTATCCGTGCTCTGATTGGCTCTCGGTTTCCGCGAAATCTGAACGACCAAAGCCAAATTCATCTATTTTTAAACCGGAAAATTGACAGTTTGCCATTCGCGATCACGCGGCTGTCGAAAGGAGAGTTGGGGGCAATGCGTTATTTTTTTAATGCATCACCGTGTTTTTAACCCATTTCTTCACAATGGATAATGGAATTCGGATCCACTACAAATTACGTTTGAAATTAGTAATGGAGCAGAGATCCATCACCCATTATTTGTTTAATATTTAATGGAACAGAGATTCATAACTCATTATTTTTTAAATGTTTACTAGAACATAGATCCAGCACCCATTTTTTCAAAAATGTTTAATGGAGCAGCGATGTAGCGCCCATTACTTTTATAATGTTTTTTTATCACATCAGAATACTCCATTGATAATCCTCATCATATTTATGTGTACAAGAATGTATCATTTACGTTATTGTATGTTTCTAAATATAAACGAATGCATAAATACCGTTTCATCAGACCAACGTGTAATTAGACGTGGTGATTTTCACTATGCTGTATAAATATAACCCAAAGCCGTTGTCGCAATACAAAATTCGAGAGACGATTATTAATCGTGGACCCAATGCTTATAATACGTATACGTTCAGTTTGTACAGCCGATGAAACTACTTAAAGAATACGCTATGGTTATGATTTAAGTCGAGCCTCATGAAACTCTGCGGGCCTCGCGCATCAGTCGCGAGATATTCGGACATGCCTGTTGCTCCGCGATATATTCGGGTATGTCTGTTGCGTCGCGATATATTCAGGTATGTCTGTTGCGTAAATTTTCTATTTTATTAGGATTCTTGGCTTAAATTTTTTTTTCCTGATAATAATAAAATTTGTTATTTACGATAAAAGTAAATGCTGTGTACCTAAACAAACTATGTAGCTCAATTAAATATTTATCGGATTGAATTCAGAAATTCTCATGGTGAAAATTCCATGCACAAGAATATGTTGCAAGTGACCCGACGGGCTTGTTGTCATGCTGAAAGCGTCACAATTATAATGTCATAAGTTTGTTACAACAAACCTCCACAAGCGTGTTGCAACCGGCCCTTCCCGACATCCGTCAATAAAATTTGCGCAATGCTTTCAATATATAAATTAAATACTGAAATATGGCAAAACGGGTGCGGTGGTCTAGTGGTTAGAGTACTGGCTTCTAAACCAAAGCATCGGTATGTCGTGGGTTCGATTCCCGGTGCCTTCGAAAATTTTCGTCGAAAACAAAAAAACACGGATGCGATGAAGCTCGAGATCGATACGTGAGACACACACAGGTAACTGTGGGGGTCACGTGTATACCGCTGTAGTCTGTGTTTACATTCTCGACGAAAATCGTGACGTAGTTCCGGTGCCGTGAGGCTAACTCGAGACCGGCTATAGCGGCATAAGGTTTTTCCGCAATGTTTTCCTACCCATGTAGGGTTTGCCGATAAAGCTGAAACGGCCAATGCGCGGGCTAATGTTGGGATGACGATTATTGACTTCGCAACATTCGGCCAATGCTCGGCCAAGTATTGACCCGCCAATTATCGACTTCGCAACATTAGGCCAATGCTCGGCCAAGTATTGTCCGCCAATATCGAGCCGGACTTATCATCCAAGACTCGGGCCGATATCGGGCCATAGCATATGCCAATGTTGGCAGTCTCTTGTTTTAAAAATTAATTTAAAAAATAAAAATACTGAAATATGGCATCTAGAAATGGTCAGAAAATATGGAATTTACTGAAATCGCAATAAGTTATCAGAATGGGCTTGACCTGTATTCGCCACTCAACTTTTACAGCGAACTTAAAAATTCACTTCCTTTATCCGGTAATTCGTGTTACTGCCCGTAATTTTCTACAAACCAATTTCAGCTGTGAAACTTTTATCAGAAGCGATGTTGTGCCTTCAATGATATACTGCTAAGTACCGCAAACCTCCATTCTCGCGAGTATCTTAAAAATCATTAGCCACAACCCAGAGGTGTTACTTTCGTCCCTGGTCCCCTCTATAGTAGTGCTTTACGATGAATGACTGCGGTAAACACTCTAAGTATCCATGTAGAAACCTGGAACGAGGAGAGGGGCTATGTAAGAGCCTGAATAAAGCATACGGGAAAAATATCGCCATACCGAAAAATGTATGACAATTTCAACCTGCGTAGAGTAGAGCAAACGAACGGATACGAGGTTGATTTTACGAACCAATACAAATTCCTTATAGAAAAAACTGTGTCTATCGTTCAGAGGTTCTTTCGCTGCAGTTGTGACCGTGGAATGGAAATCAGGGCGAAGCTGAAGAACAGGAAGAGTGAGAAGAATGTGCTTGCAATTGGCAACCATCTAGTCTCTCGTGATCGATGAGTGATTCCCAACTAATATCCATTCCACATATATAACGAGCACCTCCGACAGGGACTTGGTCGATTTGTCGAGTCACAGCGACGAAGTCTACACCACGCGCCGCTTGAACGCCTGATTCAATCGCGCAGCTATCGATAAACGCACCTCGCCCAGATCACTGAAGCGGAAATATCATGGTTGAGGCATACCAGATTATGATGCACTTCCATCCGCTCCGCGTGAATGGAGAAACTCTCCAGGCATAACTCATCACAGAATTAATGGCCACTTTCTGGAAAACTGCTTCTCGGGCTTGCATCTTTATTGTACATAATTTACAGCAAATTAAGGTTGTCGTAATTCCTTGTTTGATCGGTGATACTAAAATTAAATGATCGTGAAATAAGGATGTTGTCCTTTACCCTTAAATAATTATGCTTTGTCGCCGCAACTTTACGTTTTATCACCTGTACATAATAGCTGATATGCTATTACTTCATTCTTGAGTACTAAAAATTAAACTAAAGGTATCTCGAATGGCCTGATTTAAGGCAACATTACCACGTGAATATCCATGTTTAAGTTTAATGTTTGGGAATCGAATTTGGACCGACAGATAAATTAAGAGAGTTGATATTTTATTGTCATATTTATACATGTTTAAAGTAACTTCCAAATTATTCCGAAGTCTTTATGTACCTGAAGTATACATAATAGCTTCTGTTGCATTACTCCATTAGTGTGTACTGAGTAATAAGCCGAAGGTGCCTCAAATATTCGAATTTAAGGCAGTGTTATCATTGTCGAGGGTCACTTTTGGGGATTGAATTTACAGCAATGGTTTTGACGCTGCATTATTTATATTTCACGGTTATATTTGTTAATATTCGAATGTCTCTAAAAACAAATCCTTGAGATTATTACATTGATCTCATATTTAATTTTTGAATAGTTTCAAATCAGAATATTGGTTTTTTCTCCGAGACATTTTCGAAATCTTGTTAGACCATTTAAAAACAGCTAAAAAGACTTAAAAATGGAGTCTTAGAAGTGATTTTAAAAAAGACGTATTAAATTTTGCCTGTAAATTTTGGTCCAGTGAATCCAAAACCTACTGAGTATCGATCCACCCGAAAAAAATATAATAATAATTGTAATAACAGGCGCTTTTAAATTCCGCGATGTGTCAACAAAAAACTTGAGGGTTGATATAAAAACAAAGAAATAAATAAAGAATCTAATTTTCAACCATATTTTAGATAATAACGACGTAAATCGTTTACTTGTTTTTTAACTTCCTAGTAACACGATAATGCTAGAAAGTTAGACACTAGATAACGTCATGTATTATTAAAAGTATAAGCGACACCCTCTTTGACCGAATTGTTCGCCTGCCTGTTATCACGATCTCACTTGAGATTCTGGTCCCTACTTATAAAAAAGTTGGCTTCCTACATCGCAGCTTCTTGTTTAAAAACTAATGAACACACTTCAGGAGGGTAGAATACATATTATATAAGACCAAAATATACAGGATCTTCACATTTTTAAGAAAATTTCGTCACCGAATTGTAAACACCTGAAAAAAAAGACGCAAAAAATTAAGCTTCATTCACCAAGCCATTGGTAAAAGAAAGGTTTTACAATTTTAAAAATAGTGGAGTGAATTAAATTTTTTCTTAACATTCTCGTGAACAACGGCCTCGAATATCGCGAGGCCAAAAAGCTCAGTTCATTTCTATCATAGTTCCCACTATTCTCTTATAATTTAAGCCATATTCGACTAAATAGTCGTTTAAGGTTGTTGTGCTGTCTGGGCTTGTCGGGGGAGGCGGCAGGGAGACAAGGAGGCGCGTGGCAGTTTCCAAGCAAAGACGACCAAGAGTTTTCATAAATTAATAATTGCATAACGGTGCTGTTGATGGTCTTCCAAAAGTGCCAAACGCTTAAACGATTATCATTCAACCTATACATTGGGGTGTGGTGAAAAAAAAATTATTATTTTTTTGTTTTTATTTTGCATCGTTTGAAACTATAGTTTGTACCTTTAAACAACTCTCCTCAAAGTTTTAGCGCGAAAAAATTTTTTTTAGCGGTGGCTTAAATGATGACTGGATTTTCCATTTGATTAACACTTACATGACTGCGGCTCTCAATAAATTCATGACCCTTAATTACAGATACGATATTTTAACCTTCACGTTCAAGTTCAGACATTAAGAACACGATTCAAATGGTTTTAACCTCTATAGCAAAGCTGAAAGGTCCTGAAAAGTCACTTAGCATGAGAAAAAAATGTTCAAGAAATCATATTAATGATGAGCTGGTCATTAAAATTTGTGTGCAAAGTACAACTACGAGCCACAATAACACCCTAATATATATATATATATTATGTATATTGAAACAAAATGTAATGTACTAATTTTACTCTAATTTTCCTGGTATTTTGGGAACGATCAGGAAAATAGGTGCATTTTAAAGAAACTATAGAAGAGTCCGTGTTTTGGACCCGAAATAAAGTATACTAATGGTTAGATTGTATTTTTCTTCTAAAATAAACCTTAGAATTCCAACTTAACATGAGCAAAGTAGATTCTTCATCATCGGTTTCTATTCAAGACAAAGTGTTTTGATATAAGTATGATAATTGCCTGAGATTCCAAAATTACGACTCAGGTTATATATTGTATTGAATAGGAATCTCGGGTCAACTAAACACTGAGTGTATGCGGGAGAAACCCGATTGATTTGCCTAGTAGAATGACTCGAATGTTGACGTCGTGGGTTGCACGACGTGGAGCACTAGGCTCATTGAAAAATGTTTTTGAAACTCGTATTTTATCTTTTGGACACGAAACCAATCAATAAAAATAAATGGGCTAAGAGGTTAGGAGGTTTTCTTAGACAATTACTCACAGGAGTTTTGCTCCTATCATAGAAATTTTAAATCAACAGGATTTCTATGTATAGAACGAGAGGCAAAAAGAATAGTTACGCGAAATAGTGTGTCGCAAGTTATTACGATTGGCACGTGTTAATTATCCTCATAGAATCACGTCGTCAATACGCACATAAGAAAATAGGGATCTGTAAATCAAGAGTTTCGAACACTTAAAAGTAATGCGACTCGAATATTGTGAGAGTGTTCGATTCTCAATCAAACAAGTGAGCGTCTGTGCCCAAGTCAAATAAGAAAAAGAGAATTGTTTAACTATTCTCCCAGCCTTTATGCATACGAGCGCGGACTCTTGGTGCATGAGAGAAATATCAAACTATACGATTATTGGCCCTCGTAAGTTAGGCTACCTTTAAGAGTTCTCCATCAAAGACGACGAGCAATAATCGAACTAATTAGACATCCAAAGTGCACGAGCCGAAATATGGAATTGAAATATTATTTTTCCCTTAATCTTTTCTCGGAAGGTGTAACACGACGACGAGTCGTAAACGCACAAAAACGTTGATACGCGCTAATCTTATTAAACGAAAAATACACGGATAACGAACAGAGTAGACGAATGCGTGTCGGATACGAGACGATTCACGAACCTTTCGAGAATTTCGTGGAAATCTGTCTATTGCCGTTGCTAATAGGTGAGATTGTTATCGTGGATGGTAATTTAATTAAAGAGCATGTGCGAAGCACACGTATGGCCGAATAATCAAGAGTTATGCAAGTGAGACGAACTGTGAGGTGTATCGTTCTCACTCTGATATATTAATTGCGAGATGCGGGCGAGTGTTGGAGCAAAACCAAGCCGAGCGCGCAAGTCAAGAGTTCGGCCGTGTTTACCGTGTTTACTGTATTTCACCAGTCTCGGTGCGTGTGCCGAGGCCTATACACCGAAAGAAATAGATACTACCCGATAGTAAAAATATACTATCGAATAGTATATTAGATGCTTCGTATAGGGATCACTCTCTGGAGTGCAACAGTTAGTATAATTATAGTAATGGTTAATATCTGATTGTAGCAAGTACATTCCGTATAATAAACCCTTACAATACACACAGCACACGGTACTATCCAAATACTACCCGATAGTATGTAATATTTAGTATATCGGATATTAAAAATCTTAGTATCTATTTCTCTCAGTGTAGTACCCGATTATGTTGCATAATCGAATACCATGAGCATGGATATAAGTATGTGGAATTATCGACGGGCCCAGTAAATGGACACTGTCCATAAGAGCACGTGCATAAAAAGCGTACATCCACTGGGTTTTTTCGTCTGCTTGACTGTCTATTCACTGGTCGGTTCACCCTATGCGTAATTCGACTCAGTGATATTTTTGGTTTTTTTTTATTTGTTTTTATTTAGTTTTTGAATATTTTTTAGTATTTTTCTTGTGCCGATGAATTCAGACTGGTACGCTTCTACGAAGGTTAGAGAGATCTTTGGCTCGAGTCCCTCTAAATGAAATTAATTCTAAAAGTTATGCATGAATATCTAGCAGATATCCATAATTAAATTAGTATTACCTTACAACCTTCTTAGAACACGGCTTCACATTTCCGCGTATGCCCATTTAATTCGAACCTGATTTCAAGACGCAAGTTTCTCATCAAATGTTTCACGCCTGTAAGGCCGTTATCATGAATTCACTGGAGCATAATGATGAACTACATGAACAGAATTCCGAGAATTTCGTAAAACACTACTTCATGTTCCTCGCTAGAATTGATTAAAATCGCGTTTTGAAATTCGAATTAAAGCTTTTTGCAAGGTGACGCTCGCGAGAATGTATATACCTTCACTTCACACTTCGCTTTTGTTTTAGTCATGTTATTGTCGGTGCTGTGGGATAGCTTGAAAAATGAGTAATGCAATTTTGAAAGCGGGAAAAGCCACTTCCTTTTAAGTAGGGACTTCATCTGTGTTAATCCTTACGGGGAAACCCATTAGGGTTTTTAATATATTACTGAGACCACATAGTAACTATTAGTTATTAATAGGTCTCACTATTGAAAATAAACGGTAACTATTTGGTTTCAATAATATTGTAGCGGCTCCAATAGTTTTTTTTTTTTTTTTTCTATGATAGAACCCGGTATACAAATATTGAAAGTGGCCGGAAGTAACACGTCTTTTTAAGTGGGCTCTTTGTCTGTGATAAACTGGCACAAAAAAAAGTGGTTTCACGCAGCCAGCGTACTAATACAATAAAAATTTAGGATTCGTCGGAAATTTCTGTAAGAGTTAGACAAATGGATGGGATAACAAATCGGTCCGGAAGAGAGATACAGCAGTCGCCAAGACCGTAATTGACGACTCCCCAAGGCATTTCCAAGGAAAACCTCTGCGATTATACGGAACTTAGTCGTACAGTACAACTGCCAGTCCCCCCATTTGCCTACTGTACCCATCGACCCAACAAAATAGTGTAAGACTCGAGTAAACGTAAATTCACAAACCCTCCCTAGGTGTCAAGTTTCTTGTTAGTAACTTTGAACGACTGTTATCGTTCAGTTTTAAGGGAGTCCCTGCGCTTCGCCGTTTCTCAACACTAAGTGTTAACTATTTATTGTGTCATAGTTAAAGGTCGTTTTATTCCGATGACGAAGTTCTAAGATTGGTTATCGGGCTGGCTGGTCAAGAAATAAACATAAATAAGGAAGAAGAAAGTAGGGTATACATCGGCGCTTATGCACTGAGAAAAAAATTGTAGGTGCAGTGAACATACATGAGAAATTTAGTCAACCGCATATGGTTGGCTCAATAAGACAATTTCACTGTCTTAACGAAATAGAAGTTGACTCAACAGAATGAGGTTGGCTCAACCTCTCGACGAGGTTATATGCGGCGAACATAATGATGAATTTGAGTCAAGTGCTTTCGATGTGGTTGAGCCAACCTCTATTAGGTTGATTTGACCGATTCGGGGTTGACGCAAGCTCATTTTAGCCGATTGACTCAAATAATCTGGGACATGATTTCAAACGAACCATTTAAAACTTGGAAATGGAAACTTTTTTTCAACGGTGGAATTCATTATAAGAGAAGGCCTGCAACAAGGCACCGTGAACTCGCCTGTGCTGTTCAATATCTACACCAGCGATTAACCTCTTCGACCTCAATACCAAACCCAATACCTTATCGCTAGCATTTGCGGACGACTTAATAATATACGTCTCGGGGGACCTCCCGAAATACAAGAGGAACTAGAAACATTGGTCGAGAAAGTTAATAATTACTACATGTCCTGGAACCTTCGCCTAAGCCCTGCTAAATTCCAAACAATAGTATTTAGAAAACCTTCGTTCTACCTATCCCGTAACAAAATCGAGGCGCCTGCCAATTTAGCATAGAAACTACAGTACCTGGAACGAATAACAAAGCTGTGGTACCCCATAAAAACTATGTAAAATACCTAGGTATAACTTTAGACTACTTACTAAGACTTAATAACCACCTCAAACTGCAATAATCCAACGCCAGAACGGCCTTTAAAGCTAATGCGCCTTTTTTTTATAATAGAGTCTCAACCAAACCAACCAAAGTCATTCTATATATGCTACTAATCAGGCCCATCATAACCTACGCAGCCCCTATGCGGTGGAATGAAAACTGGTCAGCAATGAAGGAGCTGAGAGTCTTCAAGCGAAGCTGCTTCAGAGCCTGCTTGAGTCTATACAGATCAACCCACTCAAATTACACCCATCAGGTCAGCAACCAAATTTTATGCAACACGGCAGATATACCGCGAATTGACTGCTTTACCATTAATTTAACCCGAGACTACTTCAGCAAATTACCGCAAATTAATAATGAAATCACAAGGTCCGTCTCACAAATAGACATGGATACAACATCCAGACAAGCTGTAAACGGATACCTCCCACCCCTTTCTTTCCTATACTTTGTTTCGCGAGGACTAACCCAAAACACTGATAACGTACCAATAATTTATCATTGGAAACGGAATAAAGCAGAAAACGCATCTCAATAAAACGGCATGATTTCATACACCACAAGGAATAATTTAAATTCTCCACAACTCTTCCCCTTTATGATTACTCCGACTTTCATCGCCTGAAAAAGGATAAATACTGGTGGCTTCCACCCGAGGACCGAACCATCTTAGCGTTATCCTGCAGAAAACAACTCCGCGAAAGAAGACGCCAGAACCAAGCTTACCATCACTAACTAAAATAACAGAAAGCCAAGCAGTTCCCTCAAAGGAAAACAAAACTGCCATAGCCGCAAGGCACCCTTGTATATATGTATATATTCTTTTATTAGTCCGTAAGCTACCTAGGTTAAGAAATCGCAAAACTAAATACGTAACAGTGGTTTTTTTTTAAACTTACAAGACACCATTTTTCCCCCACCTCCAATGCGCAACTCTGCGTGCGAAATACTGTACGAACTATGTTCTAAAGCACCGAAATACTGTATAACCATAACAACAAGATATTGTTTGGCGACGAGATCCTGCACACGCGAGGACATGAGCCAATTACCCTCATAACGAAAGGAATTTTTTTCTAAACTGTTTATTTATTCCTAATCATATGTAATATTGTATTGTTATTTCAAATAAACGAATTTAAAAAAGAAAAAAAAGTGTGTGGCTTTGGCGGTCTTCAGAGTTAAGCAGCATTGTTTGGGGCCATAACTTGGATGGGTGACCGCTTAATTGCGCACTGGTTTGCACGTAAATTGTTGAGCGAGAGGCAGTTTTTCTGAGTTTCTAATGTATTTCGAATACAGTAGAAACTCAGTAAAAATAAGCCGCCTGTATCGGCAAGGTTTTCCGCAGTTTCCCTGAGCCCTCGTGCAAACTCGATACAGTAGTGCATTAAAAAGAGTGGCTGCGCACTCTAGAGGGATCTCGAGGAATGGAATGGGAAATAAAGGGTAGTAGTGAAAGCCAATTGGCGTACTTGAACAATAACCAATAAATTTTTTTTTTAAACAAAAAAAAATCCGGAAATGATTCTCTAGGTATTTGTGACCAGATATAATGCCAAATATATCGGTGTCATCGAAGAAATTCGGGAGTAATTGTCCATTAAAAGGAGTTATCGCCGTCCAACAGTCACGAAGTTTAAATTTAGCACACAATAATAAGTCAAATCCGCAAATGTAAGTTACTATTGCCGTTAAAATTGGTTTCCTGGAGTAACGCAACATATTAAGAAATACGTATTTATCGTCACAGTGATCAAATAAACGCAGCTTGTTGTTTCAAGCGCACGATTTACAAATATTTTCGACTGGCTTGTCAATTGACTAGTATGGGTCGCAAGAACAACTTTAAGTTCAGAAATGGTTTTGCTAGATAATCGAGAGCCTCAAGGCAATCTAATAAATTATCACATTTCCCATATCTCTGATTAGGAACGCGGTGAAAATCAAGATTATTCCCAATTGGTTATCTCTATACATCTAAAATACGATATTATATGTGTCAGACAGAACAAAATGTCATGCATAACATCTATTTATTTTGTTGCATTCTCAAGCCGAATTCACCGAATTCATAACAGTAACAACAATTGCCGCACGAATCGAACAACAACTGCAAGTGGAAAATTATTATAATCCGAATAAGATCATTTTGGTACAACATGTTAACTAACTTGGGTTCAAACAAATGTGGGAAACGAATATGTATATGAAACAATATTTTATCCTCTTTGAGTTAAGTAGATAATTAATCGACATTATACGGTTAGCTACATCATGCCGTAAATTACCCACATAGAATACAAGGTACATTAACGATTTTCGCTTGCGCGAACTGAATCCGATACAGCAGTAAAGATAATACATGAATATAGTATATACGTATAGGTATTAACCCACATACGTACAAGATTCAACAGGTAAACGTTGGTCACCGTCCTCATCCTCTTGTTCAACACAAGGGTGATGATTACCAGACAATTTCCGACTACGGCTAGGACGAATATAATGGCATACAGTGGAACAATAAGGCCGTAGATCAAAATATCGTCGTCCAACGAGCTGGTTGACGAAGTGTTGGCCGTTGTCATCGTTACTGTCGTATATACCAGGTCGAAGGCTACGTCGTGATGTGTGGTTGAACCTTTACCCTCGAGTATAGTTCTTTCATCTCGACGATCCCAATTATTCAAGAAAATAATGCTACTTTGAGAGTTGTTGACAGTGCGTTCCGTCATCTTCCACTTTTCCCAAGCCTCTTACGATCCACTTCCTTCCTTCAGCCTTGTTTCGAAATTGCCTCGCAATTCCCGGTACCCAGATATTGAAAGATGAGTCCTCGACCGGATCACTCTGAAACAAAAACGATGAAGCAAGCACTTTTGTAAAACCAATCAGACGAAAATCCCTCTCGGAGTTTCACCCGATCTCGTGATCTTATTTCGATTGTTTCTCGTCAATAATTATCAATTGGACAAAAATTGTGGACTAAATCTCATGATCGCGATTTTACTCTCCCTTTTTATCTTTTCTCGATTATTCAATGTTGAGAATGGATCAATCGAGGATGGAGGTTTCAACTAAAAAATGTATGTATTTTCTAAAAATAAAACTGGTGAAAATAAAGTTGAATCTGAATTGAAGAGATGTGGAGCAATTGGGTTGCAGAAAAGTAACTAAGTGTTTACTCTGTTTTTTGGAAGGCAAATTAGTAATTGCGCTTTGTTCTTGACCAGCAGTAGCTTATTTTGTTTGTTGACAGATGATTTAAAAATTTACCGAGTACTTCTCATCATTTTGATTTCGAACTAGCAAAAAAACCTAGATATCTCCGTAACTTTGTTTCACTTTCATAAACAAATGGTGGTCATTTGTAAACTACGAACACTTTTATAAAGGTTCACCGGTAAAAAAATATAGTATCTATTAAATAACAAAATGAGCTACAGTTTATCAAGATCAAACTAAAATTACAGGTATGACTTCCAAACATCAGCAAATAATATGTCCCATACATTGACATTCTTTGTGTAAGCTGGGTGGTTTTTTCTGTTAATTCATTTTTATGATTCTTTTTAATTTTAACTAGGATCAATCCAGATTAATGTTTGATCATATTAGTTTTCCTTTGAAAAAAGTATGAGTAATTTGAAAAATATAGATACGCAATTGTCCTGACTGTACCGACGATGCCTCAATTTGGTCTCGACGGTTTCAGCCGGAGTAACCATTTCGATGATAAAACAGGACGTGGGAGAAAGTCTTGCGATCGACTCGCGTTAATTCTTCATCCCGCTGTCGAGGCCGCTTTGGCCCTTAACAACTCCGATAATTTACCCATCGGACAAGATTTCCCGATTTAAAATTCAAACCCTTCGAACACCCTCCGTTGAATGAAAAAGGATAAAATATGCTACTTTCGGCAGTCTACTCTAGGGCTGAAAAACTCACGTCACGCTGTACAACCTAGTTCGAGATCCAAGCATAACAATTTTAGTTCAAAGTAGTCTTTCTTTTCTCCAATGGGGTAATATCTGCCATTTTTGGAGGTTTTGAGGGACGTCAGAGGAATGAAGGAACGTTCGTGTGCCCAGCTCGTCAACTACATTTAGGTTCTGACGAGGGTATAAATTTTAATTCGGGTTCCTAATGCTCAAAATCCCCATGGCCAACTTATCAGCATCTGGTACAATAAAACTGCTCTGTACAAATACATTCATAATTAGTGAAGGTATCGATTCGCTTTTCTCATGTAGGCGTAGAGTAATCACCACCAAACATGCCATAATATTTTTTTTCCTGTTTACTTAACCGTATTTTTTATTTTTATTTCCGTCATCAAATTGGAAACACGATAGCAAAGGTTTTCTCAAATTTCTTGGTATATACATACGGTCTTTCAGTATCGTAGCAACACTCCGTACCAAAAAACATTGAAGACCAATTAGTCTTTTTGAATTTCTTCTATTTCGCGACATGAAATGAGTTCTATTAGGGTTTCAGTAAAAAAAATAAATAGCTGGATAGAAAACATGTAACAGATTAGTAACAATTCTAATTGGACGATAGAAAAAATGTGACTCAAATTACAGGTTTTCGGCAACTATTCATCGTACCTACAATATTGAAATAGCTGACCACAATATGGATAATTACGGAAAAAAAAAGATGCAAAGTAAAACTTTGCACATTGCTTCCTCATACAAAATATAAAAACAGCTGTAAAGCGGATATTTTAAAATTTTAATTTTTAACAAATCTACCTCTATGAGGAAGACATTTATTATTTATTTTAGCTTCCTCATAGAGATAGACTTGTTAAAAATTTCAAATTTAAAATATCCTCTTTACAGCTGTCTTTAAATTTTGTATGAGGAAGCCATGTGCAAAGTCCTACTTTGCATATTTTTTCTCTTTAATTATCCATATTGTGGGCAGCTATAAAACACCGTTAAAACGCTCTTACATCGCATTTTGATTAAGTACAAATTTTAATCTCACTCTCTTAACTTTTGCGGACGTATGAGCGATAATGTAAATTTATTTAAAAATTTAAAGTGCCATAAAATCCGAACGACTTTACCGGTCATCACCAAATTTCGTACGAAGCAGGGCTTTATGGTATTTTTCGACTGTGAAACATTTCGGTTCATTTGATGAGATTCGACGTGATTTAGGGAAAATGTTTATTTTTTCGAAAAATTCAAAGTTCTATAAAATCGGAACCGCTTTACCGATTTCGCTGAAATTTAACACCAAACCTCATTGAACGCGTTTTTATTTATAAAGAACTATTCAGCTGCATTGGCGAACTTTTACGAAAGTTAGAGCGATCACGACATTTTTTTTTAAATAAAAATTCTATAAAATCTGTATACACTGCGATATTTAATTAAAAATTACGTCAACTTTAGAGAAGTCTAAGTTTTCACTCTAGTTGAGTGCAAAATTTGAGCTCGACCCATCGTGCCATTCGTGGATTATAAACAATTGAATTTTCGGTGTCTGGAACATACACATACACACACGCACACACACATATTTTTTCTTGACCACTTTTGCCGACGTTTTCGGTGATTCTGAGTATGTTAACATGAAAAACTGAATAAAAAAAATTTTCACGCAAACAAAGCTTCCTCTATAGGAAAGCAAAATAATTCGAATTGAATTCCACCATAATATTCTCTATTTCGTTCACTGAATGGCGAATGATATGTAATTGTTTCATTATCAGATTTTGAATTGATAAAAAGCAACTATTTCTTGAAATCGTTTCCTAAAATTTAAATATTCCGTACTGTTGCCGAACAATATTTTTTATCGAAAAAACGCTGTTTTTTTCCTGCGCTGCATATCTTCCTTATATTATCTCAGAATGTTTGAAACAAATTAATTAACGGTTATTGTTGTATATTTCAGCACTTTTAGACAGTGTCATAGTCGTAAACGTTCTTCGTCTTTAGAATATGGTTCAAATTCGTGATGTTGCAAGACAATCGATGGTTCATTAAAACACTATCGTTAAGGATATAGCCATACAGACTCATAGCCCAGTCTGAGTCTGATTTGTATCGAATGCGATGCTAATAATTACTGTGTGGAATATCGTCAGTAATAACAGAACTAAAAGTACAATATGTACCTTTGGGCTTAAGACTATATCTACAAGTTTGAGCATGAGTAATGAGGCAGCAGGTACCGTCAGCGCTGCAAGCACTCAGTGTCCATTGTGTGATGGTGCAAAGTACATATGTACAGATTATCCAACTGCATTGTTGCAAAGTGCAAGCGTCACCTCTGGAGCGTTACCCGTAAGAACTTATAGTACGGGAAGTCCATCACCATTCATATAGTAGACGTATGCATTGTTAATCCTTCAGGGAAAAAAAACCATCCCTATTCCATCAATGGGCACAGCAGTATGAAAGGAGCGAATATTTTTCTCTTATTTTGTTGTTTATATGCTCTTATAAATAATATCAAAAAGCAGTTACTGTATCCTCGACATATGTTAGTGAAATATATTTAAAAAACAATCCTGCAAAGTAGAACCTTTCCAAATGCAATTTTTTCCTTTTGTATCAAGCAAAATGTTAAATTAGCAACGATGCGGCACTTCCTGCAACGAAATTTGTTATTCATAATCAATAATCATACTTTCGTGTTGAAAATTGCGGCGAAATATTTTACAATTTGTAAGAGCTGAAATGCAGTGGAGATATTTTTAAAACATTCAAATCGCAATAAAATTTTAACCAATTTATGAATTTTTATTTTGTGTAGTCACTTTTTTATATTCTACTTCTGATTTTAAAAAGTGACTACACAAAATAGAAAATCACAATAAAATAAAATACGACACCAAACAAAGACATGACCTAGGACCAGAGAGCCCGGTCACAAAAAAAACAAGAAAACATGAACCAACTAAAATTTAACAACATCACATATCTCCAATAAATAAAATCAAGTGTGTACCGATCAGTCTCGCGGGAACGGAAAATTAAATATCATAACATAGATATGGATATAATTTTATAATTATTGAAAAATAAATCTCTGAAGAGGCCCAGATCTGGGCGGAACGTAAGTGGAAAAATAAAAAGTTAATATCTGAGGCCGTCCTTCGCCGAAGCACCTATTTCTAATTCATCATATACGGCCAAAGCACCACTCAACAAGTTATACAAAAATTTTTTAATCAAACTGTTTGGACCTGACAGTCTCCCTTTAAGACGGCATCGATCGCGCAAAGTGGTGCCTTATCTGTTTTCTTTCTCTCAGAGATAGATATCTCTCTAAGCGGTGACAAACGTGGGATGAGCAAATCAGGGTGAAGGCAAGTAAAATAGGGAGATACAAAGAGAAAGTAATTGGTAGGAACAATGACAATAATAAACGAACGGAAATAAGCATCATTGGAGTTCGTATAATGCTTACCTTTTTTATCATATGCTCAGCATATGGGATTTTAATCGATGAAAAAAACCGAGACTTATTAGCTAGATATGTTTATTCTTTCGGGAAGCGGATTTGTCATTCACCAAAAACGAACGAAGCAACGACAGATCCACCAGTCCTTCGAACCATTTTTAAATACGTTTTATATCAGCTAAAATATTTGAAATTCACGCAAGTTGGATGTTACGAGTCGTATGCAAGTTACGGGATTTCCGTTTAGCGTATTTTATGCGCATTATCTGTGGTATATTTGTCTATGGGAAAACGGTTTTATCTGGTATATTGCGTGGGTGTATTTCTGAACCAGTCTTATATCACTAGCAGACTACTATAAATAGAGCATATCGTATTCCAGAGTAAAGGAATACATATTGTTTTATCATTCAGAAAAATCATTAGGATTAGACGTAGGATATTTATAAAATTCATGTTGAAAATTACAAATCTTGACATTGATCATTTTACCGAAATTAACTGATCAATATCAATGAGGAATTTTTTCCGCACATACCAACCTGCTGGTTCTTGTCCTACACTTAATGCATCGGAATATTATTCTTTATTTAATTGTTATTGTAATTATTATTATTGCAAAATAACCACACTGTATGACGCACAATATCTATCGGAATTTTTAATTAGAATAAAAATAAACCAAATGCTTGCTTTGAACAGTAATACTAATCGTTTGCAATAAATTGTACACTCTAGTATACAACTTGGTTTTTCGCGGTAAGAGCAATTTTGATTTTCGCATTTTCAACATTTTCTTACAATTGCCATCGACACTCAGACAAACTGGGATATGTCACTGAAAAGTGACATCTAATATTTGTCAGACCGGCCGACTACTTTCATAGCTCATATAACAATATCGGGTGACCGAGCCAGTGGATGGACGGGATCCAGTGATTAGACACTGTCCATAAGAGCACGCGCCTAACAAGCGTCCATTAATTGGGTTTTTTCGTCTGCATACCTGACCATTCACTAGTCGGTTTAGCCTACGCATGAATAAGAAATAAATTCATGTCACTTAATGTAGCAGATTTCACTTTGAACATTCGTTGCCATACTTTGCTTTTTAGGTAAAATCAATATAACAAAATTCAGGTGTTTATGTAATTTCATAGCGCATATATTTACTGTACAATTTCCTTCAAGTGATATAAGATAATGAGATCGAATTCTTGCTATCGCCGGATTATTATACTTCCTGCAAAATAAGTGCCTGAAGCCATCGCTAAATAATACGTCGGTGCTCCCCAAACGTTGGTTATACCTCAGGCATAATACCTCATGAACTGGTTCTGTGTAATTGAACGGATGCTACGATACTTATACTACTTTCACTTTTGATATCATAAACAATTGAAAATCCGAAAGGGAGTATCCCGAACATCTCGTACAGGAGAATACACTGTTAAGGAAAAATTAAACAATTTACGAAATTTACTATACAAAGCTGTATGGAATTTATAAAGCAAATATAGTTAATAACAATTCCATGCATCTTTTACGAAAAAAAAAAAATAAACGTGATTAATTCAAATAGACTCATGTTTAATTCAATATACACCACCCTCAGTGTTAAAATACAGTCAAAGAATTTCATTACATACGTGATGTAATAAATCCATATTGGTATATTACTTGTGGTATTCTATACAAATCATTTCTATACCTTATTAAAAATCGAAATACGTATTGTTAATTTTATGATAGGTATCTGTAAAAAAATACTTCCCACAGAATCAAATCGAAATAATCATAGGATTTTTAAATAATGTATATTTCGCGATCAAATATTCCCGTACTTAATATCTGCTTGGATAGAAATCGTAGCATAGAAAAAATTCAAGCGTATACAATATTCAGTGGCCCAAATGTGCAGCCCAAAAATTTCGATCTGTTACCTTGCAGTTATCATCTAAGATGTATCATTATGAAATAATTATAATCATTTTCGTAAATTATTTTTGCAAGTATTTTATCAAGCCACAAAAAAAATTGGGTCGAATAGCGCAAAATTAATAATCAATATTCGAATCGAATCATACTATAAACACTATAAAAACACTGCACATTCCTTCCTCATATAGAATTTGAAGACAGCTGTAAAGAGGATATTCTAAAAAATTTATTTGTAACAAATCTACCTCTTTAAGGAAGCCATTTATTATTTCTTATTTTAGCTTCCTCATAGAGGAAGCTTTGTTAAAAATTAAAATTTTAAAATATCCTCTTTACAGCTATCTTCAAGTTTTAAATGAGGAATCCCCTATTATATGAGGAAGCAATGTGCAAAGTTCTACTTGGCATCTTTCTTTTTTCTCTTCAATAAACCATATCGTGTGCAGCTATGAAACACCGTTAAAATACCCTCACATTGCATTTTGATTAAGTTCAAATTTTTATCTTACTCTCTTAACTTTTGCGGAAGTTATGAGCGAAAATGTACATTTATTAAAAACTTGAAAATGCCATAAAATCCGAACGACTGTACCGATTATCACCAAATTTCGTACGTAGCAGGGCTGTATGGTATTTTTCGACTGTAGAATATTTCATTTGTTGAGATTCGGCGTAATTTACAGAAAAAACTTTTTTTTTTCGAAAAATTCAAAATTCTATGAAATTGGAACAACTTGACCGATTTCGCTGAAATTAAATACCAAACCTCATTGAACGTGTTTTTATTTATAAAAAACTATTTAGCTAAATTAGCGAACTTTTACGAAAGTTAGCGTGATTACGAAAAAAAAAATTTTAATTAAAAATTCTATAAAATCTGTATACATAAACACATTTAATTGAAAATCACGTCAATTACAGAGGTGTCAATACTCCAGTTGCGGGCCACATTTTAGCTCGATCCATCGTGCCGTTCGTGAGTAATGGACAATTGAATTTTCGGTGTCTGGAACATGCACACACACACACACACCCGAGCAGACATATTTTCTAGGCTACTTTTCTCGACGTTTTAGGTGATTCTGAGTATGTTAACCTGAAAATCTCGAAAAAAAAATTGTCACGGAAACAAAGCTTTCTCTATGAGGAAGCACTAACATAAAAGATTTTACTCCGCGCTTAATTGTCATGATTTTATCAATGAATCTATCGTCAGTTTGCATATACATCAATCCCGCAATATATTTTACTGTTACAAGTTGCATGTTGTAACTGTTACAGGATCCATGGAACACAATCAGCGTTGCTACAAACGTCATCTAAGATATTTTAAAGATGTTGTTTGTTCCAAATTTTTTTGATTGTTTATATGTTTTCGAATATATTTCTCAAATAATTATCATTATAGCTTATTGCGGTTCATAATTATTCTAATTGTTAGAATGACGTATTTGTTACAAGAAGATAAAACGAAAGTATATTTTCAGTATATAATCTTAACATACCTATTGTGGATAATGGATCAACACCCGTGTTGATTAGTAGATATCTTGTATCTGCTGACTGATAGGAAAGCGTGTTAATTGAGATTGAGCGTGTTAATCTTCAATAACGCCATTTAAAAGTCCCTAAACGCTGTAAGGTTCAAGTCTTCATCCAGAACAATCACATAGAACTATCGCAATGACTGAGTAGTCCGCTTTCAGTCTAAGCACGAGAAGAAAATCTAAGCTTTTTCAAACGAGTGTGCGTTGGGGTTTCGTAGTCCATAAAACTTTCACTGGCTGGACCGTTCAGTTACTTGAAAGTTCGTCGCGCTTGTTAAGACTTTAAAGAACTTTCGCGGTCACGATAATCACTGGTAAATATAGCCGAGCTGGTTGCACTTCTGATATTGGAAATGCACTTCCATTTGCCTAACGTTTATCAATTTATTTTTTTTCCATTTGGGATACTTAAAACATTGGTGATCAAGATCCAAGAACAAATCGAAATTCTCTTCTTGCGTCATGAATAAATCAGATTATGTTTCAACGTTTTTTTTGCGCGTACGCGTTTGTATGATAAAATTTCATTTCATTGTGATAATGGAATCAATGAATTTATTTTAGGAATTTTTCACAGATTGTCGAATGAGTCCATATCGATACTAGACTAACTATCTGTCTGATTTTACTCGAGTCAGTGGTTAAGGTCTGCGTTACGTCCGCCGTTCCTGACGCGCACACGACGAAACTGTGCCGTCGACTGAGTCTCGAATACTCCAATCCCCTCCCCACGTCTCTCTCTCTCTCTCTCTTTCTCTCTCTCCCTCCCTCCCTCTTTCTACTATCCTCCGTTCATGTAAGAACGTCCTTTAACGTTTTCTTCATTCAAAACATTCACACCATTGACGGTCAAGAGTCAGTAACACATTTAAACTGTCTTCGTGCGTCATGATTAAATAAGATGATGTGTCAATTTTGAGCGCATGCGAATTTTTTTTATAGATTTTTATCTTATTGTAATGGTTAACAAAAATTAATTTATCTTGGAGATTTGTAAAAAAATTTCGAAGTGATCTATATCGATACTCAATCAACCGTGCGATCAACTGAATCTCGAATACTCCAATCGCTTTTCCACGAATTCTGTCTTTATTCCCCATTCATTAGCGAATGTCCATCAAATCTTCAAAAATTCAAATAAATTGAACCATTGGTGATCGAGGATCGTTAACAAATTAAGACTCCCTTCTTGCGTCATTAATAAATAAGATTATAATTTAATTTTTTTGCGCATGCGTGTCTTTTTCACAGAATATTATTTTATTTTGATAATCGAAAACAATTAATATAATTTAGAGATTTGTAATAAATTGTCAAATTAGTCTAATCAATACTCGATTAACGGTGCTATCGACTGATTCTCGAATACTCCAGTCCTCTCTCCCCGATCTCTTTCTCTGTGCGATGTTCTTCATGTACTCCATTCATGAGAGAACGTCCGTCAGCATCTTTTGCATTTAAAAGACTTGACGTATTGGCGATCAAGATCCAACAACAAATTAAAACTCTCTTTTTGCGTCAATAATGAATAAGATTCTAATTACTTTTTTTGCGTATGGGTATTTGATTCATAGTATTTTATTTTATTGTGATAATCGAAAACAATGGATTTATTTTAAGAATGTCAATCAAGTTTTCAAGTTAGTATATATCGTTACTCGATTAACTGCCGGTCTGATTTTACTCGAACCAGTGGTGATGATCTGTGTTAAGGACTTCGGCCCTGGCGCGCACGCGGCAAGACTGCGCCGTCGACTGAGTCTCGAATACTCCCATTCACTCTCCACGGACTTTCTCTCTCTCTCCCTCTGTCTGTCTGTCTGTCTGTCTACTGCCCTCCGTTCATGAGAGAACGACGGTTCAACAGCGAACCCCTCACCACAGGGTAGCACCCATCATTATTCACAAAAACCCGCCACGATTGCGTTGGACTCGTCCTGTAGCTGTTTTTTTTTCGGTGCATTACAATTAGCGGCGGATTGGCGCGATTTTATATTCACTGCGTCTGCCTTGTTCGAGAACAAGCCTCGGGAGATTCCATAGGGACGATTATATCTCTCTTTTTAAAAGTTCATGGGTAAAGGAAAGCATTGTTAGCAGCTTATTCGAGTTGTGATTGGTTGCTGGGAAAGTCCGCGAGAAAAAAGTTCAGTTTGGTGTCAAATTTGACATGAGAATAGGACGTGCGCTGCAGCGTCCGTGATTTCATAAAAAGTTATAAAAGCGCAGCAGCGCAAAAGAATTTCCGGCATGCGCGCCACCGTGTGTGATTGGCCTAGTTATGATATTACAAAGTTCATGGATGATAAGTGCGAAATTCATTGATAGCGATTTATTTGTACTCTGATTCGTCGGTGGTGTCGTAAGACACATTTAGATCAGGACCAAGTTCATGCATTGAATTTGTTTGTTTATGTCAGATGTCAAAACTGAAGTAAAGAGATTCGGGCGCTTAAGCGCTCGTATCGGCTAACCCTAGTCCTCGTGAAGAAAATTATTAGGGATGCCCTAAGATAAACTAAGGCCCTTTCAGGCTTTAATGTAGACACCCTAAAAGGGTTTTCCATATCACTCCCAAGTAAGGCCCTGATAAGGTATTTCTCGGTTTCCATGGCAAAGGATTTGGTAGGGTAATCACTTAAGGGCCCAGTCAGTCTTAAACATGGCACCAAGTAAACAAATCAATAATAATTTTGCCAGATAAGGTTCTCATAAGGCACTTCTAGGTTTCCATGGCGAAGTTTGATAAGGGCTCGATAGGGCAATCACTCAAGGGCCCAGTCGGGCTTAATTGTGGCACCAAGTAAGCAAATCAATAATAATTTTGCCATATAAGGGTCTCATAAGGCAATTTTAGGTTTCCATGTCGAAGTTTATTAAGGGCTTGATAGGGTAATTACTTAAAGACCCAGTCAGACTTCATCATGATACCACGTAAACTAATTAATCATAATTTGGCCAAATAAGGATCTCATAAGACCATGGTGAAGCTTAATAAGGCCTTGATAAGTTAATTAATGAGAGGCTCAGTCAGACTTAACCATGGCATAAAGTAAACAAATCAATAATAAATTTGCTAGATGAGGCAATCCGAGGTTTCCATGGCAAAATCGGTGGTCACCTATCCAACTAATAACCGCCAAAGTCAGTCGAGTGGTCACCCATTCTAGTACTGGCCCCAGGTCAGTCAGACAGTCGCGCACCTAGATACAAACGAATTAATTCACGCAAACAATAAAACAACTCTATTCGATATATAACCAATTCTGTAAAAAAATTACTGAATGTGCTTCTATTTTTACACGCAGTCACGTAAATCTATCAAGTTCTGACTATATTACATTAATTTTATTTCATATTTCATATTACAGTCATCCAAATAAACAAAAAAATTGCATATTTATATGACTTGAATGGCCGAGAGAGCTAAGGCGCTGCGCAACTAGAACATCCGGAGGGTTCCAGGTTCGATTCCCGTCAATGTCGAAAAAAAAGTAATATGTTTTTTCAACGATAAATATGTACCATCGTGTAAAGAAAGACAAAATTTCTCGTTAAAATTGCAACATTACATAACTAAATAATAAAGAATATGTATTTTTAAATTAAATTTCTTCATTATTTTAGTACGGACGTAATAAGGCAGTCTTTAAAGATCCATAATATTGAGCCTTTATTAGGAAATCCTATAAGGCTTCCACATAAGGCCCCTAATATAAATAGGCAAAATTAATCAGGGCCTTGGCAAAACCCTGATAAGATTTCTTCACGGGTCGTGATAAAAACCTCCAAAGTATACAATCTTGCGAATCGCTTCCTCATTATTTATTGCTTTCTCAAAGCACCCTATATAAGAAAGTATCCTGATCGATCTTTGCTTCCGCATGGAGAAAGCTTTGTAAAAACCAATGAATAATGAGGAAGCAATTTGCTAGATTCAACTTTGCAGGCTTGTTGCGGCTTGACAGGAGGTCCTCTAACCGGTATCTTGTAGTTTGCACAAGCTAGGCGCCTCTGAATTTTTCTCGAAAGGTTCTGAATTGCATTACATCCTAACGGTTGAACTGATTTTTGTAGAAATCGTTTCCGAGCTCCACAAAATATCCGCAAATTTGTATTATCTTAAAGAAGATTTCTGTGAAATCAGTGAAACGAAGGTCATTGATTTTTTTAAATGTTTCTTTGATATAACGTCCCTACTTTTCATTGGGTTTGAGATCACACTGAAAGAAAATTATAGTATTAGTAACTATAAAGTGAATACTGTTGATTTTTTATTTAATCAACTGTTTTTTTCTTTAGCTATAACTATGAAGCAGATGGACAGACGTGCCTTATTCAAACAAGATTTCATTGGAGCGGTTATAGGATTGACGTCCAGGAAAAGTCTGTCTGTCCTATCTCGAGATGTTACCCTTTTCAAAGCGCGATATGGCGTAAATATGAGAAGAGAGGATTGCGAGATTCCAAGAAGTGTACGTCTGATACATCCCTTTTCTATATTGCCATTATATCATCCGCCCTCAGAGCGATATTTGTATAAGGGAGATTGGCGCCATCGCTTTTCAGGTGCCAAGGCTATCAAAAGGAGATGCTGCTACTGGCAACGGCATTACTCATCTTCACTGTTAATTTCGAAGAAATGATCTTACAGAAACTTGACGTAACCTTCTATCATCAACAGAGAGATTGTTGTGACAACATGAAACGGCGAAAACTAAAATCGTTAAGTTATATGCGAAAAAATTATGAGAGAGAACTAAATTTTCATTAGTTCACTCAACTTAGTGGGTTGGGAGAAAATGGGTTGCGAGGAATATTCATTTTGTCGCGACTACCACGTCAAAAAGCCGTTCCAACTATTTAATATTAGTTGATAAAATAAATAGTTGACATACGGAATCTCGTTAGTTGGCCTGACCCATCGAAGTGAGATTCAGCGCTGACAATTGAGAGGACTTACTAAAATGAGTTTCCACAATCAATCACATTAGTTGGCTAAATCCTACCTGATCCGTTCGAACGAAAGGTGAGAATTGGTCATGACGACTACTTTCGTGATGCACGGTACACTTCGATTAGGTAGCTTAACTGACTTCTATAGTAGGACGTGCTAGCTCGCCGGTGGGTTGCCTCAATTCATTTTGCGGTTGACTCAACTCATTGGTTCGTTGGCGTCACTCATAGGTCGGTAAGTGCAACCAATTCGGCGAACTTGCGCAGTCGACTGTGTTGGTGAATGGGAATCGTCGTCTCTCTTATTATTCGCTGCTCTAAATTTATAGGGTAGGTATTATTTCTAGGTTAGGAAATTCATATTGCTCTGTATAACAAGGAAAAAACCTACCGAGAGAATTTTTTATTGTCGAGTGTTGACCAGTTAAGGTCAAGGAATTTTTGTTGAGAAAAAAAATTGTATTGACAAAAACTTTCCTGAAGAAAAAAAAATGCTCGATATAGATTTTCCTTAAAAAAAACTATTCATAACATTTTTTTTCTTGCAATCATCATCAAGAGTTTCTTCTACTCTAAAAAATTGTTTGAGTTGTTTCCATCAAAAAAATTTCATCGAAAGTATTTTTTCTTGAAAAACTTTTCATTAACATTGTTTTCCTTGGAAAAAGATGCATCGACAATATTTTCACTCGAAAATAATGCTATCAACAGTATTTTCCCTCGACAAAAGTGCCATCAACATTATTGTTACTTGATGCTATCGACAGTATTTTTCTCGAACAAAGTTCTATCGATATTGATGACTTACAGGAGTCCATATTTTCAAAATAGTTGAATTGTAAATGTATATAACAACCATTTTGTAATCTCATTCCCAAAAATAATTTTGGTTTTTTTTATTATTCTAAATCAATGTTGTCAACATATCTTCAATGAGGTTGATTCTTTCAAGATCCTAATCCCATCCCGAAATCCTCCGGAAATATTACAATTTTATTTAAGAGTTAACTTGCGGCGAGGATTATATGTGTAAAGAATTGTTATGATCACGTCATGCGATGCATCATCCACATGACAGTTGGTAATACCGACCAACACGATTGATACACCAGTGTATCGAGTAAATTAGTTTTACCAACTAACTAGAAGCTGCAGGCAGCCATAAAGGATAGGCTCCACAACTACCGCTATCCGACCTACTGGAATGAGTTTTCCCAACCGATTAATTTTCTGGCGCAGACTCATACGGAAAAATGAGTCCCTGCAACTACTTTTTGCATTGCTCCAACCCATTATTTTTCCGAGTAAGCTGACAAATTTTTTATTCCACTACCAAATCAGTTTTGATATGCTGACTAATCTTTTGTTTAACTGACAAAACATTTTTGTAGGTCGACTCATTTTTTTTTTGGCCTAGCAAAATAATTTTTGTTGTTACCATTTTATGTCGTCACAACACTGAGATTTATGTCCGTGTCTCTGAATAAGCATTGATGGCCCCTAATTCAAGCACTGAAAACTGTTGGAGTGACGGATATACTATTTACACCAAATAATAACTATTATTAGACTTCAATAGTTCCCACTGTTGGATATCAATAATAACTACATGAGAAAAAAGACTTGGTGGAAATACACGAAAAATGGTTATTCCTACCAATTGCGATGGTTATATATGAGGCATTCTTTATTGAATGGGCCACTTTTTTCGGTCGAACACCTGGGCATTTTATTGAATTCGTCAGTTTGTTGTACTAGTTAAGATAAGTGTCTGTAATTTTTTTCAGATTTTTGAAGGGCGCCGTTCAGGATTTACGTTTTTTTAAAATAAACACTATATTTCTAAAATTCACTTTTAAATACACTATATTTCTGAAAATATTGATCTCTCCAAAAAAATTGAGTTTTTCATTTTTCATATACTTTTCCAGTGACATTGAAGTTCCAATTTTCCCAACAGAAGAAAATCATTTTTTCGCAAAAATAAAAAATAAACAATTTTTTTGAGCCTAAACACACCTTCGTCGTGCTATTAATTTTATCAGGCTGACATGGCAGCCGGATCAGGGCCGTGTGTGACACAACTTTACAGTTCGATTCAGGGTGCTATCAGGTTGCCCTAATAATAGTCCCTGAACAGGGCAGTCGGGCAACCTGACCAGGACCCTACCATAATTTCTACCCGGGTGGTAAATCATCTTCGTCGTGGGTTTCTGACCAAGTTATTCTTCCACTGCGGCAACTGTGATGACAGAGACAGCATTTGGTCAGAACAGATCGGTGAGGGTTTCGTTGATGCAAATATAGGGGCCACTGTAGGAATTTTAACAACGGTTATAGAATACGCTCAATTGTAAGAATTCTCTGCAGTTATAAATTGTATTTATACATGTATAGCCCATGTATGTCCGAAAAGACATATATCAAATGTCGCGAAATCCTTGCTAGCAATGTTACGAAGACTGCACAAAACGAAATGACATTAGCGGGCGAAGCTGAGAAACAATTGACGGTGCAAAGAGGAGATATACATCATGGTGTTTCCTGGATCTCAGTTGTCGTTGATGACCGCTAGATTAAAAGATCATGTGGTACCAACTATGATTAACTTTCTGGTGTTGGTGCCATTATAGGCTTTAATACGGGTCCTATTCATTGGTATTCGAAATAAATTTTGTACAGTTTGCGACAGAACCCAACGTGGTAGCACGGAGCCCAAGCAACATAAATGTTACAAAAATTTCCGACCGACGCTATCGTTGAGGGGTTTAAAAGTAGTTCAGGAACGCAAGGGTTGATATATAAACTGAGAGTTGCCGATGGTGACAGCCACGTTTATAAATCAATCAGAGATAATGATCCATATCGCGATCAGGGGGGTACAAGTCAGAAAAATTAAGTGTACCAATCATTTTCTACGTAATCTATGCAAAACAAAAATCAAAACCACGCCAGAAATAACCCAGTCAAAGGTACAGAGCAACCGAGGATTCGTGAAAGCTCGAAGTGCAATCAAAGGTAAATTGTTAACGATTCGCAAGGAAGTAGTACAGGCGGCCCGGTGGAAATAAGCGGCCTTATCACTGCCACGTCAGAGGTCTTCAAAGTGAACTTCCCGGTATCTGCAGCCATGTCTTTGGTGAGCACAAGCGATGTGGAAATCGCGAGTGTGAAGGTATGGAAATCAAGATGAAAAAATATTGTGCCAGATCTGAAAACGTATATAAAAAATTATCGAACGTTGTTGAGTACATCAGCTGTTTTTCTGGTAGTTTATTGTTTAATTCGACAAACAAAGATATCAGAGGAAAACGGGTAAATTTTGGTTTGCGAGTGACTTACAATGGCCGTGTTACAACCTCGGTTGTGCAATTTAATATGCAAAAGGTCCTCACGAAGTATCACAAAAGTGTTTGTAAAAAGATTCCTTCTGTAGTACAAAGACTGGAGAAGCGACGTAAAATGAAAGTACAAACGACAAAACTAGCACGTGCCCAGAAAGGTCGAAAAAGAACATTCCGGCGACTACAAGGTCTTGATGAGCATTACGAGCCAAATTCGCAGAAGCCCGATGTAGACCTCGATGCTTATGAGCTTCTGCGTGTGAACCATCTAAAAAGATTGTCCGAAAATGCGGAAAACTGAGAGCAAATTGAATGCGATACGAGAGAGCAGAGTCAGTCCGAATTGTGGGAAAGGTTGCGAAAACAGATGCTAACAGCGTCTAACTTTGGACCCATCTGTCGGATGCGACCAACGACGTCTTGCG